>JAOQGH010000009.1:7164523-7222759 GCA_025769975.1 Gallinago jamesoni
CTTGGGCCACAATAACCCCATGCACCGCTACAGGCTTGGGGAAGTGTGGCTGGAGCTGCCTGGCAGAAAAAGACCTGAGGGTTCTAATTGCCAAGCGGCTGAATATGAGCTGGCAGTGTGCCCAGGTGACCAAGAAAGCCAATGGCATCCTGGCTTGGATTAGAAATAGTGTGACCAGCAGAAGTAGGGAAATGATTGTCCCCCTGTACTCAGCCCTGAGGAGGCCACACCTCGAGTATTGTGTCCAGTTCTGGGCATCTCAATACAAGAGAGACATCGAGGTGCTGGAGCGAGTGCAGAGGAGGCAACGAAACTGGTGAAGGACCTGGAGAATAAATCGTATGAAGAGTGGTTGAAGGAGCTGGGACTGTTTAATTTGAGGAAGAGGAGGCTGTGGGGAGACCTCATCACTCTCTACAACTACTTGAAAGGCTATTCTAGAGAGGTTGGTGCTGGTCTCTTCTCACAGGTAATTAGTTACAGAACAAGAGGGAATAGCTTCAAGCTCCAACACAGTAGGTTTAGACTAAACATTAGGAAAGAATTTTTCACAGAAAGAGTGGTTGGGCATTGGAATAGACTGTCTAGGGAGGTGGTTGAGTCACCATCCCTGGATGTGTTTAAGAGTCGTTTAGATGTGGTGTTGGGGGATATGGTGTAGGGGACAACTTTGTAGAGTAGGGTAGATGGTTGGACTCAATGATCCCAAGGGTCTTTTCCCACTGAAATGATTCTATGATTCTATGATTCAAGGGGGCGAGTTGGTTGCCCTGTTGCATGTGAATACCTCAGGACAAGCTAATTTATGTCCTGGAAATGCCCTTTTGTCTCCATAATCTGCAGAGGAACCTGGGGTGAGTAGTCCAAGAGATGCACCTGCTTGGGAAAAGCTGGTTTTTGGCCATTTGGTCATCTCCAACCAGGAGACTCAATTCTCTGTTGAACCCCTGGGCCATCTCCAACCAGGTCAGCAGCAGATGCTCAGAGATGCAAGGTCAGCACTGAGCCATCCCTTCCCATAGTGTTTTTCCTGGCTTCTGACAGTCAATGATTCAGGGACTCCCAGAGCTGCACGTAGCATTTGGGTCAGTCCAGCAGGTTCTGTGGCAGTCAGCAGTGGCCCTGTCGTCCAGGAATTTGTCTAACCTGACTTTCCAGACATCTACAGTTTTGGTGTTCATGACGTAGTGTGGCAATGAGTTTCCCAGTCTAATTATACACTGCACGAAAAAGTATTGCTGAATGGAATGCTGGATGTGGCTTTGGTGTCTGGATTTTCTAGAGGTTGCGGAAAGCTCACAGATGTTGAGGAAAGAGCTGTAGAAATGACACAAGGCCTGGAAAAAACACCTTGTAGGGGGACACTCAGGAAGCACAACTCAACAGGAAGGTTAAACACGCTGTTAATTGGAAGGGGATTAAATCCCGGGTCTGGCAGAGCACTTCAGTCTACAGAAGCTATATGAGGTTAGACACCCAGCGAGAACCATGTTAGCTGGAAACAAAGCACATGTTTTGGTACAGGGGAGTTGAAGTACAGAAGGGTGAGGCTCCATCCCTTGATGCGTCTGCAAAGATGTTTCAGCTACAAGCTTTGGACTCAAACTGCAAATCACTGTAGGAAACCCTGTCATCCGGGAGGTGGTGGAGAGCACATCTTGCCATTTCCAGCCTAGGGTAGTAAATACCACAGGACCAAACAGAAAGGTCCTCAAAAACAATGAAAAAAAGCCACAGCCTGCCAACAGGTTTTAAATTACCCAGACAGAACCTGTCCAGTGATGGCTCACACCAGAAAAAGCTGAAACCACAGGATCTAGATGGCCCAATGGTTCCTTCTGTCTTTAAACCCAGTGAATCACGGACTCTGCCCCATGGCCAGCAGCACTTTCCTCCTCTCTCAGAGCTCGCTCATTAAGCACAACTTGCCAAAAGCCAGTGCCACGTGCTTCCATTCTTGGTCCAAATTGTCATTGTCCCCAGAAATTCAGGCCATTATTGTGCACACAGTGGCCAAGATCTGTGTTTCCATGTTCATAGTGCCAGGATGAGCCCAAACCTCTGCTCCAGTTGCAGGTGGAACATTCATGCAACCTTACGTTGGACATCCAACCCACAGGCTGGACTCGAGTGCCCTTGCTCTCTGTGTCATGAGTGTCACAGGCCCAAGATGAGCAGAGACCACCCAAGAGGGAAGTCTGTCTCCGTGGTGCAGCAGAAAAGACCCTTCTCTGCCCCTCCACTATGTCAACCCAATTCTACATCACCCCTCTACTCAGGATTCTGGGGGGACATTGCAGCAGCTGGTGGGCGGGGAACCACCAAATAATTGCACTTTGCACTTCCTGTACCTACGCAAGGGCTGGGGCTCCTGCCAGAATTGTCTTGGGACAAAGCAAACCCCGTAGCACGTCCAGACCCTGTGAGGCTGTTGGTGTGCAGACGCCTTGTACTCATCCATCTCCAGTCTCTCCCATTATCTCCCATTTGAAGCCACTTGGGGCATGTCTTTCTGGCCAGTGTTTGCCCACTGGGGCAAAAAGTGTTTTCACACGGTGGGGATTTTTGTCCCCCTCCTCCAAGAGCACCCAAGCAGAGTTCCTCAGGGCAGTTGTACTCTGGAGTGTCTTTGCCCTGTGCTGGACACGGTCTATAAAGCCACGTTTCTGCCCCTGGATCAATCACTGGGAATGACAGATGCACTAGAGAAATCCCAGTCAGGCTCTGGGAAGCAGATGAAGTGTTGGTACTCCTCAGGGAATGATCAGCTGCCAGTCCTGTTCCTTAGCAATGGTGAAGAGGATAAGGATGCTAAGAAAGAAAGGAAACTCATGCTGAGAGGTGGAAAAGGGTGAGTCCAGCCAATGGGACACATCAGAAAGTTGCATGCCCCCAGCCCAAGGGGCACAAACCTCATCCTGGGGTGGTATCAGGGTCCTGGCAGACTCAGCCATCAGAGAAGGATCTCAGGCACCTCTGGAGGCTTCCACTCTGCATGACATGGTTGCCCACGCTGCTCAGGATAAGGTAGAGATGTGCACTGCAGACAGAGGACAGACCCTTTCCTTCTCACCAGGGAAGCCCTAGGAGCTTCAAGAAGAGGGGCTCAGAGCCCCACCCGGGACACAACAGATGCCCTCAATGGTGCCTCAGAAGGATCAGAGATGGAACTGCGCCTGGAGCTGGACCTTTGTCTTCCCTCTCCCCCAAGCTGCCAACAGGATCCCAGAACCCCTCCAACCCCTGAGGATGGGCTGTCCATGGCTCCCAGGCAGCCAGAGGCAGGCAGACACTGACATCGTGGCGGGAGCAAACTCCCGGCCCCCAGCTGATGGGTATTTTTATCTCCCTTCCTCAGTCTCAAACCTGCCCATTCATGGGGCAGCCAGCTCCCAGGTGGCCCTGGGTGCCTTGGCTCCATGTTGTAAACCATTCTCCGTCCCTGAGCAAGCAGTACAAGGCTCTCACTCTGGGCAGCCTACCTCTGATAATTACTTCAGCATACACCTTAGGTCTTAAGTACATGCTTAGAAACAGATCAGTGTGAGACATCTCCTTAAGTCTCATCTGGGAATCGCTGCTATCAACAAGCCCTGCTTTCCCAGTCAAAGATGATTTACTCTGATCTGCACTATTGATTTTATTGTGGGAAATGTGGTGATACCTAGAGAGAGAGAGAGAGAGACAGAGATTTGACTTATGGGAGCATGTGGGGAAGACTCCAGTCCCCACCACAGCGCCTGCATTTTCTGCATCTGCAACAGAATTATTTGTAGTGTTTTATGCACCCATCTGCTCCCTGCGTGCTCTCTATAAATCTCACTGGCTCTCTCACACACACACATGTTTGCTTTCCATGTAGATTACTTATGATGAGAGTCTAATTAGACCCAGGGAAGCCTGCCTACGGAGTGAGCCTGGGGAGAGCTTAATTAAAGTCAATGGAGAAAATTATAGGTGAAAAAAAAAAATTAGGGTAGCAAGAAAAAAATATCAAGAAGTAACAGCACCAGCTCCTGGGAGAAGCTGCCCAGAGCACCAGGGACCTATGGTGCTGCGGCATCGGGTGCCTGAGGAGACCCTGTGGGGTGCACATGGGGTGCCTGGGGGGAGCCCATGGGGTGCCTAGGGGAAGCCCATGGGGTGCCCAAGTGTCTAGGCTGAGCAGGGACCTTGCCCTCCTTCCCCCCTCTCTGCTGCAGAGGGTGGACAAGAAGAGCTGAGAGAGCTGCCCAGCTCTGAACCACCTCTCTATGTGTGCCTCGAGCCCTCCTGGTCTCATCCACATCGCACACCCATGAGCTGGGCAAACAGGAACCTTGCGGTGGAAGCCCCAGCTCCATCTGTCCCTCCTTTCAGGGTGGGAGGAAGGGACACACTCTCCTTTTTATCTGGCAATTTGTTGCCCTTATGCAAACTAGCACATGGCTGCGAGGTGATGGAGTATCCAGCCTAAGAGGGCAGTGGGGATTTTGGGGATCCCCACAGTGCACTGAGGGCAGCCCCTGAGACTCCTGCAGTGTAGGGCACTGTTCTTCCCCAGCAATGTCACCCTTGAACCCCGTGACTTCTGGCTGAGGGAGAGCATCTCTTTCAGAAAATCTTGATTTGAAGACCACAAATGATGGAGAATCCGCCACATCTCTTGGCAAATTGCTCCAGTGGTTAATTATACTCCCTGTTTAAAAGATGCATCTTATTTTCAATTTAGGTTTTTCTAGCTTCAGCTTCCAGCCATTGAATCTCATTACATTTTTTATCTGCTAGATTAAAAAACCCTCCATTATCAGAAATCTCCTCCCTCCATAAGTATTTATAGACTATGATCAAGTTACCTCTTAACCTTCCCTTGATAAACTAAATAGGCTGAGATACTCTGTCTCCCCCAGTCAGCCAGGTCTTGCACACCTCCACTCCTTCCTACTGCTCTTCTCTGAACCCTCTCTGGTCCTCACCATCCTGGACCAAGTCCCTGGAGCGGGACGGATGAGGAGGTGATGTTCTGTGTGATGCCATATGCAGATGGAGCACTGGGTCATCTGGTTGTGCCACCTTCTGTAAGGGGCCTTGGTGGGGGGAAGATGGTCTCTGTGCTTCATGTGGTACAAACACAGAGCAGATCTGCCATCAAAATACAGAGTGGGACAGAACAGGGTGGCTTTGGGAATGGGGATAAGTAGTTAGGGTTGATATGCTAGTGAAAGGGAAGCCAGGAGAAGAGAGGCATGATGCAGGGGGAGCACCAGCCAGGCACACAGCGGTGTTTTGGGTGGCAGGGGATGCCAGATCACATCGCCAAGCCGGCCAGGGGTGATGCTGCTGTAACTACACTGCTCGGCAAGGAGAACTGGGAAACGGGGTCCATGCAGCTGGCAGGGCAGGAGCTCTGAACAGCCCACACAGACAGATCTGGGGGCTCTGCCAGCTCTTGGAGACAGCCAGCTCAGGCTCAGGGTCATCGATACCCCTCTGGGAAGGTGCAGCCTGGGAAAGGCAAAGACTTCACCCAGGTGGGGATGGGAACACCTGGAGAATCTGATCCGGGAAAAGTAATATATATTACAGGTCTGTGCTTCTGCTAGAAGTGTGATGAGCTGCCCCAGGCCTGGCCTGTCAGGGATAGCTTGGCATCAGCAATGCAGACATATGCCTTTAGTCAGCAGGTCGTCCTGAAGGGTCCTGCTGCCAAGCACAGACTGAGCCTCCTGCTGCTTGCTGCTCCCGACCAAGGCAAGGAGAGAGGTCCTTGGGTGACACAGTGTGTTTCCTACTTAGTGTCTGCTTAACCCTTGGCTACAACATGATCAATCATGGCTAGTAGTGAGGCAGGATGGGACAAGGGACAGCTTCTGGCATCATTTCTATGGACCCCTAAATTGACATGTGCCCTCTACAACATCATTTTGACAGTGCTATCACTTCTCCCACCCTTTTGGGCACCTTCTCCTGGATCAGTGACGTGTCCTTGGGATGACTTGCTGTCGGCCTTGGCCTTGGCAGGAGCTGTACCCACAATGTTGGTGTCTGGTGGGAACATTGCAACTTCTGTGTAGCACTGGCCAAAGGCTGAGGATCATCTACCTCCCATGGCCTGGCAGCCTTCAGTTCTTTCCCTCTGGAGCTCCCTGCCCCACATCCCATTACCTCTCCTATTAATTGGTGTACAACAAATCCCCCAACTAAGGGGTGTGCTATAGGAACAAAAGGTCCCAGCATGTCTGTTCCTTCTCCTTCTCTTTGTTACAGACTGTTAAATCCTCTCAATTTGGGCTGAAAAGGGGTTTTCCTGGAAAGCAGGGATGCAGATGTGCTTCCGCTTGCAACATTCAGTTGTGGATTCCAGTGTGTCAACTTAACCTCATCCTCCCTGAATTGCAGCTGGAGCATCTTGCCCAAAGCCACCTGCTCTGGCATGATGGAGATCCAGGGGCTTGGGGTCTAGGGCAGTGCAGAGTTCACCAGGCTCTGGGGATCTGCACCTGCAGGTCAGTGAAATGAGGATCCCAATGTCTGTGCAGTGCGGAAGGCTGCCTCCATCCCTGGAAAGCCTCCTCACACCCACAGCCACAGATCCTGGCTCCTCCTGCCTGGTGTCAGATGCAATAAGGGAAACGAGATCCCCCTGTACGGCCAGCACACACTGTGTGGTCTCCCTCCGGCTTCAGGCTCCCAGAATTTCGTTTCCTCTCTGAGTCATGTCAGGCTGAATAAAACTAAATAGATTCTGATGGAGGAAAACTGCAGTTAAGTGCATTGGCTGACTGCATGCCTTCTATTTATTTTGCTTTCTGACTTGTCACAGATAGAAAACCACCAGGGAAACGTACTGGCAGGCCCTCGGTCATGGTCCCTTGCTCTTTCAGCCATTTCCCCTTGAGCCTGGTTAGACCTGCCTCCCTGCCAGGACAGGAGGCTGCTCCAGTCCCAAGAGGAGGGTCGGCACCTTACAACTATGAAATGAAACCTGTGTCACCTTGTTCCTGGAAGATTAGCAAAGGATCACCCATCACTGGTCGCTCCAAGTCAGCAGTGTCCTTCCCAAAGCCACCCTTCTCTGTGTTCCTCCAAGGAACAGATGGAAGCTCAAGGCAATGACCTGGTGGGAGGCAGAGACCATCCCATGGGGATGTTCTGCTGGTGGTCAAAGGTTGGGGAAGACAATGATAAGCCCTAAGTCTTTGCAGAGTGACCAGATCTTGTGATCTCGGTGTACATCTTGTGATGTTTGATGCTATATTCACACAGCCTCCAGTCCCCGCATCATGTGAGCAGAGCAGTCCTGGCTCCCTTTCAAATGTGCAAGTTTCTGGGGCACATGATGGTGGATGCTTCCTTCAAATGGGGTGATGAAAGCATCCCAAGAAGGCAGGATGCACTCCAGCAATTGTTTTCAAATCTTCTGATTTTTGAGCTAGTCTTATGATTCTGGGAGGAGGCCAATTTGTGTTTTTCCTTGTTTGGAAACTATCATCCAAATCACTGTCCAGAGCACCTGCTAGGCAGCACATAGCAGTCAAGGTATTGAAAAAACTCTGGCTGAATGCAAAAGAGTGGCCACTGGACACCTGCTTCAGCACTGGCCTTTCAAGAGTCCCCAAAGGGGGACAAAGTGACAAAGCGGAACAGCAGACAGAGGCATCTGAGGTACTTATCATGAGAACATCCCAAAACAGAATTTGATCATTTTGAAAGAAAATGCTCCCTGTGAAATGTCTCCCCAGTTCAGGAGAGACCAAGCACAAAAGACCATGTGAACAAGCTAGATGAAGGAAATGCCAAGATTTGATGTTTCAAAACTTACCTCCTGGCACTGGAACTGTTAAACCTCATCCACAGACATGCCCTATCTGGGATCAGACAGCCCATGCTGTCCCACATCGGCCAGACAAGATTATTGACAGCAAAGATAACCCCCCCCCTTGTGTGACCTCTGCAGCCAAAGTCAGGAACAGAGCACAGAAACACCAGGGAAACCCACAAAGTCTCTGAGCATCTTTGATCCATGGTTAGCACAGACCTGCTAGATTTAACAGAGAAAATTGCTTCTTGTTAGAGGAATATGACTCAAATTCCGTGAAATGATGGTGATTGGCAACACATCAAGCAGAAATGTAATTCTCTCTCAGAGTTTCCTCACTGTGGATTTCTCGAGACACTGAGGACAGCAGGCGAGCGTCCGTGATTTCAGAGGCTCGGCTCAATAATTCCTTCTTGGTGTATCAGCTCAGATTCACACCCAGATGATGAACAGTCAAAGGGCTGGGAGGGAAGTGCAAACAGCAGAATCCAGTAAAACCCCAACCATTAGCTCTCACCAGGGGCAGATGCTGCCCACAAGGCCCTCCTGGGGAGCACTGGAGTGATATTAAGAGGACTAGCAGCAGAAATGTGCCATTTGTAGACTTTTGCCTGAAATAATTTTTCTAGTTTATTCCAGATTGTCCTGATGCTCCCCCGAAAACACAGGAGTTTCCAGACATGTGGTTTATCTCTCCCTTTCTTTCTGTTTTCTTGTCTTCTTTCCCTTCTTATCCCTTTTGTCTTTTTGGTGAAGGAAGAGATAAAACCAATGGAAATTATTAGGTCATTAAAGCTGAGATCATTCTGAAACACTACCTTTCTTTTAAATGACATGAATTTAGTATCATTGTTGCTGAACCAATGTGTGATTTTTAACTTATCTCTAATCACACCAAATTTCAGAGACTCTCACTGGAGCCACCTCCTCAGATGTCTGAACGTCTTCATACCAGATCCCAAAGCCTGTGAGTTTTTTGGGTTGCACCAACTGATCCCAACTTGTTTCACAAGCATCACAAGCAAGGCTAAGAACAAAGATGTCAGATGCAGATGCACAGAAAGACACAAATACATCCAGGGGCCAAGCAGGGAACCATCTGCATCCTGCCAAGGTGGTACCACATCTGACCAGGAATCCAACTGCTCCATCTTCACTCAGCCTCAATCACCCATCTAGACACATTTGAAGCTTTGTCATTTTCTGGGACCTGTTTTTAGGTGCCCTCTGTAACAGAGATATCTCATTTTGGGACAGTACCAGCGAATGAAGACTGACCACTCCCCAGCCCTACCTGCATGTCAGACCATGGGTACAGAAATGTGTCTGCAACAGGATGGCAGCTAATCGTCTTCCTTTTCTTTACTCCTGAAGGACCTCTATTGTGGTTTAACAAGCTCAGTTTAGTTTCTGCTATTACAGGGACATCAGAAAAGTTTGGACTCGGGGTCAACTTTGCAGCTGAAATGTCTCACATCTCCCAGTGAGGAGCGGTCTCGGTATTTCTCATGGTAGGAGGCATCTCTTTACCCACCGCCTTGTAACATGGTCCCACTAGGAGGGCTCTGCTGCTGTTCTTTGGTTGTGATTTTTGCATGAGAAATGAGCTGTGGCAATAAGCAGGAACACAGATGTCTCCAAGCAGCTTGAGGGTCAGAGCAAGTGCTGGAAATCAAGCCCGCGGCATGTGCGGGGCTGCAGACTCTCCCCGTTCCTGCAGTGGAGCTAATCAGTGCTGATTAGACCAAAGCTAGATTTTCCTAGAGAGTTCTTAAAAAGCTGAATGTCAAGTCACAACCCCCCATACCCCCCATCCTCAGACCATTACGCTCAACTTCCCCAGGCTCATGACCTCTCCGGGGGTCCATGATCCCTCCAAGCTGGTGTTTCTGGCCATCCTCCAGATATCTGAAGGATTTTGTCCCAGCGACAGGGGTCCGGTCATGCTGGTCCTCACCAGGTGCCTGGGAAAGGAGAGCAGGGCAGGGAAATTCAGCCCCACACTGGTGGAAGGGGACGGCCCCCCATGGGTTTTGCTGGACCAGGTGGCTACAGAAGCGACATGCCAGGGCTTGTCTCTGATTTATCAGCAGGGCCAGTAGGTGTTGCATTAGGTTAAGTATTAACAGATCTCATGAGCCTCATTAGCTGTCCCCTTTTCACTCTGCAGCCGAAGAGTTACTGCTCCAAAATCTATAGCGTCTTGGCAGCTGCCTGGCTGATTCCTGGGTTAACCCTCTCCGAGCCTGTTCCCTCATCACTCTCACCATAAACCAGAGCGAAAACTAACCCAGGCTGGAGCTGTTTTACTTGCTCAGTAGCGAAGAGTGAGGGCTGTTGGACCACCATGATGTGCATGTGTCTTTGCCCTCCATAAACCTGCAGTCCTTGCAGTACAGAGACCCAGCCGCCTGGTTTTCCTGATTCGGACATGCCAGCAAAAGCCAGCTTCTGGGGCAGACCCCCAGGCACTGGGAAATAACCCTGCTCAAGAGCTCTCTGTTGGGAACACCCATGGAGTCTGGCAGGAGGATCTGTCTGGCTGAAGGTACACATCTGCCACCAGTATCTCCATCAGGAACAGCCTCCCAGTGCCCTCCAGCAGAGCCCATCACCTCCCAGTGGTGCAGATGCCATCTGCAGTTCATCACCCCCCAGGACACATGCCAACAGGCTCAGGAGATCTGGATTCCACCAGGTGCAGGACACATCCCCATGGTGGCCACGTCCTGTGGAGGCATTCAACCTGCTTGGCCACACAGACCCCATGGCTGGGGCTCTCCTGTAGTGAACAACCTGTAAGGGTAATGCAGACCATGCCAAATAGCTGGATGAGTTGCATCTCTACCAGGCAACCGGGTCAACCATGGGGCTGCAGATTTCCAAAGATCTTTGCTCTGGAGACCACCGAGCACAGGGCCAGGACCGAACACAGGACATCTGGTCTGACCAGCACATACCCAGTGTCAGCTGTGGTCCCCTTATGGGTGGCCGTGTTCCCCGGTCATCCCTCAGACTGGGACTGGTAGGGAGCAGGGATGGGGAAGTGACAGTTCTGCCTGGGCAGTGTGTTTGGGTGCTCAGTCCTCACACTGTGGAATATTTGGGTCTTATCTCCTGCTGGAGCACATCTGGTTTCAGCTTCCTCCAGAAGAGGCTTCAGCCAGCTCTGTCTCACTGTGCCTCTCTCTGGCAGATCAGAGCTGTGTGTTCACACCAGATCCCAACGGTCCGTCAGAGGCACAAGCACATTTTGGGGAGACTGGAGTCTCCTCCTGCCCTGCTGGGCTCCAACCCCTCCAACCCAGCAACCACAGCCACTGGTGACACAGGAGGAGCTGGCGGGGATGCAGTTGGGGAAGTGACATGACTTGGCTCTGCTTCTCAAGGACAGCTCTCGCTTCAACAAGCCTCGGACAGTTTCTGCAGCTCCAGGTAAGTTCATGCTGGGAAGCAATTCTTTTGGTCCTGTTAATTGTTAAACAACACTATGCTTTAATTACAAAAGAGAGTCAAGCAGCCAAGTATGTTACAGAGAGAGATGAAGGTTAACAAGCTGGGCAAGGTCATTATCTGGCCTGCTCCTCCTCTGCCCCTCCTCTCCTCCGGCAGGACCGGGAAGGGCTGCGCAATCCCAGGGCTGGTGCTTTCACATCATTCATTAGCCAGCCTCACACCCTGGCCAGCTAATTGCCCATGCAGGCAGACTGCTGTCTCCCCCAGATAGCCCCCAGCAAGCACAACCTGTCTCCTGCTGCTACCCCAGGATGATGCTCTCAAGGCACTGGGAGCTGCTTGGAGGGATCTGGGCACAGCTCTGGTGCTAGGGGAATAGTTGTGCTGGAGCACAGGACAGCACAGGCAGCATCTGGACATCAGGGTGGCTCTGCAGGTGAACTCCTCACCTAGCCTCCTGTGAGCTCTGTGGGCCTCTTAGAAAGACTCTACATGAAGATAGATTGAGATGGGCTGGGGACAGATGACATCTTGGGTGACCTGTGTTCAGGGAACGCTCTCCCATGAGATGGCACGGATGCCTGGGCAGGGACCAGGCTGTTACTCACATGGTGGCAACTTCCCCCAGCATCTCTCTGCCTTGCCATGTGATGCTGCTGGTCCCCATGGCCACCAAATTGCCCACCTTGCCCTCCCCTTTCACAGGGGTCTCCTGGCAGCTTCCTTCAGGCAGGAACTGGTCTCTTTCTTCCTCTCAGAAGCAGAAACATAAGTGTTTGGAGAAGGCTGTGTGTCATCTGGGGAAAGAAAAGATGGGATCTGATGGCTCCTAAGCTGCTTCTGTGGAGGTCTTGCTGGTTCCCAGTGGACCTTGCTGCACCCAGGACACACACAATGCCAGGAAATCAGGTGCATGAAAAGCTTAGTGCTTACTGTCACTGAGGTGGAACTTTATGTGTTTAAATACTTTTGCAGATATTGAGCTCAGTGACATCTTGAAGGTCAGTGGGGAGATCAGCACCTGAGCTATGAAATGATCCCAGGCTGAACACACCATCTTAGCACTGAGGGAGTGTCAGTGCTTGGCCAGATGTTGTTCGCCATCAATAACTTGGCTGTAGATACCAAATCTCTCCAGATAAAAACTTGCCGATGACATAAAGATTGGCAGAGAGGTGAATAATGAGGCAGCCACACGGCGCTGGATCATTTCCTCGCCGGGCCCATTCCAACAAAATATGTTTTAATAGCCTCAGAGGCAAAGCAGCACACCTGGGAGCGAGGCCTGGCACCACGGGCACTGGGAGAGTCTAGAAGCCGTAAAGACACTCATCAGCTCCCAGGACAATCAAAAGAAGGGTAACAACCTGGTTGGAGAAGTGCTGGGACAAATGGCCACCTCAGCCTGAGGTGCAGCAAGTCAGGCTTCAGATCACAGAGCCTGAGGGTGTCTGGCTGCATCCAACAGTCCCGAACAGGAGACCCAGGGGCAGCTCAGGACTGAATGTCACTATACAGAGGACCCACGAGTGGAGAAAGATGAAGAACCACTGGCACAGGTTGTCTGCAGACCAGAGCCACGTGCATCCCTGGGAAGTGTCCATATGAAGCGGGGAGCCAGAGGAAGGGGTGGTGGCTTTCCCCAGAGAGCAGCCTACGTGAGAACCTGCAGTGAGGTGCAGGTGTCTCTGCTGTCCTACACTCAGAGCTTCTAGAAAAATGAAGAGAAGGATGAAGGAACCAGAAGTAATCAGAGCAGAAGACTTTATACGTGTGCGGACAATGTCCCAGCAAGACCTCAGGTACTGAGGGGTCATCCTCAATGAGGGAGATTGGCCAAGGGGCACTGGCTGGAAGATGGAGCTAGATGGGCTCAAGTGAGAGGTCATGCTTAGTCTCTGGAGCATGGATGGAAAGCCACTTGCATGTAGTGCCCAGTGAGGTGGCATCTCCATCTTCATGAGTCTCCAGGCCCAGGTGCCTTGAGGAGAAACACTCATTGTGGTGAGTCAGAAGGGCTGGTTGGGGGTGCAATGGGGTGCTGTGCCAGGAGGAGAGCTGGATGAAGTGTCTCCCCTTCCTCATACTGAGTCCAAGAGTCCCTCTCTAGCCCCCTGACTCGTCCTCCCCCAGGCCTTTGGGGTGGGCCAGACCCTCCAGGGAAGGTACATCTCCAGGGGAGAATTAGAAGGTCCATAGCAGCCAAAAGCAGGGAGCCAGCTGGGAAATCACTCATCTGGGAAAGAGCCTTTTGATTTGAAGTGTCTCCCAGGCACTGGCTGAGGCTCTTTAAGTGAGCTTGTCAAGCATCAGCATTAACGTTTGGTGAGACAAGGAGAGGGTATCAATAGAGTTGGCTGGCAGCCATGCCCTGCACCCGGGGAAGGGGGACACATGCCTCCACAGCCCAGCAGGGCAGCACAGCCAATCTCCACTTGCCCTCCTGCCAGACAGAGCCCCTCTTCCCGGGACCTGCTCCTCCCTCTGGGCAACCTGGGCAAATGTCAACCACCCTGAGCATAAAAAGTTTCTTACTGATACCTAATCTAAGTCTCCCCTCTTTCAGTTTAAAATCATTACTGCTTGTCCTATCACAACAGGCCATGATAAAAAGTTTGTCTCCATCTTTCTTAAAACCCCCCTTGAGGGACTGGAAGGGGCTTTAAGGTCTCCTGGAGCCTTCTCATCTCTGGGCTGAACCCCCCCAACTCTCTCAGCCCCCCCTCCCAGCAGAGGGGCTCCAGCCCTCCCAGCATCTCCATGGCCTCCTCCGGCCCCACTCCAACAGCTCCATGTCCTTCTGATGTTGGTGGCCCCAGAGCTGGAGGCAGCACTAGGGGGGGTCTCCCCAGAGCGGAGCAGAGGGGCAGAATCACCCCCCTCACCCTGCTGGCCACACTGCTGGGGATGCAGCCCAAGGTGCAGAGAGCTATTTTGCCTACCAAGTGTCCCTCGGCTCATATCTGCATCCCAGAGGCTCTTAGGCATCTGAAATCCTGGGGATGCTGGATACAAACACAGATTTGGGGGGACTTCCTCAGATTCAGGGGAAGGGGGAACAACAAAAAAAGCAAAGGAGGACGAGCTCCGAGGATCTACTGCTCTGCACTAAACGCAACAGGGCAGCAGAGGCCAGATCTGCTGGTGCTCAGGTCCCATGCAGGTGCCACTCATGCTGTCCCCATTCCCTGTGATGAAAGCCATCCCTGCCTGGCTGCCAGGTCAAGATGTCACCAGGTCCCCTGCATGGTCAGCCCAGCAGGACCAGAGCCCTCCTGCCTCCCTGCAGTGCCTGTTCCTGCAGGTGAAACCGTTGGAGCAGCACTGGCAGGGATTTACATCCCTCTGAAAATAATTATGGGAAGAAAAGTGTTGGTATTAATGGGAGCCTCCATTTATAGATTAACCACAACAAATGTGTTGCATGCAGGAAGTTTATTTAACAATGCTCCCATTGTACACCCCGAGTGCATGTTTGTCTTCATTAGTGCAGTAATTCATTATATGGCCTCTCTAAAATTCAAATCAGAAGGAAGAATATTAAAAAAGTAATTATACTTTTCAAAGTAAAGCTTTATGGGTAAATTGTATGCAAATCGCTGTCTAAATCAGGGCGGCATATCTTAAGCAGATCTAAAAGTTGCAAAGGCTTCCACCGCATCATTGATATGTAATCAACATAGATGTATGATTCTGCTCCTTACTTAGGCAAATTTGAATGGCAATACTCAAGTAGGTAATTGGTATTTATCACAATGGCTGATGTGGAGAAGCTATAATCTTGTTACGGGTGGGACCGGCCTGTCATAAATCAAGCTGCTTGGAGGTTACTGCAAGACTCTGTCACATTTTGGTTTCCAGATGCTTTTAATCACCTTTTTTAACCTTCACCTCACTTGTAATATGGGCAAATAACCTTCAGGTCTTTGAAGGCCTCTTCTGCAGGTGTCTGCGCATTCAGGGAAATAGCTGAGTGCCCTCACACCATTTGTCCACCCAGTGATGACAGCCCCTATTCTCTAATCAAGATAGCTTAATGAGATTTTTTTTTCCTTAAAATAGCGCTAGGAATAAAACATGAAATTGATCATTTATGTGCACCAGGGAAATCATGTCATTTGGAAAATAATTTAACAGGATTGGATGGTTCAGATTTACTGCCCAAACTGCAATCACCAGCTCTGGGGAGGGGAAAGCAGAGGGCAAACCAGTGGGTGCTGCAGAAGCATGGATGGGTGGGGAACACCCACCCAATCTCCCTGGGGAACAGATGCCCCCCATCACCTTGTGTCCCTTGCAAACCCATGCTGCTGCCCCAGGCTGGGTGTAGGTGCTCAGATCCCTCCTGCAAGTCCTGGGGACACAGGTGGGACTGTGTCTTTGCACTGGAGATCCATGGGGTCTGGCTGAGCCCTGGGGTGAGCTGGACTGGGATGTACAGGACTATGTGGCTCCCTTTCCCCTGACTCATCCGCCCAGGTCCTGACTGCGACAACAGTGTCTGTGTAGCCCCCCATGTCTCCACTGTCACACAACACTGGGGACAGTGGGGTCCCACAGCACCTCTGGGGTGTCAGGGCTTCCTATATATGCAGCAGGGTCTTGGGCTGACAGATCAGGGCACCCCCAAACACACCCCCACACAAAAGATTCACAAGCTCACAGGTTTATTGCAAGTTTCTCTGGGGGTCACAGAGATCAGTTGCTGGACAGTGTAGGGTTGGCCATGCTGCTGAGGGACACCCAGCCCTGGGTCCCCATCACAGCCTGGACATGAAGGAGGCTGGGTGTCTGCAGGAGCGTACCTCTCCTCCAGGCAAGGGAGGCACGAGGTGCTCAATTCTGCCCAATCTCAGAGGCACCCAGGCACCAAGCAGCACATGGAAAAATGCTGCAAGGCTGAGGCCACCAAAAAGTAGTCAAGGGTCCCTTCTTTCTATGCACAGAGCCTTTTCTCTGGTGCCTGCACAGCTCCTTGGTGCCAACAGGTACACAGAGTTCCTACCACCACAGACTTTGGTATCCCCTGGTGTCCCTCACCCACAGGAAACATCGGCATCTCTACCTTCTGCCCAGGAGCAGCATCAGTGCATCCAGCCCTAACACCAAGGGTGTGGGTGAATCTCGGTCAGCTCTGAGCACCCTTTCAGAGAGACGAGAGATCCCCGCTCTATTCATCTCAGTGCTGGGTGGGTTTTCTACTTCCTTTTGGGGGACACATAAAGACTTTCCCCAGAAGACTGTACTTGGTGGAGCTGCATCTTCCAGGCAAACACACCCTGTGCCATGGAGGGTCTCCAACCAGCCCAGCAGAGTTCATCTGAGCTCCCCTTGCATGAAAGAGGAGGTGCAGCTTGTAGACCTGGGAGGGTTGCAGGAGGCTGATGGGGAATCATGGCAGAGAAAAAACAATTCAAAATGTCCAAAGTAACTTGAAGAGGATTCACAGCTGAAAATAGGGGTGAAATGATTTCTGCCAGTTATTAATGCCACACTATTTGTTCCATGTTATTAGCAAGTGATAATGTGCCATGCAGAGGTGAAAAGCAGTGGAAATTCATCTTCTCCAGCACAAGGCAATTGCAGAGCTGAAGCAGGACACGGCTGAGCACCACAAGCCACAAAAGATCCAAGCATTTTAGACACTGGAGAAATGAACATTTTTTTCCTCCCCTTTGTGTTTTTTTGGAAGGAGGAGAGAGGTTACATTTTTCTGTATCAGAAATACACCGTGACATGAGAGAATCCATCAAATGACACTGCATGTCAGGTCATGTCACAACATCATTAAAACATTATATCTTGTTGATGAGGCTCTCGCCATCAGAGAGTGACTGATTCAATCTGCAAAAAGTGGAAGTTTTTTTGCCCTGCTTGCAAGACAGCTGGCAGATCTGTGAGAGGAAGCACTATTTCATATTCTATTTAGGACATTAAGCCTTAATCCCATTAGAAGATTCATAGCATGGGCAGCCTTAGATAGAGAGATACTTCCATAGCTGGATGGATTTCTCCTCCGACACCTGCACCACATGCTACATGAAGCCATTTGGAAAAAAAAACCAAGCCTACCATCTTCCCAGCTCCTCTCTGAGAGCTTATCTCTCCCTCTAATACAGTTTAGTGCCAGGTTTTATCGACTGCTCATGCTGTCGGGAATGTTTGCTGGTATTCTGTTAACTTGATGCTTGGCTGTTCCAACACTATTCATTTAAGGCAAGCATCTGGCATGTAGCAACAAGATGGCTGATAGAATAAAATTAGGCAAGTTTATATGATTAACCATAGCTAGAAGCCAGCATCAGTCCTGGTTTATAAAAGGTTGTGATATATCCTCTATGTTATTTACTGAATAGAGAGAAGCTGCGTTCAGAGGTTGGGAGCACCCAGGGATACACACCGTCGAGCGCATCCGAGGGGACCCTGCCAGCCCTGAGGCCAGGCGTTGCGTGAGGCTGGAGGAGGGACAGGTCATGGTGCTCCAGAGCAGGCATGGTGACAGCACAGGATGTCCCTCCCTAACCCCTGACTAAGCCAGCATAGGGAATGGGT
Source organism: Gallinago jamesoni (assembly GCA_025769975.1). NCBI lineage: Eukaryota > Metazoa > Chordata > Aves > Charadriiformes > Scolopacidae > Gallinago > Gallinago jamesoni. The sequence goes on from JAOQGH010000009.1 coordinate 7,182,330, forward strand.
GCCTGTCCACCAGGAGAGAGACCTCTGTCATCTCAGGATACCCCAGTTCCTCCCCATCTCATGCCTCAGTGCCAGAACCAACCCCAGCCATCTCTGCACCCTACCAACAGGGAATCCTGCTCAGCAAGAGAGGTTGAGGTCCCCCCCTTTTTGCTTAGACCAGGGGATGATAAACCTGGGGTACTGGATGCCTCTGTTGCATGAAAGCTCCCCTTGGTTTGGTGTGGTGGCAGGAGACAGCCCGAGCTCTGAGGCAGGGATAGGAATTTTCAAAGCACATGTGAAGTCCTGGTGTGGAGGGACAGTGTAGAATGTCCTCCTGGCATCTCCTAGCAGCACCACAGCAGGCTCCTGCTCATCCTCCTGGATCTGTGGGATCACCAGAGACCCCGAGTCGGAGGCTTCTGGGGCTGTGGGTCCCTCTGGCCAGCTAAGGACCTGCATTTAGTCTCTTGCTGCTCAGCACCCCAGCAGCTGAGCTTGTGTTTGCCCTGACACTAGGGGAGATGACTAGTGAGAGGAGAGCATTCGGTTGTCTCCAGGGCTGCTGTGTCCATCTGACATGATGACTGTGCCCCATGGTGTCCTGCACCAAATCTGCCAACATCACTGTGCTGGGGAGAGCTGACCTGGCCTGAGTCTTTTGCTGGGGAGGGTCAATCACCAACCAGTCAATGCCCCCACATTTTGGGGAACAGCCTGGAGGGTATGGGGTCCATGCTCTTTGCAGGCTAGAGGTGTCTGTAATACAGGCACAGGGCAGCGAAATGGGTTTCCTAAATATTAGAAATTAAGAAAGAAGGAAAATGCACAGTGTCAGCTCAACCATTCTGTTCTGCCAATCTCAGTCTGTTTAATTCTGCTTTTGTGCCATTGCATTTCTTACCACAGTTCGACAAAATTTGAAACAAAAAGTCATCATGAGCTGAGGAAAGAAGCACTTGAGCTGTTGTTAAATTATAAATCCAATTTATTCCTTTCTTGCAAAAAAAGTTTCAGTTTTGAGGCAGAGTCACTTGCTGAACTGAAAGAGAGGATGAAAAAATCCCCCTGCCTGATCTCAGCCCCGGGTCTCTCATGGTTCTGTCTCGGTGTGGTGCTCATCAGGAAATCCAGCCATCACACACCAAGCAATAGAGCAGTGATTGACAACCATGTAATAACACTGACCCAGAAAACCACACCTGTAATCTTCTGTTGATGAAGGCTGCCTACGTAAGTCACATCAGAGTGTTTAAGTGCCTCACCAGTCTTTAAAGTAGTTCCTTGGCATGGCTGAGATGAAGTGGTGTTCCTGGGGTTGCTGAGGTCTCCTCCAGAGCAGACTATGGCCATGGCTCTGGTCCAAGCTGCAGTTGATAGTCACCTGCGCATCCAGTGGGCTTTAATGGGGTGTCCATTGGCAGGGCATGATTCCACAACATCCTGCTACTCACCCCCATCTCAGTCCTCTCCATTTCCCCACCTCCCCATGATGTCCCCATTCCTGGCTGCAGAGCATCCCCGCTGGCAGCCCCCTGTCTCTGGCCCACGCTGCAGCCCGAAGGTCGGAGGCTGGGAACTAGGAAACAAGGATTTTCCAAGTGAGACCAAACGGTGGCCAAGAATTTTTAAATAAACACTGAGAGCAGCTCTTTTTTACATTTATTATAAATGAACTAACTGTGTGCTGAGCTCTGTGCTGGGGTCGGTCTGTCTGTCTGCCTCTCTGTCTCCCACAGCCCTCCAACTAGGTTATCTATTTACCTATCTATTTACATGCATTTCTTTTTCCAGTGAATTATGTCGGGGAGGCAGTAAAGTGTTATGTATTCGCAAGCCCCATAATCTTTAAAAGCACAGTGATGCATGCTCCAGATGAGAAAAGAGCCTCCATCCAGTATGTTAATAGATAGCATTAGGGCAATAATGAAAAGCACTTGAGACAAGTAAGCCCCTATCAAAAGCTGAGTAATAGAGATGCACAGAATGAATCACAATGCACCTCCTCTGCAAAAGATATTAAGACGTCTGCTTTAGTGCAGGGTCTATTCACTCCAACAGCTGCTTCATTTCTCTGATTAAAATGGGAGTGGGGATAGCTTTTCCAGCCATTTCCCCTTTTATCCAGTACCTTGCACACAGGCAGGCTCGTGCCCACGACACACGCAGCACGTCGCACTGGCAGAAACGCCCTGGACACGTAGAGGGTAGGACACAGGCACAACATCTCACGCAAGGACACGAGCTCCGCCGGCACGTTCTTACACACGCACACCCCAGCACAGGCATGTGGGAACTGCATCTCCTCATGGGCAGGCAGCTCCCAGACACAAACGGGCACCTTCAGACTTTCTGCTGTACGTGGATGTACACCCCCCCAGGAACAGACCCTCAACACACGTCCCACGCTGTCAGCACACGCAGGCACACTCACACATTTGTCTCACTACATGCCTAATTCTCTGACTGCCACCCCCACCATGGGTCTGGTACTACCATCACAAGTCCCTTTGGGATTGCATGGAGCCACTGTGGGCATCTGGGCTGCAGACACCCTCTCCCCCCTCCCAGTTAGAGCCACGCACTCACATCCTGAGCTGTAGGGAGCAGGGGAAGCCAGCCAGGCTGGGGGCTGCCGGAGGAGATAAGGGTCAAGCATCCAGGATGCAGGATAACCTTGCTGGGAGATGACACCAGCCATGGATGGAGGTATTGGCAGCTGCAGAAGGGGATGAACAGACCCATGGTGGGACTGTGCTGGAGATATCAGGTACCGAATGCACAGAAGAGGGAAATGCCCTGCTGCAACACCTGCACGGGCTTTCCGGACTGAACCCACCGTTTTAGCATCTACCAACAAGTGTTTGACGCTTTTGCTGAAGCTGGAGGCACCATCTGGGAGACTCACTCCAAGACACACACACGAGTGCCAGGACCTGCTGCAGAAGCACCAGTGGGAAGGGGATAAACCCATGCTGTGAGGACAACAAGGTGCCGGTACAGTTTCCAGCCACCCTGGCAGTGCCAGCCCAGCCTTTGCCATGAGTCCCACAGGCTTCAGGGCAGAAGCATGAAGAGGCAGGACCATAGTTGGAGCCACAGGTCTGTCTCTTGCTGTTGTCTCCCTGCTCCTGCCCAACGAGGCTCCAGCCATGCTGCAGGTGTATGGGTGAGCCCTGCTGTGGGGTACTCTACCTCCATGGCACACAAACTGCAAGCTGGTGATATTGAGGGTCTTCCTGGGGTATCCCACACCCATGAGACCTGCCCCCTATCTCACTGCTCCCCCAGGGCACAGCATGACACAGATGATGTCCTCAGATATACATTATTAACTGCAGCAAAGCCCTGTAGATCCTGGGCAAGGCTGTAGCAAGAACAAGAGCTTGAGATAAATAGCAGGAATATGCAGCCCGATAGTAGCTAACAGCCATAATCAGTCGGGATATTATGCCTGTGATCAGTTTAGGCTCATTTCTATTTACCAAGGACACATATGAGGGCAAATCATTCCTCTCCCACCCCACCCCTTCCCATCCACTGTGGGCTTCTTACACCTTCCCCACTAGCAGTCTAGAACAGGCTGGTGTTGCAGGAGCTGTGGATGGAAGCTTGGTCCATCCCAGTAGTTCCCCCGCTCTTGTGCTGGGCCGTGCACAGGGATGCATTGCTGGCCACATTGCTGGCCACAGATCTCCTGGCTCTCTCCCTCCCTCTTGCTCAGGGGTGTTTCTGCCCCAGGTTTTGGAGGCAGCACAAAGGAAGAGCAGATAAGCACCCGTGGTGATAAAAATGGCCTTGGCTGTGGCAGGGAATATCCCTGGGGAGGCATAAGCCCCCTGGCAAGGGGTGAGGGTTGGCAGAAATGGTTGAGGTCCTGGGCTTCTTCAAGGGCTGTGCAACGAGGAGAGAGGAAGCAGCCGAGAAGAGCTGCCCTTATGAGGAGCCCCAGAGGAATGTCACAACCAGGTCAGAAACTCAAGCAGCACAACCTGTGCCCTGGGCACAGAGCGAGAGAGAGCCAGGCAGTCATGAGCAGCAGCATCCTCTCTGAGCCAGGAGAGAGGGCATGAGTCCTGCACTGAGGACAAACATGGCACAGCCCGAGCCCTGCACAGCACCCTCACATCTCGACACCAACCACCTGGGGCTCTTTTGGGCCAGAGGGGAGGGCAGGTGCCCGCAACCCCCCAGCGGGAACAGCCAGGGAGTCCCCAGCTGTGGGAGACTCCACGTGTGGGAGCAGACCCCATGGCATGATGCTGGTGGGGAACTGGAAAGGGCTCCAGCTGCCGCCCCTGGGGCCATCACCAGGGCAGAACAGCTAGGTTCACCATCTTGCCCTGCTGGAGGGGTGAGGGCAGGGGGGTGAGCAGATGGCACAGAACAGGATTTTCCCCACTTGTGAACTTTTGCAGTGCCCAGGACAAGGGTTCACTGCATGGCTGCACAAAAGCACATAGAGACCCTCCCTGGGGAGTCACCTGGGCAGGGAGATGGTGGGTGCACACCCCCGCACAAAATAGACTCCCTCAAACCTCACCCATCACTAACACTGATAGCTACAGAGGAGAATCCTGGAGACATCCCTGCGGTCTGTGGCGTAGCTCCGGAGGAAGATGTTCCAGGACCAGTTTCCCTGCTGAGCTCAGTTTTGGGAGTTGGACCAGCCTTGAAGGAGCAAAATTTTGGGTGCAAACCTATACCAAAGCACTTTAATAAGAGTTCAGCTTTAGAGCTGAGAGCTTTTCCAGGGAGAAAGTGCAGTGAGGAACACCAAGACGATGGGAATGGAGCAGACATCTTCACCCACATGCCCATTTCCAAGTACTAACCCCTACCCCAAAACTGAGCAGGCGATGCCTTCTCTTGCACAGATAGGTTGTCCCCATGGTCCCTGCTGAGCCATCCTCCTTGAGGCAAGGTGACAGGGGTGGACCATGTTCTCCAGCAAGCCCTGCTCAGGACGTGAGCAGAACCTGGTTTCTCATCTGCTCTCCGTACTTTTCCCCCAGACCTCATCTCAGTAAGATGGTCCTGATAAATCCCACACATCAGTCTTGGGTACCCCAGATGGGTACACAGATGGAGTCCCATCATCCTGGGACAGGCTGCATTAGAGGGAAACGCAGTCTGCAGAGCAGAGGGGACCAAAAGCGGGGAGGACTCCAGAGAGGATGAAACAGATGACTGAGGAGAACCAGACAGGGGAAACAATTAATGTGGTGTTCATCCAGCTCCTGAAGACAGTTTGGGTGGAACCACATGTCTGTGGGATCTGGTCATGTAATGTCCCCCTGAGGTGCTGCCCAGCTACAGTGGGCAGTGCATCTCCTATCACTTGGTAGCCCATTGTCTGCAGTCTTGTCCATGAGCATCCCAGCATCAGCCATGACCAGGGTGGACACAAAGCTGGTAAATCCTGGGGAGACGGGCAAAGATCTGGCAAGTCATCAGAGGGCTGCAGAGGGAGAGCACAACGTGAGCAGGGTGTTTGTCACCAGGTGCAGGTCATCAAACCTCCCCAAGCTTGCCTTTCTCATGTACTAGCAACAAGCTCTCACTCTGCCAAGCCCTTGGGCAGTCTCAGAAGTCCCCACCTGGCACAAAACCCCGGACAAGCAGGGAACAAGGCTGCCATCTCCACTGACACCTCCGAGCCCAGTGCCAGATGCCCAGGAAAAGGCAACGAGGCCTCAGCAGGGAGCTTCAGCACCGCGTCTGCTGCCGACTGCCAAAATTAACATCACTGACAAAAGGCATGATCCCGAAACTGCACCACCAAACAGATGGATTGCTGGAGTGCGGGAGGCCTCGTAATGGAAAAGATGAGTAATTCAAGGAGAGAGCCTAGTGCCAGCTATCCCAGTGCTTGGCTGCTGCAGCAGGCTGGGAACCTGGAGTACTGCCTGTGGTGGGGCTGGGCTCCTCCAGCTCTCCGGCGAAACCTGCCGGGACAGTGCCAGCGGCTCCCCGCAAGCCGACGGCGGTTCTGGCCCTGCTGAGGACGCAGGGTGCCATGCCCGGCTGGTGGTGGCCCCCTGGGCACAGAGGCTGCTGTCTCTCTCTGCCTGGGCTGCCCCGAGGAGGGCTTGGCGTGGAGCGTGGAGCAGCGATGGCGTTCTTGGAGCCACTGTGCTGCGAGGAGACCGTGCTCGTGATCTCTCCTTAACCCCTGCCATTCCTCTCTGCAGAGAGCCTGGAATATACAGAAAATCCAGCTGGATTTTTTCCACCAGGGGAAAAAGTGGGAGTAGCAGGAGTGCCTTTGTGTTGCTGCTCTTTAAACATCCCAACGAAATTCACCCCAAAAACAACTCTCAGCCACCAACTGGCTCTTTGAGCACCCAGTTCTCAGCAAAATCTCCACACTGGGACCTGTGGGAGCTGGCTCAGTCCTGTGCTATGAAGTGATTCACTGGAAGATCAGAGAAAGTATGACTTTCTTCTGGCACTGAACAGCAAGATGGAGGAAAACAGGGACAGGCACCCTCCTCCAACCACCGCTGTCCTTGCTCTCCAGGAGCATCCTCCCTGAAGCCTGAGGGGCTCGTGCTGGGGTGGGGAGAAGGGGCTGGGGTCCATCACCCAGCGTACATGGACAGCATGGATCCTGCCATAGATTCTACACTGATTTTACAGTCACAGCAGAGAAACAGGCACAGCCCCTCTAAAATGAGCAGGACCTAACCCCCTCCACCACCACAGCTCTCCCTGGCTTGTCGTTAGACCTGGGATAATTATTTTTTTTCTTTTTTAACCACAAGTGCACTGAAATAATCCATATTTCAGCACTATGGCTGTTGCCACATGAATGTGACACAGCATATTTACACCGGGCACCTGAAATTAAAATTAATGTGGAGAAATGAGTTTGCTGGGTTTTCAGTAAAACATTTCGACTGTTCATGTCGCCCAGCCCTGGAGGTCCCTGGGGTCAGGGGATCCTCCAGCAGAGACCTCCTGTTTCACCGTGTCCCACAGACACTTTAGGTGGCATGGAGACATCAGGACCAGGGCACAACTCTGCACATCCTGAGGCCACATTGCCAGGCATGGAGTTATTGTGCAGCAAATGCTGGTTGGCCCATGCCCTGGCCAAGCTCTCCCTGCAAGGCCCATCTACACACTGGAGGGGAGTTTAGATGGTTCAACATTTAGGCTTGGCTGCTCCATCCTTTTAAAGTTCCTGGAAAAAAGGCAAGAAAGCGAGGGAGGCATAAATCAGTCGTTAGCGTAAGGCCCCTTATCTCGGAACGACGCCTTGCAGTCCGTAATGACTAATACATCCACCAGCCATCTATCACGCTGCAGGGATCGCTGCAATTATCTGTGCGTTGCTGCGTGCTGACGGCGCTCCTGCTGCTCCCTGCACCATGAGCCCACCCCCAGGGCTGGGTTCCCCCCAGACCACGGAGCTGGGGTCACCCCTGGGGGGGACAGGGAGTGCGGGGCTGGATGTCTCTGGGTCACAGAATCCCAGATGGGCAGGGGCTGGAAGGGACCTCTGGAGATCACCCAGTCCAACCCCCTGCCAGAGCAGGTCCACCCAGAGCAGGTCACACAGGAACGTGTCCAGGCGGGTTTGAATGTCTCCAGAGAAGGAGACTCCACCACCTCTCTGGGCAGCCTCTGCCAGGGCTCTGCCACCCTCACAGGAAAGATGTTTTTCCTCATGTTGAGATGGAATTTCCCATGTTCCAGTTTGTGCCCGTTTCCCCTTGTCCTGTCCCCGGGCACCACTGAGAAGAGTCTGGCCCCATCCTTTTCCCATCTGCCCTTTAGCTGTTTCTCAGCATCGATGAGATCCCCTCTCAGTCTGCTCTTCTCCAGCTGAACAGCCCCAGGGCTCTCAACCTTTCTTCATCAGAGAGATGCTCCAGTCCGTCATCATCTTCATAGCCTCCTCTGGACACTCTCCATTCTTTAACTAGGGAGCCCAGACCAGGACACAGTGCTCCAGAGATGGCTGGGAGGTCCATTCAATGCCATTTCTATAGTAATGTGTCATTTAATAGGATTTCTTTACTACAATTGCTTTCTTTTATCTGTGTGAGGTGGACTGGGACTTTTTGCTGGGTCCCCTGCCTCCCCCAGTGATGGGGGTGAATGGCAGCACCTTCCAGGCTCCAGCAAATACCCCCCCAGCAGTCAGGGAGCAGGAGAACAGGAGCCCCATGAATGTGAACAGGGTGGACGTGAGCAGGAGCCGTGTGACCACGTGTGGTCCAGGTGAGACGGGAGTGCCATGGGGATGCTGGGAGTCACATGGGAAGGACCTGGGGACAACGCTGCTGGCACCCCAACATATCCCTGCACCTCTGCCCACAGACTGCAAGGGGACAGGGGCTAAAGCTGCTCTCCCACCCACCTCTGCAGTGGAAAGGTAAGTGCGTGTGTGCACCAGGGAGCAAAATCGAGACCTGTGTGTTTAAACTGGCAAGTTCTGTGTTTGTCATCGAGCTGTAAAATGATACCCTAACAGATGAGGACAGGAACTTCTTGGAAGGCTCGAGCACAGACAGCAGGAGTGGGGGAATAGCATTTTGCTTTATTTCTTTACATGCAATCCAAGGTTTTATTTTTTTTTCTTGCAGTGTTATATTTTTCTATCCAAAAATGGTTATGAGCCTGCCAGCTCTCAGAGGCAAGAGCTGCATTTGCTTCGAGAGCTTGTGCAGTGCCTGACACAACAGGGTGGGGGTCTCTGGCTGGGATGCAGTCAAATGCACAAATAATGAACACCGGGCTTGAGGGGTAATGAAAAAGCAAAACAGCAACTGGGAACAGTGTGAATATGTCTATCGGTGTGTGCACAGGCATTATCAAAGAGCCTGCATCCAAAATGAACACCGAGCACCAGCTATTTCCAGCTGACTAGCTTCATGGTGATGCAGAAGACACTACAGCCATGCAGATGATACTGAGCAGCAGGATTTTTTTTGTGTGTGCTGCATTGTAGGAGAACATGTGCTCAAACTAGCAGCAGGCTCCTGTTTATCACTAGAATATAGTACCTATTTCAGTGGGTGGATAATTTTAGGTGAATGAGAAAATGTTGCTTTTCTTTGGGTTAATGCCATGTGCTGGTTGAGATTATGCTCGCAGCAGTAACTTTTATCAGGTGCTGCGTGGTAGGAAGACAGCCGCTTAACTTGGCAAGTTCTCCCCAGTTTATTTATCACTCAGAGGTGGTACCTTATTTGGCTGGATATGGATCTTGTGCAAGGTTAGGATGTGGGAGGGGGATGTGTATGGCACAAAGCAAATGTCGACTTTCTTCCTGCGATGCTGTGACTGTCAGGAGACGGAGTGCGTGGAATGACAAGAGGCATGTGAGCGACTGCAGATATTAAGGATGTTCTTTTTTAGTTTAAATTAGGGGAAAATCCTTAACAAAATCTGGGGGCTTTATTCTCCAGTCCTTCTGTGAGATGCCAGCCAGCATCTAAGTTGCATTTCAGCTCTCAGTTTATCTTGAGGCATCACAAATATCTGAGCCCCGACTGGGGTGTCTCTCAGAACAAGACAGTCTTGGGCTCTGGGGGCTGACCCAACATGGTCCCTGCCCACCTTGTGGCCTTTCCTCCATCCCCTGTCCTCACTGAACAGGCAGCCCTGAGAAGAGAGGGAGCGGGCTGTGTGAGAAGGGACCACAATCATTGCTCGGGGCATCAGCAAGGACCTGCCCTGTTGTGGGGCTCCTATGGCCAGCATGACCTGGGGGGTGCCAGCGAGCACCCCAGGATGGGATGGAGACATCTGCAGCCCTGCACGGCACTGGTGGGCCTTTGCAGAGCAGCATGGCCAAATGAGAACTTACCTGCCACAAGACATTATCCTCATAGTGTTTTATGGCCATCACCATGTCCTGGCGTGGACTGTCCCAGGACAGCCACAGCATGGACAACGGGATAGTAGAAGACCACCAGGGGAGGGAGACACCGGTTTCCCACTCCTGAGGGCTCCTCCTGTGGACACACCTCGTTTTGTGTTACGCATGGGATGGAAGGGGAGGGGAAACCTTGGCTCCTGGAGTCAGGAAGGTCGTAAGAACTGAGTAAAAGAAAAGCACCAGTAATAGTGGAACTGTCCTCTGAGAGTCAGGCAGTGGGTAAGGAGCTCGTTATACAACAGGGCACAGCCTTTCCTGGCTCTGTTGCCTTGCAGAGTGTATTATGGCTTGACGACACTTGGCGCTGCTAGTCCTGGGCATTGATGTCTTCCCGAACAGAAGTTCATCCATTGCACAGTGAGGATCAGGTCAGGGGGCCCAGGCTGTGCCTCCCATGCTCAGCCACAGCCTTCCTTTATGAGCTGAGAGTCAAGCACCTACAGACACCATCACAAAGTGAGATCATGGGGCAAAGCTCAGTCCATCCATGGCTCCCAGCAGTGACAGAGGGTTGAAGTGATGAGAGGTCATGGGGACCATGAGGAGTTCATGGTCAGTGGGTGTGTTGCAGATTCGTGGGAACCTGAGATGGCCAGTTGCTGGAGGCTTTGGGGCTTGTGGTATTAGGTGCAGTCACATGAAGGACACATCAGCTCTTTGGACCCTGCTGTGACTGTTCCAGTGTCTTAGAAAGGACATGCTGGTCTCTGTGCTCCAAGAGCAGCCCAGGGCTGTGGGAAGCACCCCTAAGCCTCCAAACTGCTGGACTGTCCACAGAACCACATATTGGTCTAGGCAAGGTGGTCCAGGTAAGGTGACTTCCAGGTGCCAGGGACCATCACACAAGTCAGGAGCCATTCGCACAAGTCAGAAGTATGCTGTGAAGGAAGAGACGGGGCCACCAGCCCCCCATCCCGCTCTGTACCACTTCTTATCCTCAATTTGCAGCTCCTCAGGGCAGTCCTGAGGGGCCACGACAAGTGGAGGATCAGAAGTAGGACAGTGTGGTGTGCTGTGGGGCAGGGAGGTCCCTGGGCTATGGGCTGGGTGCTTAAAAAGCCTGACACAGCTGGGCTTGGAGCCAGGGCACCACGTCCTGCCCTCACCCTGCTGGGCCCGATGCAGAGCAGAGGAGAACCAGGGGTGTCCTGGTCCAGCACTGGACCAGCAGTCACCTGCAGATACTGATGGAGTGCTTCAAATCCCGTGTGTAAAGAGCCTCCGGGCTACTTAACTGGCACAATTAAAAATGTGTCACTGAGAGCAGAGCATACTACAGACAAACAACAGGGCAGGGACACAAAAACCCACTTCCAGGGACCCCGCTGTGGAGGGGATGGGCACATGGAACAGGCGGTGGTGACAGGGACACCCCTGCGCGGGTGTGTGTGCACATACATGTGCAAGTGAGCACACGTGGGGGGTGGTCTGCGCCTTAGCACGCCGGCATGTGTGACACTGCGTGGCCCCTCTCCCATGCCAAGGTGAGGGACATCTAAGGATATTGCTGTGCTTCAGCTCAGAGTTCTGTGGGCTAACCAAAAACAGATGTATAAAAATAAACAGAAATACTAGAGATGTGATTACCAAGGAAACGCATTTACATACAGGAAAACGTCCAAAATGACTGTCATTTACTTCCTTTATTTATTCGCATTTATAGAAATGCTCCCACCCAGGGATCTGGGCTTGGTCATTCTCGAATCGGAAGAAATGGAGCCCACTGGACCCTTACCCCATCACCCACCACCCTCTTCCAGTACACCCCGCTCCCACAAAGGAAAGACAGCCCTCCCTGATGGGACTCGGCATATGCTGTGCAGGAAACCAGTTTCCTTCATTTCCCATCTCTGGGCACAGAGATTCCCCATCAGCTTTCCTGGGACACCCCCCAGGGAAGGATTTTCTGGGCTCACAGGGGGACAGACCCTGCTCCTCCAGCCCTGGGTGGCTGCAGGTGGGATAGGGCACTGAGAGCTGTCGGGGTGAAGCAACGGGGATGTTATTGGAGCAGGGATATGGGGGAATTTCTTGGTCCAGTTGCCAGCAGAGAACCTGAAGGAGGGAGATACAGGCTGAGGTAAATTGAAAGAGAAGTGTTTTAACTTGCAAGAAATGGAAATCAGAACAGTGAATTTGGGTCATGCCAAAGCACTCGTTCTACAGGAAATGAAGTGCTTTACAAGCCTTTCCTTTTCTCCTTTTCTTTTTCCTTTTATTCCTTTTTTTGGGGGTGGGGGTGTCACAATAAAAATGTTTCATTTAGAAAATGCACCAAGAAAATGTTTTAATAGTCCTTTTTTTCCTGCAGTTGTTCACTGAATGCAGCCCTCACCCCCAGCTTCAGTCCCATCAAAATGGCATTTGGGGCTCATTTACCAGCCATCAGCAACAAAACCCTGCACTGGCTTGGCTGGAATTATCTCAGACCCTAATCTTCACTCCAAGCCTTTCCCCATATCCACAAGAGCCCAGGCACCAAGCAGTGACATTGGAGTCTGGCATGGAGACAGGACTCACTCTGAGGGATGAGCCCGCTTCATCCCACCCCTCAGAAAGCCTAGGGAGATGTTGGGGTGCAGTGAGCCAAGCAAGCCTTGAGCGAATGGCTGCAGAGCAGACTGGCTTGAAGAGAAGAGTTGGGGAGGCTTTGGGGGGGGGGGAGGGGGCACAGAGTTGTTTGTGGTGCTTTGCCTTACGCAGGGATGTGCACAGTCTGCTGGGCTTAACTCTGGAGATGCATCTCTGGAGATGCAGCTCTGGCAGGACTGGCCCAGCTTTGGAGCATCCACCTTGACCAAGAAGAGACAGACACGGAGACCCTGGGGCCGCCCTGCCATTGCTAAAGGGAATGTTTGGTGCCATGGACCTGTTGTTACTGGTGAACTCCTCCATGTTGGGTCCACCAAACCTGCTGCTGGCTGTGAGGTGGTCCTGTGGGGCTGAGGGATGGTGCCAGAAGCAGCTGTCAGCGATGCCCACTGCAGTGCCCGCGTCAGCCCCCCGCGGCAAAGGGCAGCTGGAAGATGACACATTTTGCTGCTCCATTCCTGCGCTGCCTCTGCCGAGTAATTAGAGCTGACAGGGTGTGTGCAGAGTTAATTGCCCACACACCTAAGGTGTGGTGGAAGTCAGGAGGTGAAGCCAAATCTTCTGCAGAGGTGCTGCCCAGCATCTGCAGGATGGGGAGGTGGAGAAGAAGAAGTGAGTGATGAAACGGGCACAGCACGAGCCCAGCCTTTCCCCAGGCGATCCAGAGAGGGGACTGGAGTGACCCCAAACCGTGCTGGAAGGGGAAGGCAGCGTGGCTCCTGGAGCTGGGTGAGAGCATCTCTGCGCAGATGGGGAGCCAGGGTCTGGCGTGGTGACACACGGTGTGAGTCAGCCCTGCGACGCTGTCACAGGTGAGGGCTGGATAAGCCAGAGCCTCACGTGTAGGAAGGGAAGGGAACGCTCTGCTGGCTGCCCACACTCGTGCCCACATGTTGGGTTGATCGGGTTAACTGGCTCATTTGCCCAGAAGTCGTGTGCCAAGCACTAATGGCTTTGGACAAGCAGCCTGCGTGATGCTTTGCTCTCCAGCCCTTCTGGGGACTGCCACAGGTGCTGCTGAGCTGGCCCAGCTCAGGGCAGAGGCGCTGGGGCTCTGTTGCCAGAAAATGTGCCAGGAAGCATGCCAGCAAGTATCGACACAACAGAGTGGTGCCATCCCCATGGTGCAGGGGGACTAGCCTTGTTACGGTCCCCAAAGAATCAGGGATGGGCCACTGAGTCCAGTTCACAACCCTGGCAAGCAATCGGAGAACAGAGATTAGGGTCAGGATATTCCTTTTATTCCTTCCTACTCCGTCACACACTCACCTCCGACACCTACCGAGAGTCTGGATGCCCAGCGCAGTGAGACCCCGCCATCAGCTTGGGTGCCACACTCAGAGCAATGAGAAAGCAAAGCCCAGGGGACTGCCCCACTTTAGCCTTGGCTCCAAAAGTGACTCGCACCAGTCAAGTGCCATCAGGGCACCAGCACCCGGTGTGCCCGTAGGTGGCTCCCAGTCTCGGCAACCTCATTGCACAGAAAATCCTCCTAGTGCCACGCAGGCAGCCCCTGCCTCAGTTTCTCTCTTGCCCACATAAACCACAGATTTCCTGCATCCAGGTTTTCCTTACAAAGGAGAACCTCCTTACATTGAGCTTTCCTACCTGTGTCCCAGCTTTCCTGGCCTTGGCATCCCTCCCCTCCAGCTCTTGCTGTTTCCCAGCACCTCTCTGGCTGTGCCTGGCTTAGAGCACATCCATCGTGGGGACCCGGACCCTCCCCTCCAGCCCTTTCTTCCTGCAGGGATGAAGGCTCCAGGCAGAACGGGTCATTTGTCCTCAGAGCTGCCCTGGCCAGGCAGTCTCATTATCTGATTTGCTTCATCTCTCAAAGGCCTCATGTCACCATCCAAACCTTGGGGAGAGACCAATTCATGTCCATTTTAAAGGCACCAAATCAAATCACAGCAGTTCAGTCTGAAGTTATCATCAGGACCAAATTCTCTTTTTTTTGCTCATTAGAAAGATAAATTCTAAACTCATCTCCCCAGTTTCTGGCTGGTAGGGCAATCTGATGTGATCATGGGTATCTGTAGCACTTGTTCTCCCATCTGTGCCCTGGAAGATAAGTCCTCCCATATCCACAGTTCCCAGGATTACTCATTCCTCCTGGATGAGGCCTTCTAATTCTTCCATTTTTGCTCATGTTCCTGGCATCAGTACAGAAATACTTGAACTGTTTCTGCCTGGTCTTATCTGAGCTCTCAGCCAAGGAGGTGCTGTCCGTTTGCTGGCTGGAAGGCTTGCCTGACGTCGGCTTTTGGCAAGGTAAGTGCTCCTTGCTGCTCTCTGCTCTTCCTTTCTTGGTTGCCCTGCTCCTACTGACATGGTCATCCTCCCACTCTATGTGTATTCCAGGCAGGGTGCAACCAAGGCCAAGAAAGGAAACACTCACTGAGACATTCCCAAGACCCATCCACAGGGAACTGCACCACTTATCTTTCTTCCTCCTGATGACCTCCTTTTAATATCATCCACTGCAGACTCACCCTTCACAAGTTCTTTATCCACTTTAATTCTGTGATCCCATCTTCTCTAGGTTAGCTAATAATTTCCCAGGGGTGCTTTATCCGATAGTTGTTTAAATCCAGACAGATGCGATGCAACGCATTGCCTTTGTGCAGAAAAGCCATGGCTTGCTTAGCCTCTGACAAGCTGTCTTTGGAGAACCCACGTTGCAATTTATTCCATTTTTTTCCAAACACCTCAGCACCTTTAACAGTTGTCCCATTTCACATAAGCTCAAAAATTTTATATATGACAGAAGCCAGACTATCTACCCTGGATTTACCAGTTAAGAAACATGCTTTACAGTCTTCAGTACGATGGCAGTGCCTTGGACTGACTCCTTGCTCCCAGTTTTGCTCCTTCGTGAACCAATTCTCCCAGTACTCTGAGGCAGAGGTGAGGTGGTTCCCCATAATTTCAGTGCATTAAACCATTGGAGCTTTCTTCCCACCAAGGCAGCGGTCCCTTCCATTTCCACACCGTCATTCCTGGGTTCAGAAAGGGAATACTCACCAGTGCCAGTGCAGAGTGCTTAGGCAATGTGAAGGCTGGGCAGCACCGTCCCCCCATCTTCGCCTTCCAGACTTCTTTTGTCATAAATCCCCTGTGGCAACAAAGGGCACAGACTCTGCAGGTGGGGTGAAGTGGAGACCTTCAATGTTCTGTTTTTGCAACACACAGTTTCCATCTTTTGATCACACAGGTAGGTTGTGGGTTAATGTTCACGCGCCGTTGTGAGCAATACAATTGGTTACAGGTAAGTGTTCCCGTGCCTGGGCTAACAAATCAGTGCCATCCACTTCGCTACACTGCTATCTGCCGTGGTACATTCCACATTGCTTTGCTGGATTTCACACCCCATTGTCTTACTGTTCCCACAGCTTTCTTCCTGCTAGTGCAAGGATATCTGCCAAACTCTCACAGAGTAACGCGTTTCCAGTTTCCTCATTCCCCATAATCCCCCTTACTGGTTTTGCCAGCTTCAGCCCCAGCAGCCCAGCTCCCAAATCCCCCAGGGGAAATCCCATTTTTGAGAACAACCCTTTTTCTACTACTGCTTTGCAGTGGCAAAGCCCTCTCCACTGACTCAGATCACCTGGGTTCACTCATTGCCCTTCTCTAAAGGGCAACCACAGAAGTCCTCTGAAGTCTTTCTTCTCTTTGCTCGTCTTCCCCACCTTGTCCTAGACGCTCTTGGTGTGTGAAAGCAGAAACATGGCCAAAACTTGTCCCTGCTGGGAGAGTCCACACACCTTCATCTGCTCTGTCTCCTTTCAGCCTTCTCTGCAGGCCCCCTTTCACCTCAACCTCTGTTTCTTGGCTAACACTGTTATCTCCATCTTTCTTCTTTTAGGGCTAGCTGCTCTTTTCTCCTTTATAGCCTGCCTTGTGGTTCTCCTCCTTGACCTATGCTGCACCAAAACTAGATGTTCACTCCATTTTCTGGTCTACCACCTGCCTCCTCCTTTGCCTTGGGCTTCTCAACCTGTTTCTGAGGGGTCACTCCTTGTTCAGACTGCCCTTCAGATCTTTTCACACAGCAGGTATCTGCAGCTCTTTAATTTTCTTATAGTCCCTCTTTTCTCATTTTCTACATTGCTTTAAAATTCCTGTTTCACTCCCCCACATCATCCAGCTGTTTCTGCACTTTTGGGTCTCTCCTCTACAGTACTCTCTTGTCACAGCCCCATTTCACTTCTAAGCACTGGGAGGACAAGGTGGTGGGCAGTTCTGGGATCAGAATAAGGGTATCCTCTCTGGCATCAACTTCATGCCGTACACATTGGCTCTCTTTTTCCCTTTCTGTGTGGCTGCAAGTGAGAGGGGAATCAGGCCGTGTAATACAAACAGCAAAGGCTACACCACTCTGACCCCTCACCACAAGCAGCCCACTTAGAGGAGAAAGAAACTGCAGGACACATTCATCCACACAACAGCCAGGATACTGCAGTATAAGATATCCATCCCATTAAAAAGCTCAGAGATAAAAATCCTCCTCTAGTGGCATTGTTGTTTTCAGGAACACCTTAAAGATACTTTGATTTTTCATTTCTTATGTCCTTGTTATACAAAAGCAATAGAACAGCTCTCCACACAAGCACCATTAGCTGCTTAACAGATCAGGGTCGGAAGGAATAAAACCTGGCTTTATGGCTATTCTTTGGGCCCAGCTCATCCAGCTATGCAGAGACACACCAGAATCCAAGTGATATACCACTCCTGCAACCACTTCCAGGGAAGGGACGGTTGTGAGATTATTCTATCAGTCAGGACCATCACAATCAGTTGTGGATTTCATCCTTCCCTTGAGCAAAACAGAATACACGAAGTGCAGGCTCCAAATTCATTATAGACAGGGTTCAGCAAAGCTGCCCTCCTGAGACACCCAGATGTACAAGAGTGTAATTTGCTGTCTGTTTTGGGAGATAACCACAAGGAACCCTGTCCACAAGCCAGATTCCATCAGGTGAAGGATCCGTTCCCCTATAGACACGACCATCAAACTCAGGATAAGCCAGACCCAAAAATACAGAGTAAACCACTCGGTGTTTCCCAGCGGTTGCTCGTGTTGCCATTTTTCTGCTCCTTTCCTCCTGGCCCCTGGGCTGTTTTGTAAAAAAGTTCCACGGTGAAGCCAGCCAAAGCCGAGAATTTCCAAGAGATGTGAAAATAGCAGAATGCAAATTTTGTGGAGGCTTGAAATTTCAAGTGATTTACCGGTGTCAAACCCGTAAAATCAATTTGGCAGGTGTTCGCTGGTTAAAATTAGTTTTAACTGAAAGCTGGAGGCATTATTGTGGGTGTCTTTGAGCATTGTTTTGGATGCACAAGGCGTAAGCATGACTGTGTGCATACAGCGCATGTATGCGCGTCGAGAAGTGTAATCCTTCTTGTGTGCCTTGTAAGGCTTTTTGTGCCTGCTCAGAGGTCTCTGTGGACTGAAGCTGTGTGGCTGGTTACCACAAAACAGCATTTGCGGAGGTTTTCTGGCATTTAAAAATCCCTGTTTTGCCACGGTCCTGGGGTGGTGGGTGCGTGGTCAGCGGGGTGGTGGAGGCAGGTCCATGCCCCGGTGTGAGGTTTGCTGCCGGGATAAGCCCAGCCAGGACAGAATCACAGAATCCTCATGGTTGGAAGTGACCTTTGAGATCATCAAGTCCAACCATACACACACAAAAAAAATAAATACAAACCCCAACAATCTTGGGCACTAGAGCATGCCCTGAAGTGCTACATTCACATGTTTCTTACATATCTCCAGGGATGGTGACTCCATCAGGTCAAGTTGTTCCAGTGCCTGACCACCCTCTCAGTAAGGTAATTCTTCCTAATATCTGATCTAAAGCTCCCCTGTCACAACCATTTTCTCTAGTCCAGGACAGTTGGGCCCAGGGGGTGAAGCGACCTGATGAACTCATGGCATATAAAAGCAAATGGGAGTCTGGTGCTGGTGCTGGCCAAGGCAGCACCGGTCTCTGCTCCTCCCTGTGCCCGAGCTGTCCTTCCAGCAGACCTGGCTCAGTGCATGGTGCGGGGAGGAATTACTCGGTGTTCTTCCTGCCTCAGGCACTCTCAGACAGCCCTCCTGCTCCTGGCTCTCCCAGGCACGTTGCTTGGGAGGTTAAGTCTCCCTGGAGCATTTGGGCTTCCCTGGATGGGTGAACGATTCCTGTGGGAGGACGTAGAGTGGTGCTCCCAGAGTTGCATGATGCAACCCCACCTCTTCGGAGAGGTAACTGCCCGCATGGACCATCACAGCATCCTGCCACACTGGGGGCTAGCAAGTGCTGCGACGGCTGTGCCCACCTCTGACTCTTTATTCTTTTCCCCAAGGGTTCTGCCTGATGGAGGAAAGGGATTAGGAGCAGCTACAGGCAGAAGGTTGGTGAAAGTCAGTGGCTGCACACAGAAGAGGGTCAGTGGCTGGAGATGAGTGCAGACCTGGACTGCACATCCCACACCCACATGCGAAAGAGAGGAATAGGGAGATGTCCTCCTGCATCCTGACCATTTAAGCCTCACCGATAATGTCTCCCACTGCAGTTCACCCTGCTGGTACTCCACAGTCCCCCTCTTAGACCCCCTTAGCCTTCGAGTCCCCTCGCAGGACCTGCTTCTGTATTGCCATGACATGGGGCTGGGAAGCCCAAGCCAGCAGGACTTGGCTGGAGGAACAATCATCTGCAAAATCAGGTGAGATGGCCTGGCTCTGTCCTTGCACAAGAGCCCAGGAGGGCACCATCTCCCCAGCCAAACCTTCATGAGCTGAGAAGGGTCAGGCCCCAGCTGCCTGCTTTGCCCTTTCATCAAGAGCAGATGTCGTTTCGCAACAGTCCTGCTGTCAGCAGAGAGCTGCTGCTGCCTGCTCATCCTGCTGTCCCTGGAGAAACCACCACATCCCTGTGACCCCAATGTACCCCATCCACCTGCACAGTCCTGCTGTGCCACTGCCCCGTGAAGTCCCAGTGCTCTCCACCCCAAGGAGGGACTCCCACACTACGTCCCATATTCCCAGGAGACCTCAGTGAAATTCAGTGGAACCCAGTATACAACACCCTACACACTCCAGCACCCCAGTGATGTGATGGGATCCCAGGATGCCCAAAGCACTCTGCTGAACTGCGGGATCTCATTGCAATGTGGAACTCCAGTGCTCTCCTGTGCAGGATCCCGCTATCCCACTATATGCAGAATTGCCAGCAGACTCCTTTTCTTCCCCCTGCAGTTCCCTCTCCCCTTTACTCACACCCAGCTGGTGCTCCTGGGGGTGACTTCTTCCCATCAGCAGGTCATCCCAGAGGAACTCTGCCTGATGCCTCAGCAAAGTCAGGTATTTTGGGAGCTGGTGTTAAGGACAGCGGCACCAGGGTGGTCTCTCCTCCATCAGAGTGCTGCGTTGTGGCTGAGGAGGAGCAGCCTTCAAACAGCAGTAGTTGAGTCCTTCAGCACATTTTGCGAGAGAAATGCTGTGAACTCCATTGCCCTCATCAAATCCTGCTGCCGTGTTCATGTCTGATGCGCCTCTTGCCCAGAAAGAAACCCCTTCCCACCTCTCCTGCTGCTGCAGTGTCCTGCGGCTGGAGCTGTGGGGCATCCTGATGGTGGCTCTGTCTCTAGGCCAGGCACCATGTTCCCAGTCATCCCAAGCTGATACTTGGGACTCCTTTTGGGGGTTTTCAGGGTCATTTGCTCAGACAGACCACTGTCATGCTAGATAGGGCTCTCCAGACCCCTTAGTACCCCATGCTCTCCTTTGCTCCATGCCTTCAGCATGGACATCCCATCTCCATTCACTCCTCTCCAAACACAGCCTCTCTGCCCAGCTCCCCATCATGCAGGGTATCCTCTCCTGCCTGGGACATCATCCAGTTCCCCAGAAAGGACCCATTCCTAAGTGCTTCCTAGGGATCAGAAGCTGCTCGAGGACCCCAGGCCCTTGGCAGAGCAAGATGCGCCCAGGTCCAGGGGCGCATTCTTCAACAAGAGGCAGCAGGGTTCCTTGTTCCACGGTCAGCAACGAGTCCACAGAGTAGGGCAGAGACTTCTTCATCTCCCCTTTGGAAATTAAAAAATAAGCAGAAACGGGTTGGTTTTCATTAATATTTTTCTTCAAAAGTTTTCTGGCTTCCCTTCCCTTCCCCATCTTCTGCCAATATTTCTTCGAGGGGGCGAGCGAGCGAGGAGCAGGGAACGTCTGGCAGGTTTTTGTTTTCAATTCGCACAAACTGATTTTTTGCGTGTGTTTTTTCTCTTTCTGGAAATTCGTTGCAGACAGGCACTTCCTGCAGAAATCCTCATTTTCAAGGGAAAAATATCTTGCAAACACATTGTGTCCCTCTTGGTTCTCCCCGGGTCTGCAAAACCCTGGGCTGGGCTGTTCCATGTTCCTGGCCCTGCCATGCAGCAGCCGTTGGGAATGACCAACACCATGGTCCCACACCGGGTCTGCCCTGCTGCCTGCCCCCTTGCTGCCCCATACACCACCTCCCTGTGCTGCCCCTTTGCTCCTGTAGGGCTCAGGATGGGCCTGGCTCCCATGGAGTCAAGGACACAGAGGGAAGCTCCAAGCCCATGTGATGGAAATGACTCTTGGGTTTGGCCAACAGCAGGCTCATGTTGGTAGAGCTCCATCATGGCTCCCCTGGTGTGGCAGAGATGCCCTGCTTTGGCAGAAGGCCACTCCAGATGTTCTACCAGCTGTTCATTTTTGGTTTTCTCCCTGCTTTCCTTTCTTCCACAGTGGTCTTGAGGACAGCAGGCTGTGAGGGCTGCAGCTGGGCAGGGAGGAGCAGGAGCATCTGCACCTCACAGACCCACCATCAGCTTTGGCCTGTGCCCATCTGGGTCTACAGTGAGCCCCACACCACATGCCAAGCAGCACCAGTCAGATGTTGGTCCATCTAGACCTAAGCCTCCTTAGATGAAGTTCTCCAGTCCCAGAGTCTGTGCTGGTGGGCAGGCACGAGGGTAGCCAGGAGTGTGAGGTTAAATAATTCATTCCTCATAAATCTTTCCTAGAAACAATTTTTTTCTTCCCAGGGAGACACATTACCACCTTGCACACACAAACCTGACCAGGAATTATAAGAGCAGGTTTCTGCAGTGGCAAGCGGGGCAGGGAGAAGGGAGAGAAGGAAAGGAATAAAATATAGATTCTTGAACTCAGACCTGGGAAGCGGCAAAGCATCAATCTTGTTAAAGGACTAGTGTGGACTCTCCAGCCAGCCCACTTCATCCTGATTCCTGACAGGCCCCGATGATTTGTGCCTGCTCAGCAGAGGAGAAGTCCCATAACTCACCCACAGAGACGGCGTGGGATGGAAGTGCGACCCAGGGAATGACTCATCACACTCCGCATCCTGCCGCGGCACCGGGGCTCCCCGCGCCCCCCGCCCCCGTCAGCCCGCGGGGTCCATTCCCACCCCGCACCTCCGAGGAGGCACAACAGCCCCGCAGAGCATGGCAGGATTTGCTCAAAGGAGTTTGAGGAGGTTTGGTCCAGGTTACAAGGGCAGGGACGGTTGAAATTCCTGGGTTATCCCAATTTAACGTGCATCCTGATGCCACGTGCCTGGAAAACAGGCACAGCGGCTGCCCCACATCTTGAACACTGGAAGGATTTGCTCTTTACACCTGGCCCTGACTGAACAGGAGGAATTCTGCCATCGCTTCTGGCGATGGCGGGTCGTGCCCGCAGGGCTCTGTGGAGATGTGCTGCGCATGGTTATCATCTGCGAGGTGGACGGAACCACTGCTCCCAGCCCTGCCCGCCGGCACCGGGGCGGAAGGGTTGATTAGTGCAGAACCTTGAGCAAGGAGAGGAAACTCTCCCTGGAGCACTGCCAGGCCAAGTCTGCATCCAAAAATACATCCTGCCACCCTACTTGGAGCCCAAAGGTTTTTTTGGAAGGGAGGCTGCAGCCGCTTCACATGCAAAAAATAATAGCAGCCCTGAGATCCCCGCACCCTCGTGAGCAGCACTGGAGTCACTTTCAAATCACAGCATTTATTCCAAAACAGAGATGGGGAGAAGAAAAAGAAAAAGGCACACATGCACCACCACGGATCTGGCCAGCAAACACAGCTCCAGGGCTTCTGTTTGCCCATCATAGGAAGATTTACTAGGGGAAAAATATAGGCTGATTAATTATGCAGCCAGTTTGGTCCATTATATCATAAAACCCAGCTGTGTAGGACAACCTTGGAGATGCTACCTCTCCAGCATTATCTCAGCCCGGAACCAGGCGCCTGGAGCCAGAAGAAGCCGTCTCGTCACTGAATCCTCGCCACCGCACAGAGCGATAGCATCTTCCGAAACCCACCTTTTCCATTTGAGATTAGGAGTGCAGAGAACTTTGATATCGTACCATTGCTAATTTCAATGGGCATGCCCCTCGTCGGTGTCACCGGAGGCCTCGGGTTCATTGAGAGAGCTGCAGCAGCTCACGAGGGGAGGAGGGAAAACAGCCAAAGACTCCCCTTGAATATTAATGAAGCATCAAAGCTTTTAGCTGCATGGCCGTGTCTGAGCACGACTGCTCTCCAGGGCTCTGCTATGCTTGGCACAATAAAGCCTTGGTAATTATTTCCAATAACTAATTTAGATTATCATTAGCCCCACATTGGAGGCACAGAGAATGCTGCCCTTTCAAACACTTGAACCACTGAGCCTCAAAAATAAAACGTTCGCTCTCTGCAAAGAGATCTTTGCCAGCTCTAATAAATTAGAATATATTTGTGTGTGTTAGCGCCTGTGGTGGCTCAGGATAATGAGAGCAGGTTGTGTCTGGGAATGGAGGAGAAGGCGGCAACTCCTCTGCCCACCCGCCTCCCCCTGCTCTGCACAGAGCACGTTCCTTCGGGCCCCAATTTGTCCCCATTGTCCTCCTGCACCCCCCAGCCCCAAATCACCCAGGCCTGGCAGCTGACTGTCACAGCCAGCAATACCCCATACATCATTCCATGCCTTAAAAGAAAATGTCTCTGCCCTGTTAGCAGCCTCTTGTGTCCCAGCCCTCGCTGCCAGCCCTGTGCCGAGCTGGGCTCCACACCTCACGGCGGGTGCTCTGCCTTGACCCTGCTGCACTCTGCAGCTGGGGGGGCTCCAACAGCTCTGCCCACCCACCCCACCCCACCCCCCCCGCACTGCCTGGGCAAAGCTCCCTGGATCCTCAGCTGCCTGTGCTGCTATCACAACCAGCCTGGGCACACCCAGGAGGGTCCTGCATTGTGATCCCCAAAACCATGGGGTTCCCCCAGCCAATGTCAGGCTCGTAAAATCACAGAATCACAGAATGGTTTGGGTTGGAAGGGATCTTGAAGATCATCCAGTCCCACCCCCTGCCCCAGGCAGGGACACCTCCCAGAAGATCAGGTTGCTCCAAGACCCCTCCAACCTGCCCTTCAACCCCTCCAGGGATGGGGCAGCCACAGCTTCTCTGGCCAACCTGGGCCAGGCTCTCACCACTCTCACACCAAACAAGTTCTTCCCCACATCTCAGCTCCATCTCCCCTCTTGCAGTGTCAAACCCTTCCCGCTCATCCTCTGTCTCCCCTCCCTGATTGAGTCACTCCCCATCTCTCCTGGAGTCCCTTGAGGGACTGGAAGGGGCTCTAAGGTCTCCCTGGAGCCTTCTCTTCTCCAGGTTGAACCCCCCCAACTCTCTCAGCTTCCCCTCCCAGCAGAGGGGCTCCAGCCCTCCCAGCATCTCTGTGGTCTCCTCTGGCCCTGCTCCAACAGCTCCGTGTCCTTCTGCTGTTGTGGGCTCCAGAAGCCCTGATATAATGGAGCACTGGGCTCCATTGGTCTCCATGCTGCCTGCTACCCACTCCACCTGCATGGAGCAATTCCCAGCCAACGTGGATGTCCTGGGGATGAGGTGGGAAGTTGTCACACCTCCAACCCAGAACCATCCCCCAACTTCCCCAAAGAGGAAGTTCTTGGCGTCCCTCCCCGAGGCCAGAGCCTGCCTACACCGAGGAGACCTGCCTGCACCTCCTGCCTCTGCCACCGCGGGGGCCTTGGGGCCTTGGGTGAATCACTCCAGCTTTCACAGCTTCCATTTCATCAACCATGTCATTAGGCTAATGATAATTAATGCCTGCAAAGGGCTTTATGCTCTTCAGCTGGAAGGTGATAGTGAAGGATAAATTATTATTATTACCATAAACACAGGGTACCTACCACTTACCGTGCACGGGTGGGACCTGCTTTCTGACTTGCCTCAGCTCTTCTTGGATTAGGACCAGGGTCAGGTGTGAGCTTCATTTCCTCCATCATTTCCAATCGAACCTGAGTTTGAGGCAGGCACAGGTGGGGTCTGATCCTTTTTCACGCAAAAGGCTCAAAAATGAGGGTTGAGTTAATTCCACAGAAGTATATTTCCTGCAGTGTCTCTGGGGTAGGGTGCAAGAGCTTCCTCCACCATCACCATGCCCATTCTCCAAGGGGATGGCCACCTTCCTCTTGCTGGCTTTGGTATCTAACCCTTTAGTGGTGAAACCAGCTGAGCTGCACCCTGTCTTTAGTGCACATGCACACGGATGTGTGTATGCACCCAGAACACATGTGTGCCAGGAAGCACCTCATGATATTCTGGTGGGGATGAAGCAGGCAGTGTCCGGATGTGCAGGGAACCCACACCCCTGACCTGCCACACGCTGAAGCAACCGTGACCCAATGCGGCCACCGTGCCTGGAGCTGTGGCCACCCAGCCTCCCCATGTCCCTCTGGCAGCTAGACGGGAGACAGCAGCCCATGATGGGACATGAGCAAACCCTTCAGGCACATCCCACATCACACACTGGTGTTCTGTGTGTCCCAAATCTCCCTGACCACCATTTGTCCACCCCTTTCTCCATCATGGCCATGCACAATGGCTGTCACACCACTTCTTCCCACTTGGCTGTTAAACTTGTTTGTGGCTCCCATTTGGTGGGACAGTTGATTGACTTTGTTATTTGTTTGGGGGTTTTTTAAGCTTCTATTCCCTATGGACAATTTCAGTTTTCATTAAAAATCTTTCATCAGAATGAGCAAAAATTGTCAAAGTCTGGTTTTGGTTTTTGATTAAAAGCTGAAATTTGCAGTGGAAAAAAAATATGTATTTCCCTCCATCCCTTCCCATCCCTCTTCTCCATTTCTATTGAAATCCTCCTTACAGAAAATTCCTGTTACTGTTTTGAGGGATTGCCTGCTGTATGGGATGGAGCCAGGGCTCATTTCTCCCAGGCGCAGAGACCAGGACCCTTGTCCAGCCATGCCAGCTCCTCATTGACCCCACCAGCACTGCTGAAGGCCAACAGCATGTTCAGATCAGGGAGGTGGTGCCACCCTTGACTATTGTGACCAAGCTGGGACACGGGCAGGAGCAGGACAGTGCCAGTGGGAGTTCTGGGAACATCAGGTACATGTAGGGTGGGCTCTTGGGGCCTCAGAGATCCTCTGTTCCCTCTATCCAACTGCTCCCAGTCACAGTCACAGCAGAGCTGGTGGTGGGGAGAGTTGGACCTCCCAGACTGTCTAGAGCAGGACTGTTGTCAACACTAGTTGGGGGTAGTCATGGCTTTGCTTTGCCAAGTCTCACCAAGAATGGAGATGCCTGTGGCTCTGTGACCCTCCTCAGAGTGGCACCACCCTCCTGGAGAAAAATGTTTCCCTTGTGGAGAGCTTGTCCCTTGATAACGTGTTTGCCACAGCCAGGAAGAATTTGGTTGGTGCTCGTCTCTTCTCGCAGGTAGTGACAGAACGAAAGGGGATGGCTTCAAGCTCCAACACAGTAGGTTTAGACTAAACATTCGGAAAGAATTTTTCACAGAAAGAGTGGTTGGGCATTGGAATACGCTGCCCAGGAGGTGGTTGAGTCACCATCCCTGGATGTGTTTAAGAGTCGTTTAGATGTGGTGTTGGGGGATATGGTGTAGGGGAGAACTTTGTAGAGTAGCGTAGATGGTTGGACTCAATGATCCCAAGGGTCTTTTCCAACCGAAATGATTCTATGATTCTAGTCTTTGTATCTACCCTTCAGGAATCTGCAGGCTGTTACCAGCTCACATTTCTCCGCTCTCCCTGCAGGTCGTGTCCCAGACCCCTCACCATCCCTTCACTCCAGTTTTCCCACATCCCTTTTGAACTGGGGGCCCAGCACTGGGCACGGTGCTCCAGATGCGGTCTCACCTGTGCTGCGTGGAGGGGATAACTGTCCTCCATCTGCTGGCTGTGGCTGCCCCAGCACAGCCCAGTGCATTTCCTTATGTGCAGGGAGCAGGCACCACTGGCTGGTGCTCAGTCCAGACTCCACTGTAACCTCCAGCTCCTCCATAACCTTCTGCTCAGCCAGTCGTGTCCCAGCCTGGACCAGTGCAGAGGACTAATCTGCCCTGGGTGCACTACTCTCAACTCCTCGTGTCCCTCTAGAGCAATCAAGCAGCTCTGGTTGGAGCACTCTCCCTGCAGCTGGACCAGCTGGTGTGCACCAGAGCTCGCAGAGTCTCATTTCTTTTCATACTTGACCTGAAGCTGCCCCTCAAATTAACCTCTAGTCTAACACACCATTCCAACCTTCTGCTGCAAACAAGGCACTATGAGTGTGGCATCTTCCAAGACCTTCATAATCCCTGTCATTCACGGGTGGACTAGGAGCATGCATCACAGGGTGCTCTGAGGGATGTCCTGCAGCCCCACCACACTCTGTGCACCCCTCCTGCCTCCTGACCACAGGGCTGGGGTTTGTCATCTCCGTTCATGCCGTCTAAATCATTATCTGTGCAATGTAATTACCTCTTCTCCTTCCCCCTCCCGCCCCGGTTCCTCTCCGTCAATCCCAAAGTGATTTCTTCCAGCCCATGTTAATGTTCTTGGAGGAAATGGGTTATCTTTCCTATCTTTCCATATGTGCAAAATCGCAGCTCCTACCCCCCTGGCTCAGCACCGCATACTAATAGGGAGGAGGCTGAGATTGAAATGTATCAAAATGCAAGAACTCAGCTTTGCATTTGTATCCTCAGAAGCCTTATTTTGCTTTTTGGACCAAACATATTGTGCATTTTCTGTAACAATGAACTTATCACACTTATTATGGTAAACTGAGAAGGCACTTTCCACAGTAGACTAAAGTCCTGCAGTTTGACTTCAACTCTCAAATATTTTTGGATACACGTACATTTTTCCATGGCTTTTCTGACAAGGGGAGTATCCCAGTCACAGCCGGTCTCTGTGTGAGTGCAGCAGCCAAACCCAACTGGTGGGACCTCTCGCCCCTCCTCCATGCACTGGGAATGAGCAGATGCTGCCATGTCCTTGCCCCCCGGGCACCAGTTACCCTGCAGAGGGCCCATCTAGAAGTACTGGAAAATGTGTATTTTGCCACTTTAGGATAAGTCCAGTCCCAACCCTGTGACCGCCCGAGGCACAGGGGCTTTCCAGGATATCCCATCCAACCTGTGCAACTACCCACTGAACGTCACCACAGAAATCACCTCCCTCTTGAACACCATCCCCTGACTCCCCATTAGAGGAGGCACAGGAGGGCCTCTGGAAAACCAAGCCAGGCAGGTATCCCTCTAGCTTTGCTCTCTCGCTCAGCAAGAGGAGACAAGGCTCATTCACCTAATGCCCCACCACAGCAAAGCCACCACTGCAAAATCCCAAGTTAAGCAAACATCTGGCAATTACATCTGGAGCACTTCCCTAAGTGACAAACACGTCCCCTTGTATCTTACACTGGCCAGGTACCTCCCTGAGCCTCTGCACCAACTTTACTGCACTCGCTCAGTGCCACCGTGACCTCCCCCAGTCACCTTCTGCAGACACTTGGTTGGACATTTCTCCAGACACCAGAGATCCCCCACACCTGCATCCACCACATCCCCAACAAGCAGCGTCCAACCACCTGTCTCCAGGAGCAGAAATTTGCTTTAAAAACACAGCAGATATGGTACAAAAGTGTTTTGCTTCTTCCCATGGACTGGCCAAACCTGGGAGGATGTTGTGTGGGGATAAATCCTCAGGATGCAGCAACCCACAGCCAGTGCCTTTAAGCACATTTGGTGGCATGCCACGGGGAAATAACCACTGTGTAAAATTCTCTGGAGCTAATTCCTGGGAAACGAGAGTGCCACGCCGTGGTGAATGCCCAGCAAACCCAGAGACATCACCTCACAGATCGTCCCAGCCCACAGCCTCTACCCAGGGCGAGAGCTGGGGCAGCGGGAAGCTGTATTTTGGCACATCACCTCCATCCTTCACCTTCAGAAATGAAGCATGATGAAAATGAGAGCAGAAATGCCTCTGCTGACAGGTTTGAATTAAGAGATTCCAGCTTTTTATAAACAGTCTTTGGATTTCCTGAAAGTTACAGTGCCGGGCATCATTTGTATGCAGGATGTATTCTAGCTCAAAGGTACCAGAACTAATGCTGTCCTGTTAATGAACTGAGTGAGTAATAGCCATGGGTATAGAAAGCTTATGTCTGAAACTAATCCTAGTTAATGAATCTATTGTTACAGGTATTAAATGGTGACAGGGGGTTTCATCCATCAGCCCTCCATTAATCACAGCGTCCCCGCCTATGCTTATTATTTAGAAGCCAGCAAAGGGATCTTAATGATATTAGTAATAGACCGGTTGTGGTACGTGACCTAGGACAAGCTGGGGATTTAAGGTGATAAGTGTCTGATCTCATAAGGCGTTTTAGAGGTGATCTGAGCAGCTTTGCTCCCCATGGCATGCTATCTCGTCTCTGCCAGCTTGCTCTGCTCAGACAGCGTGCTGCTCCGAGAGCATCGGTGCGCAGAGCCATGGTGGCCACGCCAGGAGCCTCACCTCCTCCACTGCCGCCTACATGGAAATCCAGTGACTTCCATGGGCACCGGGGTCTGCCCCGTGCTCTTCAGCAATGCTGCCCCTGCCCCAAGTGTGCAGCGGCACAGTGCAGGGCCCAAGTGTGCCCAGAGGGTGCAGGCATGGGCACAGGATGAATTTGCCTGCACAAGTAGCCAGGTGCAAGCCCACATGCATGAGCACAAATACCCGCACACCCACACAGCCTCGGAGCAAATGACTCAAAGGTTTCTCTGGAAAGACGTGAGGAGCATCTGATATTCTACGCTAATTCTCCATCTGGACGTTCTCAGCATGTACATTGGGACAGGATCCATCTCATCATGGTCCCCTAAAGCCAGAGATATTTCAGCCCAGCAAAGGGACACTGTCATCTCCAGGGCATGGCAGGCTCTCTGAGAGGCCCAGAATAGTGTCTAAGGTAAAAGAAGCCACCACTGTCAGGGATGGTCCTTTGCTGCCTGTCTGCAAGGCAGACCCACAAGGCTGGCTTCAACTGCAGACACTGCTTTGGGTTTCTGGAGATGGGAAGGAGTCCCAGCTCCACACACCTTGGCTCCAAGCAGATGAGGCTGCACTGCATGAGGGCTCTCAATGGGGACATGGATGGGTAGGTTTGGGAAGAGTTCTTGCTCTGGTGGGTTGAACAGCTCTTGTCCATTCTTCTCCTGAAGACTACTGTGCCCTGATGATTGCTTCTGAAGGCTACCGCAGTGGCACTGGGTGAGGGACATACCCAGAGCCTCCACAGCAGGGCTCACTGGCCACCATGGAAGTGGCAGGGCCAGCAGGTCAATCTGGTGGGGTAGGCAGGGATGCCATGTAAGTCAGGGGCCTTCCCTCAGGATATGACTGCAAAATCCCAAATATAAATGCTATGGTAAATTAACAACCCCCATGAACAGCTCCAGAGGTCCCCATGTCTCAGCACAGCTTTCACCTTCAGCCACCATCACAGTTCATGATTTGCTTACAATTTCCAGCCGACAGAGAAAGCTCCCCAGTTAGGTAGGTGCCAGCCCTGCAGCAGTCCCAGTGATCTGCTCGAGCTGATGGACATAGAGAGATGGCCATACGCATACAGGCAGCCACAGCACTGGAAGAGCAAGGGTCCCAGAGCTTGGTGCTTAGGCAACCATTGCCCTCATGGAGCTCACAGCATGCAGGGAGCATATCCCCACCAAGCCAAGGCTGTGAGGGACAAGATGTGCTGGTTTGATGGTGAAGTGCAATGACTTCAGAGCTGGTCGCTGATTCACCTGCTCAGGGAACACCACACACTGTTGAGCGCTCCAGCAGAGACCGGTTCTGGAAGGGAGCTGGGAGTGAGACCATTCCTCTCTCCCATTGGATTGAAAAGAAGAGGTGAGTACTCACCACCTGCCACCATGACAAGCTCTTGGGGAGCTGTGTTGTCAGGACGCCTTGGGGCCACTCAGGTGATGGGAGGCCAAACTACATGGTCCAGCAGCCCTGGAAATCAGTGATTCTCCCCTCTTTTGTGGGAAGCCAGGAACTCAGATGGGCACTGAGGTCATTTGCAGAAAAAGGGGTGCTAAAGACTCCCCAAACCTCCTTTTGTCCACAGCAGGGGAACCTGGTCTAGCAGCTGATGTGAGAGACCTGTATGATACCCAGTGTTCTGCTCTGGGGGAAGAGCTGAGCTGTGATAAATCCTGTGTCCAAACATGAAATGGGTATCTTTGGGGTTTCTTTCCACCATGCCCATTTTGCAGGGTCATCCCCTGGTGTATTGGTACCGAGAAGCTGGGCATGGACCAGATCTGGAAACCTGCAGGGTTGATCTGTCTTTTTCTGTTTTCTGCAAGGACTCAGAGCCCTGAATTTCCATGAAAAACAAGATAGGTACTCTTCTACTTTGTTATATATATAGTTTCAGGTTAATAGCAGATGTGTAAATATATATATGTCTTATCTTCACAGGTACTCAGAGCCAGGAGCACTTGCCAGTGTTTAGAACAAGCCCAGATCTAACCCCACGAGCTGAGTGTAAACCCAGCTTTGCCTTGACGCTTTGCCTCACCAGCCACATACATGTCCCCCTGTTGCTCTGCCACTGGCACATCACAGCCCCCCTGGCAGGAGCCCAGCAGTGAGACGAGACGTGGGAGCCAGCCCCCAGCCCTGCCAGCCGCCGCAGCCCCCTCTGACTCCACCAGCCGGGCTGAGGGCACAGAGCTCCTCAGGACACCAAAACCTGCCTGCGAGCAGGAGGGTCACCCCTCCAGCTGAGAGCTCACCTCAAACCCTGCTGCTACAAGAATGATGGGGTTTGGGAGTTGTGTTTTCTAGCACTAAGAAACCTTCCTCACTTCCCTGCCTGCTCCAGAGGGAGAAGATGAAAGCTGGCTCCAAGGGAGCTCCTCTACTCCAAGTAGCTCCTCTGCTCTGCACTGGTGAGGCCACAGCTGGAATACTGCGTCCAGTTCTGGGCTCCCTAGTTCAAGAGAGACAGGGAACTACTGGAGAGAGTCCAGTGTAGGGCAACAAAGATGATGGAGGGATTGGAGAACCTCCCCTATGAGGAAAGGCTGAGAGAGCTGGGACTCTTTAGCCTGGAGAAGGCTGAGGGGAGACCTTATCTACAAGTTTACAAGTACCTAAAGGGGGAGGTGAAGGAGGATGGAGCCAAACTCTTGTCAGTGGTTCCCAGTGACAGGATAAGGGGCAACAGGCACAAGCTGGAACATGGGAAGTTCCGCTCAAATCTGAGGAAGAACTTCTTTAGGGTGAGGGTGGCAGAGCCCTGGCAGAGGCTGCCCAGGGAGGGTGTGGAGTCCCCTTCTCTGGAGATCTTCAAGTCCCACCTGGATGCTCCTGAGTGATGTGCTCTGGGCAGCCCTGCTTTGGCAGGGGAGTTGGACTGGATGGTCTCTAGGGGTCCCTTCCAACTCTGACAATTCTATGATTCCGTGATTCTGTGAAAGGGTGAATGCTGGCTCCAAAGGATGCATTGTCATGGTTGGGTCCCAAAAGAAACAGGTGACTCCCTGCAAATGTCCTTATGAAAGGGTAAGAAGCCTCGGTGCTTTTTCTTTGCCAGCCTGTACTCACAGCTTTTTTCCCCATCAAAGAAGAAGGAAATTGGGCTTACCCAGTAGGGAGGGCTGGGGTCCTCCCATCACCTGCTTCTAAGAGCTGGGGTTTCCAAGAGAATTCCCAGGGCTTCAGGGTCTGGCTAAGCCCTGGCCACACCTGGTCAGCAAAAAGAAGCAGGGCTGGGTGTCCCTATGCTGGGTGAGCCCTGGCACCAAGCCAGTGAGTACCTGGTCTCCAGTAGTGTCACGCTGCACTAGGACAGCAGCCAGCAGAGGAGGGAAAAGGAAGAGGAGAGATAATTATTAGTGATTGAAACTGATTGCATGAAAGAAGGACAGATGTTTCTTGTTGTGCTTGTGTGCCTGAGGCTACAGAGCCATGCAAGGGACCGGGGAAAACTCCTTCTCAGCCTGGGAATGCTGTGGCGCTGAGCTGCATTCAAACAAGAACTGAAATCCACACACACTTTCCCTCTGACTCTTGCAAATTCATACAGAATTTGGCTAAAATGCCAGTCTCCTCATTTTCCCAGTGCAGGGAGGTGATGTCCATACAGAGGCCCTCTGGCCATGGGTGAGAAGAGGCTGCAGCTCCCCTCCACACCCCCAGACACCCAACCATCCCAGTAGGGCCAAGGCACTGGGAGATGAAGGAGCTGGAGAGGGTGCAGCCAGGTCTGGCAAAGCAGGCAGGGGGTAGAACTGTTGAGCACAGCATCATATAAAGGCACAGGACTGAAGGCAGGGAAAGCTGCTGGAGCAAAACAGGCCTTTCTGTGGGAGCAGGAGGATTTATTCATCATAGTCCTCCCCTGTAGCACCCGGGATAAGGGATCCTGCTCAAGCTTCCCTTCAGAATGGATGGGTCACCAAGGAGAGAGCCAGCTGGTGTCCCCACCAAGCAGAGGAGTTGCTGTCAAGGGGACACAAAGCCCCCATGGTGTGTTGTGTGGGCTGCAGTACATGTTTAATGCTATAAAATAGAGGGCTGGTCTTAGCAATGTTACTGATGGTGGTGATGTGCTTTTGGCACCAGTTCATGTGGCTTCAATGCCAAGGCAGGATGGAGCTGGAGATGCGTTAAGGGAGCTGAGGTCTTGCCCCACCAGGAGAGGAATCAGACCCCTCCAGCATGGTGGAGCTCCCTTGGGATGACCTGAGCTCCTCCCTTGGAAGCTGTTGGAGGGACCATCGAGATTCAAAACTGTATCAGTTTCACTTGAACTGACTGTTTGAGCACCTTAAAGGGAAGCTTTCAGGAAGGTCTGTGGGATTAGACTGGTCTGGGTCCCACTTGAGATGGACTAAAAGGGAGATTAAAAGAGCAAACAGTGCCATGGACTGGGAAAAGGTGACAGCTCAGCCCCGGAGGTGCCAACGGCAGTGCCTGCCAGGAGCTGAACCAGACGACCCACAAGGAGGAGAGGGTGGTGGCCACCGCAGCAGGTCCACGTCCCCGGGCTGACCCCAGGGCTCGCCGAGGTGACAGCAGAGGACAGCACCGGGTGCCCCGAGGACGAGCAGGGCGCGCACCCCATCACCCGCGGGGTGCCGGCATCTGATCCCTGCAGCTCCTTCCCCGCCACGGGCTGCAAAGCCCTCCGAGATGGAGGGGTGACGGTTGGGACCCCATCCTGGCACCCCGCACTGGCCGCAGGGCCGGCTGTCCCCTCCCCCGGCCCCCCCGCAGCCCGGCCCCTCCCCGGGACGGCGGCGCATCCACGCGCGGCCACTGCCCTCTGGCGGGGACCGTCCCGCTGCCGGGAGACACTCGGTTGCCACGGAAACGGGATGTTCCGCTCCCCGGCGCGGTCCCAGCGATGCCGCCGGCTCTGCCAGCCCCGGGAGGCGGGACCGAGGGACAGGGAGGGCGGGAGGGGCAGGTCCCAGCCGGGTCCTCGTGTCACGGGCAAACGGGCAGGACGGCACAAGGCTGGGCGAGGGCATGGTGCCTGTCCCACCGTGAGCCACCCCCACCTTAACCCCTCTGGCAGCGCAGTGTGGGCCTGTTTCCATACAGCCCCCTGGGCCTGGGTGTCCCAGTTCCTCTCCACCAGTCCCCTGGCCTGGCATTGTGCAGAGGGACAGCAAACACCCCTCTCCACAGAATCACAGATTCACCTAGGTTGGAAGGGACCTTTTAAGATCATCTAGTCCAACCAATAACAAAAAAAAAAAAAAACCACACCACACAAAACCCCACCCAACACTAATC
Organism: Gallinago jamesoni; assembly: GCA_025769975.1. Lineage (NCBI taxonomy): Eukaryota > Metazoa > Chordata > Aves > Charadriiformes > Scolopacidae > Gallinago > Gallinago jamesoni. Next base: position 7,216,925 of record JAOQGH010000009.1, read on the forward strand.
CATATCCCCAAGCACTATGTCAACTCGTCTCTTGAACACCTCCAGGGATGGTGCCTCAACCACCTCCCTGGGCAGCCCATTCCAACGCCTGATAACCCTTTCAGAAAAGAAATATTTCCTAAGATCTAACCTGAACCTCCCCTGGCACAAATTGAACCCATTGCCCCTTGTCCCATCATCTGTGACCTGGGAGAAGAGCCTCCTTTCAGGGAGTTGTAGAGAGCGAGAAGGTCTCCCCTCAGTCTCCTCTTCCCCAGACTGAGAGGAACTTCCCCAGATTTCCCCACTTTAGGGGAAAGATTCTGGTCGTCAGGACTTCAGTCCTTCTAGGCCATTCCTGCTCATTTCGGGAACACCCAGGCATGTACGGCCTTTGGATGGGTCCACAGTGTCCTGGTGGCAACAAGGGACCAGTCCCTGGCGTTTCTCTGGTCATTGTCTGCCCTGCAGTGCTGTGGCACTCACACCACTAAAAATCACCTAAAAAATCACCTTCTTCCAGCAAGAAAGGGCACTGAGGACACACTGCAGATGTCCCCGGGATATCCCATGTCACACTCCCAGGCTGCGCTGGTGGCTCCATGCACCAAGGTGCAAGCCAGTGAGACCATGTGCCCATCCACAGCTCTCCCATGTCCATGGAGCAGCTTTCCCAGCCCTGCAGGGCAGCAGACCCAGGTGTCCCCTCCATCCCCTAGGAGCAGCCAGGGGGTTGGGTGTTAGTGGAGGTTGGAGGAGCCCTGGGCTGCTCTCCTGACTCTTGGACGAGCTCCTAGGAAGGCCCTGGAGTCATGCTGGGGCCATGGAGAAGTAGGAATCCTGTTTCCATGAGATTCACCACATTTTGTGAAGATCTGCTCATCTAACAGAGCTGGTTGCATGGTCTGGGGGTGAACTTAGCCATGTCTTCCACTCACCCAGTGCAGACCCAGCCCAGCACCCAGCTGGGGACTGAGGCAGCACCAGGGCAGTGCCAGTCCCTGGCAGGTGCAGGAGGAAACAATCCCATGTCACCTCCACAGCAGTGACAGCTGCAGTGTCCAGGTGAGACAGTCCAGCACAGCTGCAGCACCCCTATGCATAACCCCGCCATCAGAGGCAAACACAGAGGGACTTTTTCACACAGGCGTGTGAAAGGGATAATGTGATAGGATGAGGGGTAATGGCTTCAAATGTAAAGAGGGGAGATATAGATTAGAGATTAGGAAAAAAAAATCCACTCTGAAGGTGGTGAGAGCCTGGCCCAGGTTGCCCAGAGAAGCTGTGGCTGCCCCATCCCTGGAGGGGTTGAAGGGCAGGTTGGAGGGGGCTTGGAGCACCCTGGTGTGGTGGGAGGTGTCCCTGCCCAGGGCTGGGGGTGGCACTGGATAGTCTTTAAGGTCCCTTGCAACCCGAACCCTTCTGTGACTCCAGGGGCACCACCCCATGGGAAGGGTGCAAAAGGCAGGGACAACAGACGGAGGAGGGGGAAGGGGTGATTTATTAACCCTGCAGAGACTTTTGCCTCCACCTGCCCCTCCCAGTGCCCACCAGTCCCTGTGCCTGGACTAGGATGGCAGGAGCAGGGAGCAGAGCACAGCCGTCTGCAGCCAAAAGCCACCCAAGCATAGTCCAGGCACACTGGAGGCTGACGTGCACCATTGTCACCTCCCGTCCCCAAGCCTCCCTTGGGTGGTGACAGCCACAAGCCCTGGGACCATCCCAGCACCCTTCTCCCTGGGACAGCCCCAGTTCCAGCCAGCAGCAGGGATAACTGTGTCCACTGCTGGCTCCAGCCTTCTTGCCTTCTTCCAAATAATGCACCATGTGAAGTGTGTCCAAAGTGGAGGGACTGGGCCCCAAAATGTTTGCCACTTGACAATCCAGGGAAGGAGCCACAGGCTGCCTGGCACACACGTGCTCAGGCATGTCTCCTGCCTGCTTTCCATGGATGTGTTTTGGCAGACCCTCAGCAGGTCTCTGTGCAGGGACCTTCCTCTGCCCAGCACCGACAGGGGCTGGAGCAGGTCCAGAGAAGGGCAACAAAGCTGGTGAGGGGTCTGGAGCACAAGTCTTGTGAGGAGAGGCTGAGGGAGCTGGGGTTGTTCAGTCTGGGGAAGAGGAGACTGAGGGGAGACCTCATCACTCTCTGCAACTCCCTGAAAGGAAGCTGTAGAGAGGCGGGGGTCGGTCTCTTCTCCCAAGTCACAGATGATGGGACAAGGGGCAATGGCTTCAAGTTGTGCCAGGGGAGGTTCAGGTTAGATATTAGGAAATATTTCTTTAGTGAAAGGGTTATCGAACATTGGAATGTGCTGCCCAGGGAGGTGGTTGAGGCACCATCCCTGGAGGTGTTCAAGAGACGAGTCGACATGGTGCTTGGGGATATGCATTAGTGTTGGGTGGGGGTTTGTGTGGTGTGGGTGGTAGTTTTTTGGGGTTTTTTTTTGTTTGTTTTGTTTTTTGGTTTGGTTTGTTTTTTTTGGTTTTTGGGGTTTTTTTTATTGGTTGGACTAGATGATCTTAAAAGGTCCCTTCCAACCTAAGTGATTCTGTGATTCTGTGACAGCAGGCAGGGCCCTGCTTCCAGGTAGTCCCAGGAAGCTGCCCAATGCCCCTGCCTGGTGCTTGGGCAGAGACCATCACCCAGACCTGGCCTGGCCCCTGGGATACCAGGCTTCATCCTGTCGGCTTTGTCTCTGCTCCAGCCTAAGGACGTTTCTCCCACCTGCATCTTTTTTACCCCACACTGTCTCCAGTCAGGTACATCCTGGACCCAGACCTGGCAGCCCTTGGCTGTGGGCCAAAAACCTGGGCCCCTGTGAGCCAAAAATGGACCCAGAGCCATGGGGTGGAGAATCCAGCCCTCCAAGCACCTGCCGTTCTGGGACAGGTGGGGTGTGGGGCTGAGGCAGGTCAGCTCCTTGGTGAAGACCCCTTTGGTAGCAGCTGTGTCCTGCCAGCTCTGCATCTCCATGGCACAGCCATCGTCAGGACAAGTGATGCCAAGAGAACCAAGCACAGCCCCCAGAGCCCCTCCGGGCCTCGCTGCTGACAGGGGATTGTTGATAGGGACCTGCCTGTGGGCTGGACGTGGGGTCACCAGCCAGACCAGAGCATCCCCGGGGCATTCACTGCCTCTGCACCTTACATCGGAGCATGGACCGCAGCCCCACCACCACACAAAACCAGGACAACCCATCACCCACCACCAGGCACACCTGCAGCACCGAGCACACCTCGAACATGGTGCTGGGGAGGTCTCAGTGTAGATGTCCCACGTGCTGGGCAGGAAGGCGAAGCATTACAATCCAGCACCGGGACACATGGACTCGTCCTGCTGTGCAGCTCCACGCCAGATATGAGGAATCCTGTCTGGCACAACCATGGAGATATGACCCTTTCAGAAGCTCGGCTCATCTCACCACATCTCCCTGCAGCCCAACACCGCGACCAGAGCCCAAGCTGGGCTGTATGTGTGGTTGCCAGTTCTGCTGTATCACAGAACCCCAGACAGGCAGGGGCTGGAAGGGACCTCTGGAGATCACCCAGTCCAACCCCCTGCCAGAGCAGGTCCACCCAGAGCAGATCACACAGGAACGTGTCCAGGTGGGATTTGAATGTCTCCAGAGAAGGAGACTCCACCACCTCCCTGGGCAGCCTCTGCCAGAGCTCTGACACCCTCACAGGAAAGAAGTTTTTCCTCATGTTCAGACAGAACATCCTGTTCCAGTTTGTGCCCGTTTCCCCTTGTCCTGTCCCCGGGCACCACTGAGAAGAGTCTGGCCCCATCCTTTTCCCATCTGCCCTTTAGCTGTTTCTCAGCATCGATGAGATCCCCTCTCAGTCTGCTCTTCTCCAGCTGAACAGCCCCAGGGCTCTCAGCCTTTCTCCGGCAGAGAGATGCTCCAGCCCCTCATTATGTTCATAGCCCTCCATATCTCCATGTACTTACAGCACGGGATAAAGCCAGTCCAGACTGACAGAACAGCTGAGACTGAAAGGAACCTCTGGAGATGGTCTGCTCCAAACCCCGCTCAGAGCATCCATGCGTGTGTGTGTCACCAAGTGCACACTTGTTCACGTGTCTGCCCGTGGTGTGTGTGTGTGCCTGCCTCTCCCCCTGCAGCTCCCTACCTGGGATTACAGCTCTTGGCGTGACACAGGCAGGCAGAGGAGCTCTATAATTTGAAAGAGCTGCTTCTGCAGACATCAGAGCCGCCTTTGAAAGCACATGAAAGGCAGGCAGCTCGCGAGCAACCAAAGCCTAGCTCAGGGAGACAAACGTCCTTCTGCGCACCCCCAGACTTTTCCTGCGACGCGTGTGATCTTCCCCGCTCTCCTGGGCGTGGGGGTTGGAAAGGCTGCTGCTGGGGGGGGGGCTGGCAGCCTTTGAGAGGATTAACGCGCCTGGGAAGGGGCTGCCTTGTGTCAGGGAGCTGCTGGGGACACGTGTGTCCCTCCTGCACCACGGGCACAGCAGCCGTGTGCCACACCGGCCTTGAGGGCCTCTTGTGGGGACATGGGGAGGAGCAGGGTCTCAGCCCCCTGGCACTGCCCCTCTGCAGGGACCAGCAGTGACCCCAGTTCCCCCGCGGTGGGTGAGGGCAAGGTTGTCCCGTCCCTCCATCAGCCATGGGCTCTTGCTCTGACCTTTGCCAACCTCCTCTGCCACCCTGCAGCTCCAGAAGTCACATCCTGCATCAGAGGGAAGCTCCTGACAATGGTTTAACCACAACCAAAACCTTTCTGCAGGATGTTTGAGGTTTGGGAAATCACTGCTCAGCTTTTGTCCTGGTGTAACTTGGTGGTCCTGACTCGTCTCAAAAAGCCTCTTGTTCTTTCATCACTTCTCCCCTCACACTGGAGGATAATATTTTCACTCACACACTGAAATTAGATCCTGATGTTTCTGCCAGCAGGGCTTTTCAATAACGTGCTTATGTTCCTGGATGTAATTGCCTGGCAGACTTTCTGCCCTGTGCGTTCGGGGGCGAGGGTGTGTGTGAAAAGAGACCCATTCATCTCCTGCAGCAGACCTGAGCCTGTTTTGGCAGCGCTGCCGGAGCCCGAGTGAGCGAAGGGCACTCTGCCCTGAGATCAGAAGGTGAGCACGGAGGTGGAATGACACCCCATCCGACACCGCAAGGGTGGTTGATCTCTGGAGGAGCTGGGACCCCCAGGCTCGGTAGCTCCCCAGTCCACATCATCAGGTCGGTGCAGAACCTAGACCCTTCCCCAGGAGTTTGGGACAGATCTGAGATGTGTCCCAGCCTGGAGAGCTCTGGCAGCCAAGGAGGGGTGCCAGCAAGTGGGGACAACAGCATCCCTGCCTCAGTGGCACCATGCTAGAAGGAGCAGCAGAGGAAGACCAGGGGTCCTGCAGTGCCAGGATGGGATTTGGTTTCCCATCTGGCTCCCCAGACTCACAGCTTTCCTGCTTCCCAGCAGTGGCCTGGCAGGCACCTGGAAGTTTTGATGGTCCCAGCTGCTGAGCATCCTTCCACGTTGCCGCAGTGTTGGGCCCAGGTGCCCTGGAGAGTGGGCCAGCCCAGGGATGCCGACAGCCTGCCAAGCGGGCAGCGAGGAGCAGACAATTCACAGAATCACAGAATCACAGAATCTTAGTGGTTGGAAGGGACCTTTGAGATCATCAAGTCCAATCACATTAAAAAAACAAACAAACAAAAAAAAAAAAAACCCACCACAAAAACAAACAACAAAAAAATCCACACAAAAACAAAAAAAAAAGCCACCCACCAACTAAACCCCACACCCGCAACCCCACGCACAACACCCCAGCACAAACCAATAATCTTGGCCACTAGAGCATGCCCTGAAGAGCCACGTCTACAC
>JAOQGH010000009.1:7232956-7244912 GCA_025769975.1 Gallinago jamesoni
AGGCAGAGAGGTGCAGGCAGAGAGGTGCAGGCAGGGGGTGCAGGCAGAGAGGTGCAGGCAGAGTGGTGCAGGCAGGGGGTGCAGGCAGGGGGTGCAGGCAGAGGGGTGCAGGCAGTGGGGTGCAGGCAGGGGGTGCAGGCAGAGTGGTGCAGGCAGGGGGTGCAGGCAGGGGGTGCAGGCAGGGGGTGCAGGCAGAGAGGTGCAGGCAGGGGGTGCAGGCAGGGGGTGCAGGCAGAGCCCGGCGCAGGGGCGCCCCCTGCCTTCCGTGCCCGGCGCCGCGAGACGCTGCAGCGGAGGTGGGGAGAGGGCTCCGGGGGCTCCGGGCAGGGTCCTCCTCGTCGGTGTGATCCGGTGGAGCAGGAAGAGGCCACCTCTCTCCCCCCCTGTGCCCCACCACCCCACTCGGGCTGGCTACTCGCCCCCCACTGCCCTTGGTCCCCTGAGTCGTGGGGTTTCATACAATCACAGCATGGTTTGAATTGGAAGGGACTTTTAAATGTCACCTAATCCAACATCCTGCCCTGGGCAGGGACATCTTCAACCACAGCAGGTTGCTCCAAGCCCCGTCCTACCTGACCTGGAATGTTTCCAGGGATGGGGCATCCACCACCTCTTTGGGCAACCTGGGCCAGTTTCTCACTACCCCCAGCATAAAAAATTTCTTCATTATCTACATGAATCCTCCCTCTTTTAGTTTAAAGCCATTACTCCTTGCCCTATCACTACAGGCCATGCTAAAAGGTTTGTCACCATCTTTCTTATAACCCTCCTTTAGGGACTGGAAGGGGCTCTAAGGTCTCCCCAGAGCCTCCTCTTCTCCAGGCTGAACCCCCCCAACTCTCTCAGCCCCCGCTCCCAGCAGAGGGGCTCCAGCCCTCCCAGCATCTCCGTGGCCTCCTCTGGCCCCGCTCCAACAGCTCCATGTCCTTCTGCTGTTGGTGGCCCCAGAGCTGGAGGCAGCACTGAGGGTGTCTCCCCAGAGCGGAGCAGAGGGGCAGAATCCCCCCCCTCGCCCTGCCGGCCACAGGGCTGGGGATGCAGCCCAGGGTGCGGATATTTTGAGGATATTGCAAGGATATTTTGAGCTGTTACAATGGCACTGCTTGTGCCCCAAGGCTCCGGTGCAGACCCCAGGGATCCTCAAGCACAGGGGTCTAAAACCCTGAAGCCAGGGTGCAGCCGATAGGAAACAGCTTCCTCTTTGACCCCCACCCCCCCGCCCCACACAGACAGCCCTTCATGGGAAGGCTGTGATTGATTGTCTGGTGCACAGTTTGTGCAGATGCAAGCCTGGCAAAAACCATGGAAAAGGGAAAAAAAAAAATCCATGCACATCTCTTGAGCGTGCTGGCAGGGCCTGGGAGCAACATCCTGAGGAGACCTAAGACATTATGTAGGAAAAGTACTTTTGAAAGCAAAGACAGCTCCATTTCCATATTGAAGACCCTGATTTCCGAGTTCATGTCCTAAAATATCCCTGACAGACATTTACCAGCGTTGCTCAGGAATTCCTCCCCCTTTCTTTAACGCAATATCTGTATTATCACATGTACAGATGGGCAATAAATAAGCAAGTGACATATCTTCAGGAAACCAAAGTGATGCCCTGGAAAATGCTCTTACCAGCCCAGCCCCAGGGTGCCCCTGCACCCCCCGCACTGGAGCCGTGTCCCCGCAGAGCCCAGCCGCCCAGCAATAATCGGAGTGAACAACTCACACAAATTAATTCCCCAAAATGATTTTTCTAACTGGCTTTGGGCAGAGCATGAGTTCGAGGATCTGCTGCAATTGGTGACGAAATGCAGGTTAGAAATGGTTGCCAGCTACGGATCCAGCGAGCGGGGGAGCTCGGGGCCGAGAGCATCACCCACAGCACCTACAGGAGCAAGGAGATTGTAGGGAGGGCTTCCTCAAAGCAGGGAGTTCAGATGCTGCCAGCCCCACAGGAAGGACCAAGGACGCTTTCCCACCATCACCAGTTACAGGAGTTACCTGCACTGGGCCATGGCAACGCAGCTGCTGAGCACAGGGCGAGTGAAAGTGGCTGAGATCTGTTCACCTGGGAGAGGCTCTTCTCCTGCAAACAGTAAATCGTTTTATTTAACTGGGGGGAGAAGAGATTAATGGGCTGAGCAGCTATTTCTGTCCACAGAGGGACTGCAAAAAACTAAACCCAAAAGTAACCATTAGGGACTACTTAAAATCACAGAATGGTTTGGGCTGAAGGGACCTTAAAGCCCACGCAGTCCCACCCCCTGCCCTGGGCAGGGACATCTCCCACCACACCAGGGTGCTCCAAGCCCCCTCCAACCTGCCCTTGAACCCCCCCAGGGATGGGGCAGCCACAGCTTCTCTGGGCAACCTGGGCCAGGCTCTCACCACCCTCACACCAAACAGGTTCTTCCCCACATCTCAGCTCATCTCCCCTCTTTCAGTGTCAAACCCTTCCTCCTCTCCCTGTGGCTCCCCTCCCTGCTTGAGTCCCTCCCCAGCTTTCCTGGAGCCCCTTGAGGGACTGGAAGGGGCTCTAAGGTCTCCCTGGAGGCTTCTCCAGGCTGAGCCCCCCAACTCTCTCAGCCTGTCCTCACAGCAGAGGGGCTCCAGCAGTCTTTATCACAGCTTCTATCTTTCACAGGTCATAGTCTCACCCAAATATTCTCTATTGAGCCCAAAGGCTGTAGTGAGGCTATTTCAATCCTCTAAGACCCAGCAGCCAGCAGAAAGGGACCAGCAGAGCTGCTGGATCGGGTAGGATCCACCATGACCCACCCCCCCAGGGTGAATGTGGCAAACCACATGTTTTGAGTGAGATGGTCTGTGCCAGGTCTGTGCCAGCCTGAGGAGCAGATTCCTCCCAGGGTTCACACTTGATTGAAAGACGTCAGTCAGGGCCAGTGGAGACTCTCTGTTGTATGTGAAAGCAGAATCCACCATGGTCCATCTCCAGGTGGCACTGGCCTGCAATAATTTGGAGAAAGGAAACCCCAGAAAGGCACAGCAAGTCTTTCTGCAGATAAAAAGAGCAGCTCAGAGTCTGGTATTTAAATATAATGAAAAATGTGACCCATAGCTCTGCCCACAGGCTTGCCTGTCCCTGCTGAGGCCACCCCAGGCAGGGGGGGTGCCTGCATCACCCCCATCCCCATTTCCAGCCCCTCCATCCAGCTGCTGCCCTGCAAGAGGGGCCAAAGATATTTCATCTTTCTGTGCCACGCGTAAAGAGCTCCTTGACCTCAAGTCAGAAGGAGGTTTTCCAGCCCTCAGAAGACTTTTGCAGCTTTTCTTCCAAGCCTCCTTTGTGCTCCTACAGGCTTCGTCGGAGGCTGACAGCAGAGCTGCCACCGTGTTCCTGTAATAGCTCTTCCAATGCCGTGTGAAGGATCTAGGTCACTCCTGACTTCTCGCTATTCCCCTTTATACACCCAACGTCAGGCGGATGCATGGAATGACTCTGAAGCCGCCCTGAATGATGCTTTGTGGCACAGGGTCTCTCGTCCTGGGGAATGTCCTGGCTCTCTGGTGCAGTTTTGCAGATGGCTCTGCAAACACAAGGGCTGCACTGGGACTATTTAATCATCCTGATCAGTCCTTTTTTAATCTGCAAATGTTACTGTAGATTTTATAATTCTCATCTACATCTTTAATAAAGTGGTTCTGTCTTTCTAATTTCTAGTCCCAGCAGGAACAACATCTCTCCTTCATCTCAAGGTGCTGGTGTTGGTTGGGAGCTCTGTCATGAAGCCAGGGACAGCTGATAGAGCCTAGTAACCCTCATTTACATTGCTAGATTAGAGCACTTAATGATTTCCTTGGTGGTACCATTCCCACACTGACTCATCTTCAGTCCTCCTATCCACTCAGCGCTGCCAAGGTGTCTGCTTAAAACTGCTCAGACGTGGCCTGGTCCAGTGTGGATGTTTCTACCAGCTCCACTCTCTCACAACAAAGACCATGCGTTTGTCCAGCAAGACCTACTTTCCATGCCAAAATCTATTAATTATGTTGTTTAGCCAACACTTAGCTGTAGCAACTCAATTATCCTTCCCACCATTTGATCTGGGTTCGTGGTTTCCTTTCTCAAACCATCATGACAATTTTGTAATCCCCCAGTCCCTTGGGATTTTCCAAGTTTTCAAGACTTGCTAAATCTCACCATTCACAACCCAGACAGCTTCCCAGCTAAATCCCTCATGGGTTTAGGTTTTCCAAAGTGTCAACTTGAAAACATTGAATGCCATTGAGCTAGCACCCGCCTCGGTGCAAAATGACAGATTTTCCAGGGACAACCAGCCGAGCCAGAGCAGAATTTAGATGGACTCATACAGATTCACAAAGAAAAGCTTCCCAAAAAGATGCATGCTACCTTCAGTCACTTGTGGACTCTACCTTCTCGTATATTGATGATGTATGCTTTAAATGAAAAAATAATTAATACTATTATGTATTCTGAAGGGATATTCTATTCTAAAGGGACAAGAAAGGTGTCACGCTCCCTGGGAGGGGGATACCAGCCAACAGTCTGTGTGTCTATTGCTGTGAAGGAGCTGCAAGATATTGGTCAGATTTTAGGGGAGGAAAAATTTGGTCAGAAAGATGGAACGCAGATGGGAACTTCCTGGAGACACTTTTTTTCAGATACTCAGAATGGCCAGAAATTTGGGAGGAGAGCAACAACCGGAGTCCCATTGCGTTCCACTGGAAAAGCAAGGGGGAAACGGTAAACTGGTGACCCTCAATTCAGATGTGTGTGTGGAAGAGAAGTAAGGGCAACCAAAGAGCAAGACAGATACATAAAAACATTTTCTATCAATTCAAGTTCAATGAGTCCGAGACGACCCTGAACCTAAGCCATCCCAGAAATGCAAAGGGTGGTTTAAGAAAAGATGAACTAAACTCAATCAATAACCTGAGCTGTTTCCTCATTCCAATAGTTTATTATGAGTCCAAAACCAAAAATCTTTCACTTGAAATTTTCTGCAATGATTTGAAAAGCAAAGCAAGCATTGTGTGGGGAAAAATGGCTAACAGGAAAGAAGGGAGAAAGCGCAACAGACAGATTGCACATGAGAACTGTCCCTTCTAAATTAAATACCTCAAACCATCAGTTTCAAAGTTCAAATGGGGGGGGTGGGGGTGGAATTCTTAGGGTTTTTCCTTTTTTTTGTGCAAGAGGAAACTGATGAAAATTTTCAGCCAGCTCTGACCTTCTTGGTGTTACCCCTGCATGCCAGGCACCAGAGGATGGGACTTACAGATGTGATTTGTGTTCTTCCACACCCAGTTGTATGGGGAATCATAGAATCACAGGATGGTTTGGGTTGGAAGGGACCTTAAAGCCCATCCAGTCCCACCCCCTGCCCTGGGCAGGGACACCTCCCACCACACCAGGGTGCTCCAAGCCCCCTCCAACCTGCCCTTGAACCCCCCCAGGGATGGGGCAGCCACAGCTTCTCTGGGCAGCCTGGGCCAGGCTCTCACCACCCTCACACCAGGAGGATGGCAGGAGGGAAGGCACAGACACAGCTCATCAAGCTCACCGTGCCCCGTCTCTTTCCTGTCCCTGCTGCTGGCTCCCCAGTGTTCCCTGTGGACCAAGCCAGTGATGCACACACACACACCCCCCCCCAGCAACTGCTCCTGTCCCAGGGAACGGTGTTTCTTTCCAAGGGTTGGATCAAAGATGACTCTGAGTCACAAATGGAGAGGTCGGCTCAGATTAAGATGGGCAGTAATTTGTGAAGGGTATGAACAGAGGAAAGAAGCTCTTAGGGAAAGTGGTGGTGGCTGGCAGCAACAGTAAGAAATGTTTAGAATAAGCCAGGAACAAAGGGAATTCAAACCCATAGGAGTCTATCAATAGACTGAGGGAATTTGTTAACGGCAGCAACAATTCAGGTGTTTGATAACTTTCTAAATTCTGCTTTTGCAGAGAAACTGGACGATTTTAACTAAAAGAGGTAGATTTAGACTAGATATAAGGGAGACGGTTTTTAAATAAGGGTGGTGAGAGCCTGGCCCAGGTTGCCCAGAGAAGCTGTGGCTGCCCCATCCCTGGGGGGGTTCAAGGGCAGGTTGGAGGGGGCTTGGAGCACCCTGGTGTGGTGGGAGGTGTCCCTGTCCCGGGCAGGGGGTGGCGCTGGGGGGGCTTTAGGGTCCCTTCCAACCCAAACCATTCTGTGATTCTACCATTGTATGATTCCATGATTGTTCCTGTTGTATGTAAGGCTGATGGGGCACTTGCAAGATCACTATTAACCAAGAAATTTAAACAACTCAAACTCATTTTTTACTCCTAGGCCTGGATAACCCGAACAGGAGCATCATTACAGAGGTGATGGAGATAGGGACCAGGCTTTTGAAATACCAAACAGCTGCTGAGATGGGACGGGTGCTGCTATTAAGCTATTGTGAAAATATGAAATCAGATAATTATGGGCTGGCTAGTTTGATATCAGAATAAGAGGAGGATGATGTATAAGTAGTCAAGCTTGGGGGGTGCTAAGCAGCAGCGATAAGGGGGATGGGGTGGGCAACTGTGCTCAGGAAAGCAACAACTCTAGGAAGAAGTTAGGGATGAGCAAAGCAGACCTGAACTGCAGGAGTGACTCTTTAACAGAGGGGTTTTGCTTAAATTTGGGTTCACGTGCTGCAGAGGAGTGGGTATGGACAGGGAGTGTGGGCCCTGAACGTGGGCACAGCAGCACGCTGGTACTTTGCACCCAGGCTTGGTGTCCATGGTGGACATGGAAAACATGGAAATAATTGAAAAGGGCCATCAGGAATAGGAGAAAGAGAAATGCATCGTAATTATTTGTTCTTTTGCCTCTCAAGGAGACTGAAAGGGGAGGGGTTTGCCCAGGTCTGCAGCCTGCAGTGCAGAGGATTACTCTGCAATCTGGCAGGGGAAGGCAAATGAGCTGCCTGTAAACATTTGGGACATGAGGCCAGGCAGTTTCCCACTACCAGAAGAGTTTACCTTTATTCACAAAGGTGATTTTCCAGCCCCTGAAGTCCTCAGAACAGAAATGGACCCTTTTGGGAAGACAAACCCTGGGTAAATGCAACAGCTGGTCTCAATATGCTCTGGGAAAAGGAACGTATGGGAGGTCCTGCAAGGTGATCTGCTGCTCGTCAGGGCTTTAAACTCTTTAAATAACCTTTTCCCCTGCCTTTGCAAGGCACGGGGAGGAGATTCCCACCTCCCCTCTCTAGGGGAAATGTCAGGTCAAGCAGCATATTGATGAGAGAGCCAGGGTTACTGTGTGCACGTGTTCCTTTAGATCCTCCTCCGCATCCATCCCTGTGCCCTGTTATTCACCTTTTCATTAAGTAACAGATTCAGGGGAAGAAGGTCACGGACCATGGGGTGTTAGGCTTTTCTTCTAGCAGAATAGGGCCCTTATTTGTATCATCTGTGCCAGATTCAGGATGAATTTCTGGCAGAAAACAAAGTCGATGGTATAATGGGAACACTGCAACTAGGGGGAACCAGCCGTGGAGGAAGTTTGGTCCCAGATTGCGGAGAGGCACTAACCGGGGGGGGGGGGAGCAGTACAGGCAGCAGGAGGATTTCTTCACCTCCATCCCCTCCTTCTGCAGGTCCTGCTCTGGCGTGTCTGACACCACATGCATCAGGGTATCTGTGCCCTTTCGTGGCTGTTAGCTCCCAGCCGTGTAGCACCCTGGCACTCTCCAGGAGCTGGCCCAAACCAGGCTGCAAATGTGCCTGAGCTTTTTTGGCAATACTTCATAATAAAAGGCAAACCATTTCTGCAGCTCGTTTCCATTGTAATACTAATCAAACTGCTTTCCTGTGATGCTCATATGGATGTCATACGCAAATTCTTCTGCTCCTAACTCCAAATGGAAGTCAACAGGAAAATTCCTCTCCTGTCTCCATCTTGCAGCTCTTAGCTCTTGCACATTTATTCCATTCATGAAATTCTGATTATTGTCGAAATGAGGAAATACCAGAGTTGATGAAACCCATGAGGAGCATTGATAATACTTCTGAATTTATCGGGAAGGTGCTCAGCTGCTGTATTGATAGGCAGCACCACGAAGCCCTGATATGGAAGTAAACAGACCTTGGTGTCCTACCGTAACTGAATACTCCAGATACTAAAACAAAAGCCCTCACCAGTATTTCCAACTGTCCTTCCCCTCAATAGGAATATTTTAGGAGCAACAGGTTCCTGTTCCAGGCCAGTGCTCGTCTTCAGCAGCAGCCAGTGCCACCATTCAGAAAAAGACATGAGAACCCTCCAAACAGCAGCTCTGGAACAGCCACCTCTCAGACATTTCTCCCCAGATCCCAGAAATCTTACCCTGTTTGATGAAGTATATGGCTTTATTTATAATTTTGTGGTTTTTTGTGGGGAGAAACAAGCAAGTAGAGGTAGTTATTTTGCTCTGAGCATACTGATCCCTTTTCTTTCCTGAGAAGGGGGTCAAAGAGCTGAGGACTACCTGCTGGACCTCGGAAGTTAGCTACTGGAAGCTCATTTGGCCTTGGGCAGGATCTTAAGCCTCAAATAGACTGGATCAAGTCAGCATCTGAACCAGGACAGCGTGAGCACCGAGATTGTGTTGTCTCTTGCCTTCAGTAGACAGAGGCCAGCCAGCCCCTTCTATTCCTTGGGAGTCCTCCTGCAGCCTTTGCAGGAGGAGTCATTAACTCCTCTGAAGGCAATGGGAATGAGCTGAGGTGGATGCAGACTTTTCTGCAAGGTTGCCCCATGGGCAGTGATGGGAAGGTCCCCACCTCATTGCACCACCAGAGCTCTTGCTCACCCTGTGCCTCTGCTCAGTGCCAGTGTGGGTTCTTGGCCAGGACCGGGAGGTACCGCAGGTTTGGCAGTGGGCAGTAAATGGATGAATCATGGCTCTACCCTCCCTCCATCCCATATAACCAAGGTAGAATCATAGAATCACATGGGGTTGGAAGGGACCTCTGGAGATCATCTAGTCCAACCCCCTGCCAGAGCGGGTCTACCTAGAGCACATTACACAGGAATTTGTCCAAGCAGGGTTTGAATGTCTCCAGAGAAGGAGACTCCACCACCTCTCTGGGCAGCCTGTTCCAGTGTTCTACCACTCTCACAGGAAAGTTCCTCCTCATGTTTAGGTGGAACTTCTTTTACTCAAGTTTGTGCCCATTTCCTCTTGTCCTGTCACCGGGCACCACTGAGAAAAGACCAGCCCCGGCCTCCTGACACTCTCCCTTTAAGTATTTGTATGCATTAATTAGATCTCCCCTAAGCCTTCTCTTCTCCAGACTAAAAAGACCCAAGTCCCTCAGCCTTTCCTCATAGGAGAGATGCTCCAGGCTCTTAATCCTCTTTGTCGCCCTTTGCTGTACCCTGTCCAGCAGTTCCCTGTCCTTCTTCTCTCTGTATGGCAGCATATGAGCAGGGTATGAGCAGGTAACAAGGGTCTGTCTCAGGCACAACCTTCCCAAACTCAACCAAGCCCTGTCTGCACCAGGATGCTTCCTTCTCATCTTTTGCTTCGTTTTGACCCAACCAGCACAAGTTTCCTTGTAATCCACCAGAACAAGAAATCACTCACGCAGAGACTCAGATGTTGGCCATGTCACTACACACACTTCAGAAAGTATTCAGGTGCTTTCTACCCAAGAAGGCTTGTCACATCTGTCTGTGAGTTGCTCTAAAGTCACGTCTCCATTGTCTCCATGAAATATTTGGGTCATAAGACGTCATTGTTTCCCATCAGGGGTCCTTTGGATCCACTGACTATTCACATGAGCAGCTTTGAAGATGAGAACTGGGTCTTCAGAACTCAATACATTATCTTTTATTTATTTATTTTTCCAGGCAATCCAGCAAGCAGAGGGAGGACATGATCTCATGCTCTGTATCCAGCTGCAGTGTGACCTGGTTGCTATTTAATATGAACAGCTTTATTCTGTAGTTGCAATACCTTGCAGTAGAAGTAGGGTCTCCAGCACAGCAAACCCAGCAGAGTATTTGGATAGAGCAAAGGGAAGATGGCATCCTCAGCTGGGAACCTGGCTCCAGTAACACCAGGCAGTGGTGAGAGATGGCTACCCTGAACGGAAGGTGGGGGGCTTGGGGTGAACAGACTTGGGGCTCTGCTATGGGTTGGTGTGCAGATGCGTTGGTGGAGGCAGCTGTGGGGGTGGGTGTTGGTGCAAGAGGCTCAAAGGGATGTTGATGGGGGTCTGGGGACAAAGATGACACTTGCAGTAGCTATGTGTCACACAGGGGGTTCTCTAGCTAAGGGTCACTAGGGAATATTTTTGGGGTACTGTGTGTCGGCTCTTGTGCCTCAACATGATGGAGGTATACAGGCAGGTCCATCTCTGGTCAGGAGAGTTCTCCAGGGTTCATGGGTGGTCCATGGGGTTGGCTTGCGCAGGGCTCTCTCTGGATGCACGCTGGGCATGGTGCCATGAAGGTAATGAGATACAACAGTGGCATGAGGTATCCTTTTAGCTGAGAGTCAAAGGATTTTCACTCTGTCTGGGGGAAATTTGGGGGCAGTGGTGTACATCTGTGGGGTACACCTAGCTGGAAGGGTGCTGCAGGGCTGCATGCAGCATGAGAGAGGAAAGGTAGTATCTGTGTGTTGTCTGTCCCCAGGGCTTGGCTGTGCTGCATGAGGTCCTGAGCATTTCCCGTGGCACCAGGGGCAGGCTGTCCCCAGTGGGGACCCAGACATGGCTGGACATCACTCTCTGGTTCCCAGATGGTCTCTGGTGGGCACTGAGGGACCCATCCCCAGGCATGAGGATCATGGTGGGGGTCTGCCCTATGGTCAGTGTGTCCCAGATGGGAGTCCATCCTGATGCTGGGGATCACAGTGGGGGTCCGCCTTGTGCTCAGCGCATCCTGAGTGGGCACAGGATAGTCTGTGCCATCTAGTCCATCTAGTGGCATCTAGTCTAGCTTAGTCTGTCCATCACCAGGCTGAGGCTCATGATGAGGTTCTGTGCTGCCCACAGAGGGACAGAGGGAATTCTGGAATGGCACAGAGGAGCCTGTCCCCAGAGTGGAGATCACGGTGGAGGCCTGCCCCGTGACCAGGGGGTTCAGAGTGGGCATGTGGGGTCTGTTCCCAGGCTGGAGATCACAGTGAAGATCCATCCCACATCCAGATGGTCCCAGGTGAACACAGGGGATTCACCCCCAGGCTGGAGATCATGTTGGGAGTCTTCCACCTGCCCAGAGAGTCCTTGCTGGGGACAGGGGGTTCCTCCCTAGGCTTGAGATCATGGTGAGGATCTGCCTCATATCCAGAAGGTTCCGGGTGGGCACAGGGGAGGGAGGGGGCATCCCCAGGCTGCAGCTCATGGTGAGGGTCTACCCTGCCCACGGAGAATACTGGGATTGCACAGGAGAGCCTGTCCCCAGGGTGGGGATCACGATGGGGGTCTGCCCTGTGCCAAGATGGTCCCAGCTGGGCATGGGGCGTTCCTCCACCAGCTGGAGCTCACAGTGAGGATCTGTCCTGTACCCAGACAGTCCTGGATAGCACACGGGTTCTATACCCAAGCTGGAGTTCATGATGAGGTTCTGCCCTGTCCACAGAGGGTACTGAGGCGGCACGCAGGAGCTTGTCCCCAGATGGGCACATGTGTGTGTGTGTCCGTCTGTCCGTTTCCAGCATGAAGATCATTGTGGGGGTCTGCACTGCCCCCGGAGAGTCCCAGGCGGGCATGGGGCTCCTCCCCTAGCTGGAGATCATGGTGAGGATCTGTGCCACATCCAGAGGGTCCAGAGGTGCACATAGGGGTTTCACCCCCCAGGTTGGAGATCATGTTGGGAGTCTTCCACCTGCCCAGAGGGTCCCGGGAGGGCACAGGGGAGCATCCCCAGGCTGGGGCTCAGGCTGAGGGTCAGCCCCCTGCCCGGAGCGTGGGGTGAGGACAGGATTGGGGAGGGGGCGGGGGGGGGGGGGGGGGGGGCGGGGC
>JAOQGH010000009.1:7245012-7268459 GCA_025769975.1 Gallinago jamesoni
GGGGGGGGCTGTCCGGTCCCGAGTGGACACGGCGTCCCGGGGGGGGGCAGTTCGGGAAGACCGGGCCGAGCCGGGGCCTCCGCCCGTCCCGGCTCGGCCCCCGGTGGTGGGGGGGGCGGCGGAGGGCGGCGCGGGGCCGGGCCGGGCCGGGTCCGTCCGCGCTCCCTCCCCCGCTCCCCGCCTTCCCTGCGCATCGGAAACATGGCGGCGGCGAGGGACTGAGCAGCCCCAGCGCTCGGCGGCCGCGAAGGTGAGATGGGGGGGTTGGGGGGGGCGAACAGCACGGCCTGGCCCGGTCCGGCGAGGTGCCGCTGGAGGCCGGGCTGGGGTGAATGGGGGGATCGGTGGCGTTAGGCCCCGCGGTGGGCTCGGCCCCGGCGCGGATACCGCCTGTTAGCGCGGCCCGGCCGCCGCCTCAGCCGTGGGGCCCGGCCGCGGTGGCTCCTGTCACCTGTTGGTGGCCGTCAGGGCCCGGCCACCCACCCCCTCGGGGCCGCCCCGGTCCCGCCGCGACGCCCGGCGGCAGCGGGACAGAGGCCCGGGGGGCTGCGCCGGCCTCACCCACCGGCCCCGGGGCCTTGTCCCCGGCCGGGCTGTAGCTGCCGGTGAAGCACCTTCCAGGGGCTTTGTTGTTCTTCCTGCAGGAAAAGAACGTTTTTACCTACGGGAGAGCTGGGGAGGGACTCTGGATCAGGGATGGGAGCCCTAGGAGGAGGGGGAAGGGTTTGACCCTGAAAGAGGGGAGAGTGAGATGAGATGTGGGGAAGAACTTGTTTGGTGTGAGGGTGGTGAGAGCCTGGCCCAGGTTGCCCAGAGAAGCTGTGGCTGCCCCATCCCTAGAGGGGTTCAAGGGCAGGTTGGAGGGGGCTTGGAGCACCCTGGTGTGGTGGGAGGTGTCCCACCCCAGGGCTGGGGCTTGGACTAGATGGCCTCTAAGGTCCCTTCCAACCCAAACCAGTCCATGATTCCAGGTGTCCCTGAGCAGGACTCGGTCCCCACAGCCTTGTCATCGTGGGGGGACAGGTCCTGCAGCACAGGGTCACAAATGTCATGCCCAGCAAAGGCTTCAGCAGGGTGTTTGCTGAGTGCCCCAGCTTTCCCTCCGCCCCGCTGGACATTTGGTATCTACCGGACACTCCTTGCATGGAAAGGGAAGCAAGGCTGAGCTGCCAGATGATCTGCAGGAGGTGGCGCCTGCCTGCGGGTTATGGCTGGGAAAGGTCTGTGCCTTTCCCTCCCCAGGAGCCCTTTAGGATGTCAGTGAAACCCTCCTGGAACCTCAGTGCACTTGGGGAGAAGGACAGTGTGTTCTGAGCCGGACCCACCACCAGGTCCCTGTGTCAAGGGTGATCACGCGGACCAGACGGAGAAACCCCATCACCATCATCCCTGGGGAAACACCTGCACCTCCTACCCCCCTTCCACCCACCCCCTCCCCCCGACCCGAGTTGAGCGCTTGAGCAGAGCTGGGAGACAAGAGTTGAGCTTCTCACGCACAGTAAAACGTTTAAAAATAAATACAGTGTCGGACTGGCTCCTGCTGCATGTCGTTCGGGTTTAATCCGCAGGCTCTTTGAAGCTCCCGTGTAAAACCGTGGCAGCAGCTTGGAGTCTTGGTGACTAAAGGTAGAGATAGAGAATGTAAACGGGCAGACTAAGTTGGAATGCGCTGAGGAGCTTGGCTTCCTTTGGCTTCAGATGTTTTAGGTTCAGCAGCTGAATACTAAACTAATTATTTCCATGGGTAAAGTCAGGATGTGGAGACCCAGCTCCGGGGTACCCAGCTTGGATTTTTGGCTCCGTTTCTGTTTACTGTTGTTGTTTATAGTAAATACCGTGCACTGAGTGGCTGAGAACAGCCATGTGGTGGCTCCTCTTCGGCAGCCAGTAATATTGGGAGAAAATATTCTCCCACCTCGGTTGAATTGCCTGAGCAATGGCGTGTGGTGGGTTGTGCCGGGGATGCTGGCGGAGCGACAGCCGCTCTCCTCCTCCTCCTCCTCCTTCTCCTTCTTCTCTCTGCCTTTCTCTGCTCTCACCCTCACTCTTCTGCCGACTGGGCTGGGGTCTCCCCATGCTCTCTCTGATAATATCTGGAGAACGGCCTGGTGGTTTCATACCTCCCTTTCTGCTTCGTAGCAAGCACGTTTGTCACCTGGGGCTAATAGGGGGAGTTGACTCACAGGGGCTCAGCTCGAACAGGCTGCCCTGGGCCTGTGCTCTGCCCTGGGTTAGTTCAGGATCTGCCCAGTAGATGGTATAAAAATGCAGACAGAAATCAGGGAGTCCTTCACAACGGGCAAGAGGGAAATACATGTATTTCTGTGCTATTTAAAGTATTTATTTTATTAAAGGCTAAAGTGTGTTTTATTAGAGAGAGATACACTGACCCGCAGTCCTCCTGTTTCTGTAGTTACATTTTAGGAAATGATAAATCTGCATCTTCATAATCTGCTTGTTAGTCAAGTATTTGGTATTACATAAATCAGGTGATTAGTTAATTGAAAGAAAGCAAATGCAGAGTTTAGAACAGGAGCGTGAGCGGCAGCCCCTGAAAGTTGTGAGCCTGAGCCCCAGGGTTTTCCTGTGTCTAAAATGTTAATAATGTTTAACTCTTGAGTCACTTCTCTGGGAACTTGATGAATTTTGCAGCACAGTTTGGTGTCTTTAAATGAAAGATGCTGTTTATAAAATGATGGTGTTACTCATCAAGTAGCTGTGTTTCAGAGTAGGATGTGAGTGGTCTGGGGGCTGTGTCCTTGCTGTATATCTAATTTAAAGGAATCTCTGATATTGTATTTTGTAGCCTCAGACACAGGGTGTCCAGAGAGGGCTCCAGAGGTGTCCTCCTGGTTTCCCAACCTCAGGCTAAGGTCAGGTTCGCAGCTAAACCCTTCCTGGGTAATATTTCTTCTTTTAAGGCTCTTCCTGCTGGCAATTTCACATACTGTGCAGACGATGTACGCCAATACTCGGCCTCATCGCCACTGGAGAGATTTTTGTGGTGCTTAACCCAAATGTGTATCTTCCACTTTAAGCCTTTTCCTTCTCTGATCTTCAGGGCAGGTGGAGCACACTACTCCCTGCATCTCTGCAGCAAAAGTTCAAGCAGTTGAAGACTTTTTTTTCTCTTCCTAAGCTGCATAAGCTCTGTCTCTCTGCTCTTTTGGCCTGGGCCTGTCTGCACAGCTGATCTCTGCCCTCTCAGGACCCCCGCTGCCCGTCACCCTTCCCGTACAGCGCGGTGCTGGGGCTGGGCAGGACCAGCCTGGCTGAGCTTCTCCGGAGCCGCTGTAGTAAGTGGGCCCAAATGGCCCCGTTTCGGGTGTGTGTAAGTACTGTTCTGTGGAAAAGAATGCAGAGCAGACGTTTGCATATTTGCATGTTGAACTGTGGGTTTGTGGCAAAGGAGTTGGGGGAGCTCCTGGTTGCAAACCCTGGAGCGGGGCTGGCGGGGGGGCTCCGAGCTGGTGTCCGTCAAAGCTTGGCGTGTTTGGGGCTCCTAAAGCCGTAATGTTTGTATCCAGACCCCTCTCTTTTTTTCTTTTCTTTTTCTTGGCTGCAGCTGAAATTCAGTTTATGATGAGACAAGCAGATTTTGAGTCATTTATTTGTCCATTTGTGTTTGAAAAGTTTCCTAACAAGATGGCCAGGAGGGGTCCATGAGAAAAGAAGCAAGATGAAAACAGAGCAGCAGCTCTGGCTGACGGCTTCTTTCACAAGGTGGTTCATCTTCTGCATATATGTATATTTTCTATAACTCAGAGACATGCCGAGGTAAAAATCATCCCCACAATTAAACTCTCAGTATAACAGAACTATAACTGACCCCCTCCTTTCCTCCAGTGCTCCCAGCCCTGAGACATGAGCAACCTTTTATCCCACTTTATTTGCAGGATGACAGGATTTAATCCTAAAGGAAAACACTTTTATTCTTTTTAAATTCATTTGTAAAGAACTGCTTTCTTACCAAGCTTAAACAGCAGAGACTTTTATAAAAAGCTTGCTCAATGTTTAAAGTGGTAAGTCTGAAAGTAGCAGGGACCATGTGAAATCTTCCGCCTGAGTCACCAGGTCTCACTGGGCTTGGAGCAAACAAGACTCGTCCATGTCTAGTGGCCTGAGCTGGTGGTGTCAAACCAGTATCTGGGGGGAGCACCTGAGCCCTGGAGATCCCCCCCACCTCTGGTTTGCGAAGCCGTGCTCGCTGCTGATGGTCCTGCCTAGCGGTCTCTGGGAATAGGAAATTCCAGAGGTAGCTTCAGCTGTGGGCTCTAACCCAGCAGGAGGGTTCAGTACAGGGACATCGCTGCAGCCTGGCTGCTGCTGAAAACTCAAATTCCCAGACATCCCCATCTGCATTAAATTTCTCTAAAAACCTGGAAAAATACTTAGCTCTTTTACAAAGGTTTCTGACAGACAACCTCTGGCAGCTTTAGGCACTGTGATATACGGGGATACTGCAATTTGCTCTGACACCTACCAAATGTTTCTGCCACTGTCGCAGGGATTGAAGCAGAGTTTGTGGCTCTGCCTCCTCTCTTGCTGTGCACAGTCTTGTGGTTTTACGTAGATTCATCCTGAGCAACAGTCCAAGAATTTGGCTGTGAACTGAAGGAAAAGACAAACGTCCATTCTGCTGCCTCTGGGAGGACAGGGTGATGCCCTAAGGTGCCATAGAGGAATCTACCAGCACTTGTCTGCCGGGGATTGGACCCTGTCAGCAGCAGGAAGTCATCACCCTTCAGTTCCACTCTCTGGTTGGTAACTGGACATTGGAGATAAGGAAACGAGAGCAGAGATGGCTGAATATGGCCATTACCAACACGAGGAAGCTGGTGGGAGAGGTCAGCGCAGGACTGTAGTTTCCCCTGGGACAAGCCTGTGCTTCTGAAATACCTACACCCTCTCCGATTCTTGCTCAGAAGTTTTGGGGTGTGTGTTGGAATGGTATTAGCACCATCAGAACCTACCTCCTTTCAGAGGTGCCTCCTCCCAGCCATGTGCTCTGAGTTACCCAGCTCCAGCCAGTTCTTACGCTTTCCAGACAGAGACGGTGTGAACGGTCCAGAAACCTCCCCGTGGCTCGGTTTTGTTTTCAACAACGGAAACCGTAGGAGTAGATGCCAGTGGAAATTTGTGGAGCTGCGTCTTTGCCCATTGACAGACATGCGATTCCTCCCCTCTCTTGGTCCCCCCAGCCTTGCACCGGGCACTGTCAGCTCCCTTCTGCGGGGTGTCAGCTCCCTTCTTCTCCCGCGTGTCGTGGGGAGGGAAGGAGTTTGGTTCACACATCGCTGTAGCTACATCTGCTGCGGTTTGCTGGGACGTGCGGGGGTGGGGGGCAGGGGCACCCTTCTGAGCCCTCACCCCTCCCTCGGGGTTCTGCTGATGTTTAGCCCCAGGGAAAGCTCCTGCTGGGAAAAGCGGTTGCTTTCCTGCAAGGAATTTGCTTCTTGGGGAGGGTGGGGGGGAGCTGGAAGACTCTTGTGCTGTTTCTCTCGGCAGAGCGCTGTGCGGGGCGGGGGAAGCCCAGCGCTGTGCGGGGTGGGGGGGGGGGCTGAAGCCCAGCGCTGCCCCGGCCGCAGCCGGCACCAGGGAGCCCCGGGCTCCTCGGTCGCCGTTTGCAGTCGCCTTCCCTCTCCCACAGCGTCCCCCGCCGCCTGGAAGGGGCCGCCCTGCAACGCCCCGACCTCCCCGTGTGCCAGCACCTCGTCCCTGCTCCCGGGCCTCCCTTCCCCTGCCCTCCCCGGAGGAAGCCCCAGCCTCCTCTCCCCGTCCGCCTTTGAAGAGCGCTGGGTCCAGCTGCGTCTCTCCAGCGAGCGGAGGGGGCTGGTGTGTCCCTCCCCCCCGCCCCCACAGCCGCCGGCGAGGGGAGGCTCCCGGGCCGCCTGCCAGCCCGGCCTGCCCTCCCCGTGTCCCCGGAGCCGGGCCCCGGGCTGCACACACGGGGACGGGGACGAGCAGCGCTTCTCCGCGGCGACAACCCGGGCCTGGCTCTGGCTCCCGGCGGCAGGAACCGCCGTTCTGCGAGGGGGACGGCGTTGGGTGAGGTTGGCTGGGCCGTTGTGGGTGGGTGGGTTCCGCAGGGTGCTGGGGCATCTCCCAGCGGGCAACCCCTCCCGGCCACCGCTGCTGCAGAGGGGCCCACGTACCCCCCCCCGACTCCGCTCCCATCCGTGGCCGTTCCTGCCCCAGCAGCGTGGGGCAGGTGGGGGCCGTTCCTGTGCTGTGCCCCCCGAGCGGGATGTGGAGTGGGCAGAGGAGCTGACGGAGGCTGGTGTGGACCAAGGAGGAAGTCACACCGGTTCCACTTACTAAAAATAAGTCGAGCAAATTTTACCGCAGCCCCGAGGCTGCTGCTTTTTATACATGCGCTTTGTTTGCCTTTTTTTTTTTTTTGGCCTGGCAAATTTAAAAAAGAAGGTGCCACAGCCCATCAAAATGCTGCAGTGGTTGTGTGGTCAGATGTATGCTTATGAAGAAAGTCTTGCTTATTATGGTGTTTCTAGAAGTGACCTTGAAGGATTTCCTACATGTGGTGTTTCCTAGAGGTTTGTCTAAGCTTTTCTTAAAGATTTCCAGTGCTGGTGATTCAGGCTTTCCTCAGGAATCTACTCCAGTGCCTGGCTATTGGGATGATCAAGGAGCTTTGCTTGATTTCAGGCCAGTATTGCTGTACTTTAACTCCATCATTTTGACATTTCACCTTCTCTCTGGGCAGGCTACCACAGAGAAGAATAATTCTGTGTAGAAGCAATCAGTTGTGTAGAGACCCTGAAAGGAGGGTGTAGAGAGTTGGGGGTGGGTCTCTTCTACCAATCACAGGTGACAGGACAAGAGGAAGTGTCTCAAGTTGTGCCAGGGGAGGTTCAGATTGGATATTAGGAACAATTTCTTCAACGAAAGGGTTCTTAAGCATTGGAACGGGCTGCCCAGGGAAGTGGCTGAGGCACCATCCCTAGAAGTATTTAAAAGACAGGCAGATGCAGTGCTTAGAGATAGGGTTCAGTGATGGTTTTTGTCAGTGTTAGGTTGATGGTTGGACTCGATGATCTGAAAGGTCCCTTCCAACTCGGACAATTCTATGATTCTGTGATTCTATGATTCCTTCCTGCATCTTCTTCCCATGTTCAGAGAGTGGCTGCTGGCTCTCATGCGCTGCCAGCTGTTTAGTCACACGTGTGTGGCTGCCGGGACGCCCTCGTCCCCACTCCTCGTGGTGTATTGGCCGTAACGAACAGTCCTTGGTCCAACCTGATGTCAGTGAAAACGCGGTGCTGGAAGTGACGTGCGTTTTATTAAAATTGTGTATCACCAGTTCCCCAGTTGCCTCGTACTTCTTTAGCAGAATGCGTGACTCGAACATCCTACAGAGCTTTTGGTTAGTAATACACGACAAGATGACATTAAAAGTTACAGTACTTCAAAACATGATCTAGAGACACTGAAAGGAGCAGAATATTGTTCTCTGTCATGGGGTGGTGTTTCGTCTCCTTTGCCTGTGGTTGAACATTTTATGAAATGTGCATTTGCTGTGGAACGTCCCAACCTGCAGCTGATTTCCCATCCCTTGCCGTGCTCCTATGGGTCTCTCTCATAACTTCAAGGGGTCATCATAACAGTTCTTCATTTTGATCATAGATAAAATTGTTACCACGGTACTTCAGAGAGAGATCTATAGTTGAAATGGGCTGTGGTTATTTATTTTTTTTCTGAAAGAGGAAAAAAAAAAAAGGATGAGGCACTTCTAAATTCTGTCCTGGGATGAGAGTTAGGGCCTTGCAAAGCCCGGAGGGGCTGAGGTGGGCTCCTGGCTGTAAAGCAGTAACGATACTGAAGTTGTCTGTGTTTGTGAAGATTTCCATAACACAGTTATCCTGCCTCCTTACGGTGTGTTCTAGTCCCTGATATCTGTAATTGTTGTCTCTGGGGTTCGGGTGTGCTCCTGGATTGCTTTTCTCTGCTGGCACTCTGTGACTGTCCACGCAGCGCCGTGAGGAGAGGCTGCAGCCACAGATATGCCCCTGCCCTCTTGTCTGCCAGCTCCTGGGGATCCTTCCCACTGGAGTTTTTAGTCTCATGTATCAAACCTCATAATTCTATTTCCATTTTGCTTCTGCAGAAGTGAAAGTTTTCGCTATCGCAGGAACCTGGAGCACGTTTGTGTTGGCAGGCAGTTGCTGAATGCTGCTGGTGGCTGGGTGTCTCCAGAGTCTGATGAGAAGTGCCCTTCTGTGCATGTGTACGTGAGCTCTGCAACCCTGGGGCTGGGGAAAGGTCTGCTGGGTGGGAAGTGATATTCCCTGCTTTTTGCTGGTCAGAAGCCCAGTGCCAGGCAGCCCTGGACTGGGAGCCTTGTAGCTGCCCAGTACTGCCTTTGGGCTGGGCAGCGTTGTGCTGGGTGCGCAGCTCCGGCTGAGGGCTTCTGGTCTCTTGTGAGGCTGTGTCTGCTGGCAAGCAGACCATGGAGACATCCTCGTCATCAGCTCAGGTTCTGAGTTGTTAGACTCTTAAAGAAAGTAACAGTTGAAGTAGAATCATAGAATGGTTTAGGGCTGAAGGGACCTTAAACATCATCCAGCGCCACCCCCTGCCCCGGGCAGGGACACCTCTCACCACACCAGGTTGCTCCAAGCCCCCTCCAACCTGCCCTTGAACCCCTCCAGAGATGGGGCAGCCACAGCTTCTCTGGGCAGCCTGGGCCAGGCTCTCACCAACCTCACACCAAACAAGTTCTTCCTGAGATCTCATCTCAGTCTCCCCTCTTTCAGCATCAAACCCTTCCCCCTCCTCCTGTGGCTCCCTCCCTGCTTGAGTCCCTCCCCAGCTTTCCTGGGATTGGAAGGAGCTCTAAGGTCTCCCTGGAGGCTTCTCCAGGCTGAACAGCCCCTCCATAGTGGAGCATCATTAAGAAATGTTTTTGGGTGGGATCTCCATTGCGTATCAGCTGCGGATGGAAGATTGAAAACTCTGATAATGCAGTGATGCGCTGTCAGCCACCAAATGTTAGGATTGTTGCTAATTTACATCTATGTTATTTCTCACTGCTTCATTAAACGGTGTAATGCCTGGTTCCTACCTCGTTCCCTGGGTGGGGGAAGTTTACATCTTTCAGGTTTTGGTGCTATTAGTATTTCTCTCCTTGTCTGCAGACTGGTTTTGGCAGTGTTGGGTTAATGGTTGGACTCAATGATCTTAAACATCTCTTCCAAACTAGATGATTGTATGATTCTGTGGTTACTCACTAAATTGTAGTTGGGTTTTTTTTTTCTCTGTGGCAGAATATTTGCTGTCCCTCATGTTGTGTACAGTTGACATGACATCCTCCAGAAGGTACTGGTGACTGACTGGCAGCAGGTATCAGCTCTAACCAGCAAGCCTACCACCTCGCTACTCACCTGTAGACCATGACTCTTACCACAGGTGAAGTAAGCTGTGACAAACGGGCAATCCTCCTGGCTTGTCACAGGTGAAGTCCAAGCTGTCATTTCTTCAGTCCCCAGATGGAGGGGACTGGGTGGCTGTACGATGCCACACGTCCCCAGCGCAGCAGGAGGTAGGGGCTCACTTGTGCCCCAGACAGGGCAGGAGGAGCTGATTCCACGTGGGCGTTCTCCAAGCCCCTGTACATCTGGGCAGTCCCACTGTCGTTCCATCATTTCTGGGAGGCTGAGGGATGGCTTTGTTGTCTTGGCTCGTTTTCCATCACCATGTGCTCTGCTTTCATCCTGTATGTGGCTGGCACAGCTTCTGGTTGTGGATGTGGCAGCGTTAGCCACCATGTCTTGAGGACTTGGTCTGTGCTGGGTCTGTTCAGTTATTTCATATTGTTGTCAGCTGGAAAATCTGTAAATACCCTGTGATATTTTATGGCTTTATAAGCTGTACAAAATGTCCAGCAGGTAGTTTAATGTCTAGCAGATACAGTCTGTGAGAGTGCGTTTTTTTCATTAGCTCTTTGGCAGACACTGAACATACTTTCAGAGTTGCAGGATGGACTTTTAGTTGCTTGTGGTTGTGGTTTGTTGTTTTTTTTTTTTTTATATTGGCGTTTTTATATTGCCAAAATAAGAGATTTCATAGTGTTTTGTACAGACAGTAGTGGAGGGCCTCACAATATATTTTTTTTAGTTTCCCAAACTCTTGACCCTTCAGGAATGTAATGCAGTCTAACAACTTTTTCTTTACATAATTAAAAGCAATCTGTTCAGGGTTTCTTGCAGGAACTGGGTAGTGATTTTTCCTCTCTGGGAGTAATTCTCTTGAGATAATATTTCTGTCTACTGCTAGATTGCTCTTTCTTTTCTTATTAAAATTTACAGAAGTTTTGATGGGCACTTGTTAGAATTTCTTTGTATCCAGACTTTGCAGCCTATAGAGGATATTTCACTTATTTCAGTAGTTTTACAGTTTTGGCTCCTGGGATTTTAGCTCCTTAAGTCACAGACAAGACCGGAGTTATACACAGGATAAAAATAGACAGCAGTAATTAATACCCATCCTCGGTGAGCCTGGCTCTTCTCGTCTCTTGACATGTTGCACTGCTGCAATTTCCTTTCCTTTTCCTAAGAAATAGATGATTTAATATCTCTCTACAGGAGCGAGGTAATAAAACAAAGATGCTCTCTTCCTGCCCTGGCCTGCCGTTCCCGGGGGGCACAGGGGGGCTCTCTGAGCTCTCCTCTCCCTGTCCTTGCTGGGCGGCTGCTGGGCTGGAGGAGAGCAGGCAGCAGAGGGAACAGCATGGCCTCCACTTTGCCCTCCTGGACATGGCTCTTTCCCTCTAGCAGGGACTGGTTTATCTCTGTCTCCGTCCTCCAAGCAGCAGAGACCAATTCCTCTTCAGCTCTGGCAGGGGTGGATGCAGCTGCATGTGGCTCTGCTCCATACCATCAGGGTTCAGAGATTCTTTGTCATTTCTTTTGCAGGTGGGGGCAGCTCAGTAGGAACTTTTTCTCATCTGTCCTCCATTTGCACGGGAAGAATCAGCTGCTGGGAGTGTTGGAGGGAAGAGCTTGACTCTGAATCTGGCTGTGGTGTTTGGCAAGGAGACCCTGAATTTTGTCACTCTAAGGCTATATATACCAAAGGGATCATCTTGCCTTGTCTTCTCCGATAAGATAGGTTCAGGAGGGCAGAAAAGTTGTATTTGGCAGCTCTGGGAAGGCTGGCTGTATGGGTATGCAGTCAGGCACAGCGTTTCATATATGAATCTGTGAAGAATTCACCCTTGAGTGTGACTTGAATCACCAGTAAGGACCTGACTGTGTTGGTGCTGGACCCCAGGAAGTTAAAACTCCAGAGAAGGTCGTTCTTTTGTGCTGGATGAGGGCAGAGGGCACCTCATGCGCTTTAAGTAATGTGTTTAGTGATTGCTTTGGTGTCTTGTGAGGCTTAAGGATGAAAGTTTTCATCCCGTGTATTTTCCCAATGATTATTGCTAAGCAGTCCATTTAGTTGTTAGGATTTGTTATAGAAGGAATGCAGAAGACAAGAAAATGCAATTGTGGGTGGATGTAACTATCATTGTCCCCCATATCTCTAATATTTTAGCTTATTAGAAATTGGTGATTTGTTCCTTACCTTTCCCTCTGGGTTGGTTTGCTCTTGTTTGCCCCCCTGAGCTCCCATCTCCCTTTCTGCTGCTTCAGTGGAAAAACCTTGCCCCATAGAAACACCTCATCCATGTGCCTGTCCCTGGACAGCACCCTCCTCCCTCCTGCTGGGTGCCTGCAAGATCCAGGGTAATCCGAGGGGTGGGGTCATCATCTCCTTCCCCTCTCTTCCCAACCCTTTCCTCATTTACATTTCTGTTGTGTCCCCTAATTACCATCCCTTTGGGTTTTTTTATTCCCCTTCAAGCTGCCTTGTCCTATTTATGGTCTCCTGAGGATGTTATGCTGAAACTTACCTTACTTATGTTACTAGAAATAGTTAATACAAAATATTTTGGGAATTCTCACATCCAGCTTGTAGCATCATTACACAGTCTGACATTTCCAATAGAGACACAACGGGAAGTCAGACCTTTCTTTCCAGATTACTTCCTGTTTCCCCTTGCTAAGAATGTAGGTATAGATTGTCTTCTTGGAGTTAAAGTACATTCATTTTATTAATTAGTGTTACAAATCATGTACATTTTTATCCAGCTGATATTTCCTTCCCACATCTCCCATCCCATAAAGAGCTTAGATTTAATAAGATACAGTCCAGCAGAGAATAAGTATAGAGTTGATTAAACAGTTTTTTGTAGAATATATACAGTGGGTGTTGAACAGAGACCTATGAAGAGTTTACTCATTGGGGCATATTTCTGGGACCACCTCCATCGTGTGTGTAATTGCTGTCTGGAAAAGGCACCGTGATTTTCTGTGGTTGGGCTGCTGTGTCAGCCTGTCCTGGAGCCAGGAGAGAAGGTTGTGCCTCCATTACAGCTTGGTGATGGTACGGAAACCATGCACTGTTTTTTTTTTTTTTTTTAATATACTCTTGTTTAAATTCTTATTTTAAAACTTCGAAGCATCTTGTTGTGTGCTTTTGAATGGGGTGACTTTGTAACCGTCATGGGCAGAATCCCATTTCAAGGTCTTCTGTAAGCCATCTGCTTTCATTAATAACTTTTGGATTTGGCATGCGGTTCAGTGCAGATTAAAATAGCCACGTTGCCTCAAACCTTTCTTCTCCGCCTGCAGCAGCTCGGCCTCTGCGTGGAGCCCCTGGGCTGGGCACAGCCTCACCCCGTTCTCCGTGTCTGCCCTTGTCCCTGGGGATGGGGGTGCCTGTCCCAGCACGGAGGCCTGTCGGGGTGCACCGCAGCTCTGCACCTCGCCGTGCTGCTGGGAGGGCTTTGGAAGGAAGCCCAGGTGTGTGCACCTGGTCTGGCTCCCTGCCCTCACTCCTCCTGGGTCAGGAGCACAGAGTGCCACACGTCGGGTAAATTTTCTCCTCTGCTTCGCGGTGACCCCAGTGGGCTGGGTGTACCTAAAGGGGGAATTGAAGGAGGATGGAGCCGGACTCTTTTCAGTGGTTTATAGCAATAGGACGAGGGGCAACGGGCACAAGCTGGAACATGGGAAGTTCCATTCAAATCTGAGGAAGAACTTCTTTTGGGTGAGGGTGGCAGAGCCCTGGCAGAGGCTGCCCAGGGAGGGTGTGGAGTCCCCAAGTCTGGAGATCTTCCGTCCTGAGTGATGTGCTCTGGGCAGCCCTGCTTTGGCAGGGAAGTTGGACTAGATGATCTCTAGAGGTCCCTTCCATCTCTGACAATTCCATGATTCTGGGTGTCGGGTACCCTGGGACACCACACCTTCCTCTGGTAGCCCAAGTCGTTCTTCTTATAAAGGCAAAAAACTTTAACTTTTGACTGTGGGAATCCTGCTGACATGGATTAGTTATAACCCAGATGGTTCAGTGGCAGAAACATCAGCCTAGAGCACACAGATGCTTTGGCAAGGAATTTTTTGTGTGTTATTCCTATACACCACTTGGTATGTTCATCAGTCCCTCGGTTCTTGACATGTAGAAGACATCTCAGTTGTACAAAAAGTCTATCGTCCGTGCTGGTTTCTGTTACGGTGCTTCTGGGAGAGCTTCCACTGGGGGTATGGTAGTGGTGTGGGTCCAAAATGTCTCTGCTTCACTCTGCTTCACACCCAGAAACAGAGACCTGTTTTTCCCAAAGCTCTTTCTGAAGATTGATGGTTAGCTGTGCTCTTGCTGGCCTCTTTCACGCTGGGATGTGGTGTGTGGGCATTGCTCACCCAAGAAAAAATGATGGTGACGCGAAGTCTGAAAGTCAGTTCAGCAGCAGGACCAGAAAAGAAGGATCTGCTGAAGTCATTCTGGAGCATAACGGGAGCTGCCTTCACCCCAGGGGTTTGGGTCTGTATGGTTAGTGTAAGTCTATGCCCCATGAGCCATTCCCTGTCTCCCGGGCAATGGTCTTTGCTCCAAGCCTTTGAACGCCTTGAGGGGGAGCAGCACGGAGTCCTCTGCGTGATGTTTGTCCCTGCCCATGGCCAGGGGCTGGAATTAGATGGTCTTTAAGGTTCTTCTAACCCAAACCATTCTGTGGCTCTGTGCTGTCCTGCATGGGCAGGCTTTAGATTTTCCACTGCTTTCTTTCTATTTGTGTGTGGGTTCTTTAAGAAGCAAAGCAATGCTGGTCTTAAAACAAAAGCAGTTCTGGCTTTCAGCAATGAGTGAATTTCTTCAAGCAGTCAAGCCCCATCTTTCTAAGGAAGATTTCAAGGCCCCGAGTGCTCATCCTATTGCAGAGAGATGGCAGACATGGAGCAGCAGCCTTCCCTCCACTCATAGGTAGGACAGCCTGTACTGAGAAGCTTGAACATGTTAAGGGGCTTCCTCGGAGCAGACTGAAGCCAGACTGTCTCACCTGGCTTTTTTTTTTGTGCCCTTTCCTCTCTCCGCTGCTCTCTGCCCGGGTCTCCTGTTCCTGCAACCAAACGTGGTTTTTATTGCAACCTCTTGAATCCCTGTGGAGGGCAAGGTCTGCTCGCACTGGGACCCGGCAAGGGGTTTCTATTTTGAGACAAAGCTCACACTGGGATTATGTTGAGAGAGAAGGAAACCTTTATGGGAATCCTGCAAGGTTTTATTTAATTTCCTCCAGTAACTTCTGCAGCCTCCCTCATACTGGTGAGTGATTCCCTCCAGCGGTCCCTGGTTTTCACCCTCACCCTGAGCCACTGTCTTTCCCTTGTGCAGCGGAGGTCGGTCCAGCTCCTCTCCCCTCCAACCTGAAGGTGTTCAGAAGGAAGTCATAAAGTTGATCTTTTCATTGTAGAGAAATGGTCTATCCAAGTAGCTTGCATGGGTTTTGTCTCTCTTAAAATATGTTTTCCCATGAGATTTGGCTCAGGGGCTAAGGAAGTGTGTTGCTCGTGATCACATCTCCGAGACACCTCAGTGTCTTAACATCTTTGACAAGAATGTGTTTCTGAGGAGCCAGTCGTGGTGTCTGGAGTTTATCAGTCCACTTCTTCCATGGTAGGAAGATAAAATTAGTTCCAGAGAGAGAGATATGTTGGAAACGACACAAAATCCTTCTGGTAGAAAGAGGAGTAATGGTTTGCAGCCTTCAGATATTTCAGATCACACAGGGGGATCAGCACTCCAGATGGAAATACCAACATTCATTGTTACAGTGTTTCTTTGAAAAAATTCCCTAGAATGAACATAAGGACCCTCCAGACCTAACAGGGAGAGATGCTCTCAGGGGCACTGGAGCTTCAGCCATTGTTTGGCGCTGCCAAAGCAGGGCTGTGCGCGGACAAGGAGAAATAAAACTCCAGCCTTGCCCAGGAGGATGGTGACAGGGAGGTGGAAGGAAATAAACCTCTTGGTCGAGCTAAATTCTGATTCGCCTCTGCAAAATTTGCAGCTACTTGCTCTGGAGTTTCTTTCAGGTCCCACATAAGCACTTGTTTGTCGTTGCGGTTTTGTGCTCCTTGTGCGAGGATGTTGGTGTCGAGGGTGGAACTGAGACCTCTCTGCTGGTCATCGGCTTCTGCCCAGAAGAGGGGTCAGTCCAGCCCATCAGAGCACACTTTGAGGGGGAAAACCCTGAGTTTAGACCAGGAAAAGTTATGGTGTCTGCAGGCAGAGATCTGAGGAGCCAAGTGTGGCGTGAAAAGCAGCAGAGGGAAGAAGTGTTTGAGATACCACGCTGGTGGTCCTCAACTTTTTCAAGTAGCCTCAAAGTGCCTCTCCACTGTAGAATTAAAAATGGCTAAAAAAGATATTAAAGGAGCAGGCAGAGATGGTTATAAGCATCTGCTCATCAGCTCTTTGTGCCTGGTTCCCTGAATGCGTTGGGATGGAGCTGGATGCTCCTGTGTGACCCCTCTGGGCTTCGAGAACGGAGCTGGAGCAGGAGCCGGCACCACCTGGGCTTCCCCCCAGGAGCTGGGACTGCAGGAACATGTAAAACTGACCTCGCGTTTCCTGAGGGAATTTGTAAGGGATTGCTCCTTATTATTGGAAACATCCAAAGTGTTTGATGGGAAGATAACCCATGAATCCAAACTCAGTTGAAGCAGAGGTTACGTTGAAGGGATTTTTCCTGGCTGGGCTGGTCGTGGGGCTCATGCTTTTGTGGGGGAAAAACTCAAAGACTGCGGGTGTTTTGCGTGATGGGAAACCGTTGGAATTCTCTTGTCACTGTCCCATGGGATTTCCAAGAAGTGTCATTCTCATACTCCTCTGGCAATACGCAGAGTTTTCTTTTTTTTTTTTTTTTCTCCTTGATCCTAATCTGTGGGTATGTATCCGACCTAATAAAACCATTTTTCAGCTTCCCTGTTGGTAGTTTTCTTCCTCTTATTTCTGAAAACATCTTTCCTGCTGGCAACTGCATTGTCCAGCCAGGCCTGACGCTCGGCATGCTGTCAACAAACCGTCAGTTGCCCTTTCAATCCTGTCTGACAGCAGCGCTGTCAACTGCCCTGGCCTCTGTCCCAAGGCTCACCATAATCTTCCTCGGATAATCGGAAGTCCAAACAACCCCAGGAAATAATTCAGATGCGAGTGGTGCCTTTAGCAGAATAAAGAAGTGCCTAGAAGAGACATTAAGAATCTCAACCTTAGCTTTTTTCATAATTACGCACTCTGAAGGAGCGGAGGCTTTGTAGATAAGGAGATTACATGCATCTTTGGCGGGCTGGAGAGCTGTGACAGCATCTTCCACCCGCGTTTTCTCACTTTTTTGTTTTACTGATGTTGCGGTTGTAACGTTTAGTGGGCAGATATTGCAGAGCAGGATACCCTGTAATCCTGAGGGTCCCTTCCAGTCTGGCACAGGTAAATTGAATCGTTTTCCCCTTAGGGATGAGAAGGATGAGCTTTTGGAAGAGCCTGTTGGTAAGAGCAGTGGGAGGGAGAAATTAATTAGATGAAGATGCAGTTTGGCGATGTTTGTGCCGAGGGCTGTGCCATGTGGCTGCTGGAGCTGGATATGCCCTGGGATGTTCTTCCCAGCCCTGGCTGCCTCTCTGCTGCCTTTATTCCTGAACAAGGAAAAGAAAATACACCTGCGGTGTAAATCTCAGTGTGAACCCATGCCGGGGGTCACTGGGCTGCTGACAAAGCCACCTCTGGCAGCACTGGTCTCCTCCAGGGGCTGAGCCACGGTGCCACAGCCAGGCAGGGGGGCAAGCACTCGGCTTTCCCTCACCCACGCACAGCAGCCCCACCAGCACCCCAGGGTGACGGGGGGGCAGGACTTGGCTATCACCCCCCACCTCGGCCATCTTTTGCTTGACCCATGGCCTTCCATACTTCGATCCGATTATAAATCCTGCTTTGCTTTCGAGTGTCTTTGTCCTTTTTTAGTGGTACTCGTTTACTTGTCTCGATAACACCTTCCATGAGGAACCTGCCAGTCTGTTAGTTTCCAATAAACAAAATTTCCTTCTCCCTGATACATACTTTTTTTTTTTTTTTTTACTATTACAGATTTGCCCTACTGCACTGTGGAAGGGATAATTTAGAGTCCACTCCCTTGGTGCTATTCATTACTTTATATGCCTCCCCTGTGGTCTCTCTCCTTTTTATTACTAATCAGGTCTAGTCTTTTAAATCCTTCTTTGTGTGACAGTTCCATTTTACTAAAGCTGAACCAGTTTATATCAACTCAGTCGATGTGATTTTATTCATATCAAAGGTGTGGCAGAGCTGTGGTCCCGTGTACTCAGCTCAAGCTGAACTTAAATTGTGTCAAGTTCTGTGCAGCTTTGCTCTGGCAAGTGGGAATGTTTGTTGCAGCTGTCTTTAAATTTAAATTTGGATGTTTTAAATGAATTAAATATGAACATGAATAATGCAACTGGAAACCTAGCCTTTCTGCAATTAAATGCAAACTTTTTCATTTTGTCTCTGTGCTTTCAGGTTTTGATATGCTGCAGTATTTATTCTGACTTTGCTGTCTTGTAGGAGTGATGGGAAACTAGAGCCCATGACAGTTCAGTGGAGCCGTTGGCACTTTTGATATCTTGGTGAGTGGAAGTTGTTTGAAACTCCTTGAAAGGCACTTTATCTGCTACAAAAGGCAGCAAATCAGTTGGCCTTTTTAGATTTTAAGGTAGCACTCTGCTGAAGTGGATTTGTACATTGATCGTCTTTCAGGGCATAAATTCTGGAAACCAACACCATGTAAAACTGTGGTCTGTGCTCGCAAGACTGTCTTGTTATCCATAAGCACAAGAAATACAGGTTTTGCAAAAGAGGAAGTTTTAATTGTGATGTGCAGGTCTGTACAAGTGTCTGGTTCTGGAGCCGGGGTACTGCAGCCTGTGCTGGACCACGGAAATCTTGGTGCTTTATTTGACGTAAAAGGACGATTGTCTCCTCCGTGTCACTGACCCAGCCGGCAAGTTCTCATCGGGGGCATGTTTGTGTCTAAGGTTCTTCAGGAAGACCTGTCTCCGTGTTTATCCCATGTTTCCCCCTTGGATACCAAACTGTAGCTTCTGTGATTTATTACTTTAAGACATTTTTCAGTCTTCAGTCCCTGAGCAGTGTAAAGACCCCCTACGTCCACACTGCCCCGCCGTGTCTGTTCCCCTGCCTGTTCTGTGCTTCACTTTCTTCTCTCTAGACTGAGCTCTCTCTTCTTCACACGGGGGTTCAGCCTTGCTGGGCGACTTCTCTTGCCTTCCAGTCGGTTGTCAGTGAAATAAAATTGGAGAGACTTTGAGGCTGGAGGAGGTTTCCGAGGTTGTCTGTCCAACCCTGCAGGTGGAGCTGGGCTGGCCTCGAGCTCAGACTCAGTGTCAGGGTTAGATTGGGCTCTCAGGGTGGCAGCTGGTGGCACTTGGAGTATATCCAAGGATGGAGATTTTACAGCTTCTCTGGGCACCTACGGAATGAAATTACAGCCACGGGAATCCCCAGTCCCCAAGCCCTGTCTTAGTAAAGCCCACCTGACAGCAGTTTGCCAGTTTGAGGGGGGCTGGGGCACACGGGGTTTGTCTCTGTGGGTGAAGGAGAGCGCAGGGATGGGTCCCTGTCCCTGGGATCAGTGAGGCTGGTGGCTCTGGTGGCTCGCAGCCATGCCGCGCAGGGCTAGCTGCCAGTGGGGCAAGTGGGCCAAGTTTGGCTCTGGCTCTTTTCTGGGCACTGTGTGGCCCTGAAGCATCCTAATTATATTGCGTATTATTTTTCATTTTTGAGATAGGATCTGGCTGGATGGGAGCACATGTTCACAGAATCACAGTTGAAGGTAGTATTGTGGATACCACAGGACTCCATACCCCAAAAAGAAGGCTGGAAGAAGGTGTCAGGCCACCTGAACCTTTCATTCCAGTGGTGATGACCTGGCCATCAGGGAGTTCCCACAGGACGGGGAAGCTGCAGGGTGCAAAGCCACGGGGGAGGAATCAGGCTGGGGCCATCTCATTGGGACAGTTTTTTGGAAGACCATGGGTCTGGGGCGCAGTGTGCCCGGGCTCGCACCCACGGGGCTCGCAGCAGAGTGGAGTCCCTGTGCAGCCCGAGCCTTGTCCTCTGGGGAAGAGACACGTTTCTTTAGTGTTCTTTTTTAATAGGAGCAGTATTTACAATGTCTCATTCTCTTCCACGACTTGAGTCCCTGCAGTGCTGGCTGGGGACACCAGCAGCTCTCTGTGTGTTGGGGTTACTGCCCTGGCCATCTGTGCCAGGATGGAAGGTGCAGTGTCACCTTTTTCTCCCCGAGCCACAGCCTGCCACAAGTTGAACCTGAGCGTCTCCTACACGGCCACGAATTTTTCCTCCAAATACTTCAGCAGGGAGGGTCACACATCCCGGATGGGCAGTGCTTGTGCTGTAGCAGCTTTTCCAAAGCCACCCGGGTGGCACAGGAGCCCCTGGCTCCTCCAAACACCTGGGAAAGCTCTGTGTCTGGGGGGAGCTGAGCAGGCAGCAGGGCTGGGGAATGTTTACTGCCTTTCTGTAACACCTTTCACACTGTTTTTTATGGCTGGGGGACTTTTCCTACCATGACTGCTAGCTTTTAATAAAAATGACTGAAGAAAATTATGAAAAGAAGTATTAGAAGTTGTAAATAAGTTTTTGCATGTTGATTACATTCTGTTACTGAAAGGAAAAGAAACTTTACTCCTTTCAGAAGTATGCACAAACACACACGCTGTTTATGAGAGAGGCAATAAGAGACTACTGTGTACCTTTTGATTTGGATTAAAAAACAACTAGGGTTTTTTTTTTCCCTTTAGTATTTAATATTCCTTTCATATTTTCCTTCTCAGAGTATTGCGCAATGCTGCATGTGCTGCACATAAAGGCTGTAGTTCATAGAGCTTTCATAGAAAATTAAACTCTTGGTTTCTCTTAGGTTTGGAAAAAGCCTGATTTTCAAAATCAGAACTTCTTGCCAAGCTGGAGCCGTAAATAACCCCTTAAGCAGAAACTCAGTGTTGCGCCCTGGGACAGCTTCCTCTCGCGTCCTCCAGTCTGATGGCCCCACTGTGAACAAAATGGAGTTATATTGGCACAATTAATCTTTCATTAGTTAACGCAGTGTCACAACATGCTTTTACCAGCTTTCCTGAGGGTTTGTCTGCAGCTCAGCCCTTCATTTCAGTATTTTCATGAGGCCTTGGCCAGGCTGGGTGCCCACAGCAGACACTGCCCTACGAGCTCCGCGTCCGGCTCCCGAGAGCTCTGATTTTCAGTAACATTTGCTTATAACAAGAATTAAAACACTTTTTCTTTTTGGGGAAAGTCCAGCCAGTTTTCCTCCAACCAGGAAAAAAAAAAAAACAAACCCTGCAGCACAGCTTGGCCATTGGTTGTGGTACTAATAGCAAAAATATTTCCTGGGTCATTGTCCAATTTTTCATCCTTATTACACAGAACTGCTGTGAGCAATTTGAATCACAAGTGGTGAGCTGGGGATTGTGGTGCTGCTTTGCCAGAGTTAATGTTATGTTTCCATGTGTTTTCTTTCATAAATTTCAGCACTGCCTCCCTTTGTTAGTGAGGAAGAGCAGCCCCCCCTTCTATGCACCCACTCGGGACCCACTGGAGAGTTAGCACAGAGACTGGCATATGCTCCTCTCACTTATTTATGCTGCTCCTGCTTCCATAAATTTGAAGTTGTCCACGTGTCAGAGAAAGACTTGTAGTTTCAGAGGGGCTGAAATGAATTATCTGTGTTTGGTAGGAGATGCTCTTATGCAACCCAGGGCGAAGGAGCGTCTGGTTTCTCCCTGCTGTGTGATTAGTTAATGGTGCAGATGACCGTGTGCTCCAGAACGGGGGAATTTTCTCATGTTTATTTCTTTTGTCCTAGACATCTTCAGTTACCTAAAAGCGAGCCAGTCCCAGGATAAGGACAGCAGTGGGGGATATAATGCGGAAACCAGGCCCTCAGAAAGGTGAGCAGTGGTGCTTTGCACGGCCCAAGGCCCGGTTCTGGCGGGTACAGATGGAAGGACCGAGGGCACCAGGAGGCGGCAATGGGGTGGGAGTGAGGGACACACACCGATGGAGCCGTTGGTTCCTCTGGCAGCGTGCGGAGAAGGCTTCATCAGTGCTCCCCCAGGATGAGCAGAGGAGTCGTCCCTGGCTGGGGGCTCCCTGTGTCCCATTTTGGGGCAGGGTGGCAGGGATGGAGGGTGCCCTGTGGAGCTCATGGCACTCACCATCTGCTGCTGCTCCTGGCATGAGGCAAACTGCTGCTCCACCGGTATCAGCCTCCCATTCTAATGAGGCGTGAAACCGGAGACCAGCCCACCTTGTGGAGATGGGATCTGTTCTGGACGCTTACCTCTTGCCACCAGAGTCTCTCCCCCCGGTACCCGCAGTAGCAGCCGTGGTGCTCGAGGCCACCGCACGCATGTTCCTCATGCCCCAGCGAGAAGCGGGGAGCCAAGCAGGCTGCCTGCAGCTGAGCTGCTCGGACTTCTTGTGCTTAACACAAATATTGATTTCCTTTAGTGCTGTGCCGT
Organism: Gallinago jamesoni; assembly: GCA_025769975.1. Classification (NCBI taxonomy): domain Eukaryota; kingdom Metazoa; phylum Chordata; class Aves; order Charadriiformes; family Scolopacidae; genus Gallinago; species Gallinago jamesoni. Next base: position 7,266,984 of record JAOQGH010000009.1, read on the forward strand.
GTGTGTGGCTTGGACCGGAGTGATCTCATCACACGCGCTCCAGAGCATGGGGGAAGGGAGAAGCGGAGAGGATAGAGCATCCTCCGCAGCTCTTTGTTCACATCTGCTAAGCGCTCACAAGGTTTATTGCAGGAGATTTCTATGCTCAATTTCTCTCCTCCCTTTATTTTTTTTAAATGTTCTCTTTGCTTCTCTGGTGGTTCATCTCACAGAAGCATTATCCTCTTCCTAACACTGCTTGTCCTTTAATGAAGTGAAAATAAATGAAGGGAAGCAGGGAATGGGGAGACCCTGCTGTGAGGCAGCTGGAGGGCTTGGCAGTAAAGGAGGCAGGTTGATTAGTCAGCAGCATGGCCGCGGACCGGGCTGCTGGGATTTAGCCTCTTAGGACTTGTCCTCCTGCCTGGTGGAGTGTGGCTGTGGGACCTTCTGCAAACGCCATGCCACGGGCTGCAGAACCAACACCTGCCTCCTGCGCACGTGGGTTTCTGTCCTACTTACCTGCTTTTTTAATAATGCATCGGTCTTTTCCTTTTTCTTTCTTTGCCTGCAGAAATTCTTGTGTTTCTTTCCCTCTCTGTTGCTTTTCCAGCCTGCTTAATGAGAGGTTTTGCATGTTAAAGGTTAACACTAAAATGTAACTTCACCTGCTATTAGAGAGCTGTCCTGAGCAGTGTTACCCATACTGAGGGCTTTTTTGCTTCTGAATTAAATACTTCATGCCCTTCACTCTTACTTTCTTAAGGAGATGGCAGAATACTGTCCTTCATGGGAATACATTTATAGGAAGGGTGCCCTTCCAGCTTTTTCATTCATTGGTGTCTCTCCAAGGAGACACTTTGTCTGGTCTAGCAATGCTGTGGCCACACTCCAGATGTCTCTTGGGTTCATTTAAGGGATGAAGCCTCTACGCAGGCCTTCTGTCCAAGGAGGTATTGAAGAGAACATGTCAGGAAGAGAAGATTGCAAAAATAATGGTCCTAAAGCATTTTCAGACACCTTAGGACCCACCAGTTCACTCCAGCAGCAGCTCGTGCCCGGTCTCTTTCAGCTGCTTGTCAGGAGATTTCAAAATTTTCCCTGTTTTCCTTTTTGTTCTTTTCACAAGGAACTGCTTTTCCTGGGGGCAAGGTGCATTGCGTAGAGAACTACCACATGGTTTATAAAGGCTCTAAAAACGCTTTGTGAAATCAATGAGCTGGAGCGCGGCAGCAGTCCCAGGGGTGCCCCGCTCAGGCAGCAGCGAGCGGAGGAGCTGGCTCAGGGCAGGCTCTGCTGTGGTACCTGCTCCAGCATCGCTCCCTGCGCTGGGGGAGTCTGGGGGCAGCAATGGCCATAGAGTCATAGATTCATAGAACCGGCTGGGCTGGAAGATCACCCGCTTCCCACCCCCTGCCCCGGGCAGGGACACCTCCCACCACACCAGGGTGCTCCAAGCCCCCTCCAACCTGCCCTTGAACCCCTCCAGGGATGGGG
>JAOQGH010000009.1:7274971-7285705 GCA_025769975.1 Gallinago jamesoni
GACACAGCCCTCAAGGTGGGGCCTCACCAGTGCCCAGGACAGGGGGATGATCACCTCCCGACTCCCACTCCCCATGCTGTTCCTGATCCAGGCCAGGATGCTGTTGGTCTTCTTGGCCACCTGGGCACCCTGCTGGCTCCTGTTCAGCCAACAGTCCACCAACACCCCCAGGTCCTTTTCTGCCAGGCAGCTCCAGCCACTGAAGGCTTAATTTTCTCTTTTCTTAGAGTTTAGAGAAGTCTTTCTGCTGCTCCTGCTTTTCTTTTCAAAATAAAGTCACCAGAACCTGAGCTGTGAGTAGCTGCTGTTGGGGGTGTGCGTGTTCATCTGGTGGTTGGGTCCCAACAGGCTCTAGAATTAATCTCAAATAAGTTCCACGTCCAAACTCTATTTTTAGAGGCGTGCAGCTGGCTCAGAGACGTCCTGCTCCTGCTGGGACCACACGGCATCCATCCCGAGCGCGGCGTGAGCTGCTGCGGGGAGGGAACAGCCTCACTTGCCTTGGAGTGAGGGAAAAGTGGAAGGAATAAAACCATGACTACTTTTAATAGCGATGGATTGAAACCAGCTGAGGGGAGAGGAGGTTTCTTTTTTGAAATAAGGCCGTTGGGTGCAGCTGAGTCTTTCTGGGACCCTTGCTGGGCCCTGGGGCTGAGGTTTGTGCTCCCTGGCCTGGGGCTGTTGTCGCCGTCACCCATGGACCCTGTGCCAGTGACAAGGGCCTCTGAAGGGCCACCCCACGTGAGAAGAGCCCAGATCAGCAGCCAGAGTGATGAGGGGGGACGCAGCCAGGCATCTGCATGACGGGAGCGCCTGGGTTTGCTTTCGCCGGGTTTTTAGTACAGATTATTCATGCAAAGAGTTTAATTGACATAACCAAGTGTAAAATTGCATCTTCAATTAAAGCAAAAGAATTTTGGTTTTGCGAGAGCATCATTGCCATCGGTCACTGAATTTCTCCATTCACCCCGGTGAGAAGCTGTTGGCTGGAAGGAAAACGCCTGCAATAGATGGAAATGCATCTCTGAGGAGTGAAGAGCTGCTGTCAGTCTGTAAACAGAAATAGGTTCAGCCAGTGTGGCAGCAAAACTGTTTTTTTCTGTTCATTTCCACTATAATTAGCAGTGCACTAGTCACCTGCATGGGAGGTGGCAAGAAAGTAGCATTTTCTTTGATTTATTTGCAGCTAGTAAATTATTGAGCCCTTCAGCCTTCTCTGGGCACAAGAGGCAGAACAAAAGTAATGTGTGCTGACCTTAATGCCTGAATTTTTGGAGGTGTGGTGCACGCTGCAGTAGCTAAAATGGCTGTTAATGTAGCTTTTGTTTTGAAAATAGACTAATTAAAAACTTGATGTGAATAGGGGAAGCTGAATCTCTAATTGTGCTGCCACCAATGCTCTTGAAATGGCTCGAGCACAGCGGTCTCCCGGGAGCCATTCACACGAACACAAGCTAATGTCACACTGGAAGGACCCCTTCCCAGCTGCTCAGTTTAAATGGCAGAAGTCACGATTCGCTCAGATAATGATAGCTTTTAATTCCTCATTTAATAGCGGTGGTGCGTAGCTTCTGCCCTCCCTGCTGTCCACGGAAAGGTGCGGGCAGAGAGAAACCACACTTCCCCCAGCACCCACAGCAGCAGAAGAGCTTTGGTGTCGGGTGTGAGTCTCCACTCAGTAAACCCCACTTTGGAGAGTCTCTGCTTCCACCCTGCCCAAACTGGGGACTCTGTGTCCGCTTTGGGAAATTAATTGCTGACCTGTCCACTAATTGTGGAAGATCTGCCCGGAGCATGCGGCGCTGGACGGGGGGATTGTAGTCAGCTCAGTGCAAAGTTTCCCGTTATCTCAGGCTGCTTTTAGCCTCCAGTGACTTGTTTTTAATCCCCAGGCTGAGCAATGTGTTTAATGAATGATTTTTAAGGGGCCATTGTCTGGGAGACTCCACGGATTCCCCTCTGCGCCGGGTGTTTTCTATGAGGAGGTTGTTATCCTCGCTTCTTGCAGACCCTCCTTGGCAGCGGGAAGCCCTAGGCAGCACCATGCTTTGTTCTGCCTCTCAGCCGTAGCTGTAAATCTTCTGTGGCCACAATCATCAGAGGATCTTGATGAAAACATGTTGCCTGAGAGCACCTCCTCTGTGAGAAGTGGAGAACTGCCGGCATTAGGAGTCCAGCCATCTCTTTTTCTGAGATTTTTGCTCGTCAGTTCCTATTTGAATCCTTTTCTTTTTCCTTTTCAGGTCACTTCACCTGGGAGAAATACCTGAAGGAGACATGTGCCATCCCAGCTCCTGCCCATTGCTTCAAGCAGGTAAGAGGGTGAATGGGAAACAAGAAAGGCCAAGGACGATGGTCCCCTGGGGACCCAGGAGCTCTGTGCCTGGAATAGGTCCCTTTTTTGGCAAGGAAGTTGCTTAAGGATATTGGAAACTTAATAGAAATCTAAGTTTTCTGAAACAAAAATGACAAAGATATGTTCAAACACTCCAAATGTTAGAGTAGTGCAGAAGAGTTAACTCTCAGGTGTGCGTGCATGGGAACACAAAAATGCTTTTTCTCTCTGCCAAGTGCAGTGTCTTGGACAAAATGTTGAGAGTAGGCTGTTGTCCCGGTTTGGGTGGCTCCTGCCCATCAAGGAGATTTTCTTTAGAAATCACCCAATCTTTGTGCATTGAGCAGCAACTGAGCTTGAGCACAAAGGTGATAGTGCTGAGTAGAGGGGACACAGCATTGGGGTGGCACCATGCCCCTGGCCCCGGACAGAGGGGCAGCAGCACAGGGGAGCTCTTCTTTGGGTGTTGGGTTGGTGGGTGATTCTCCAGAGAAGAGTCTGAGAGAAGAGGGAAGATCTAGTTGTCCAGATGCTGCAACACAGATAGACGGTGGTCTGCATCACAGGTCCTTCAGGGCTTGATGAGCTTTCTTTGATGCTCCATGGTGTCTGCTGGGCTTGGAGAATGCTCTTAGGCTTCGGTAGAATCAGTTTTGATGCTGTTGGTGCTTAAGTTTTGTGACTGAGGTGGTGCATGCGTTGGAAATCCTGTTTCTGACTGGGTCCCTGTTCTTTTCTTTGCAGTCATACACTCCACCTGCAAACGAATTCAAGATCAGTATGAAACTAGAAGCCCAGGACCCCAGGAACACCACCTCCACTTGCATTGCCACGGTGGTGGGTCTGACAGGTGCCCGCCTCCGCCTGCGGCTCGATGGCAGCGATAACAAGAATGATTTCTGGCGGCTGGTGGACTCTGCTGAAATCCAGCCCATAGGAAACTGTGAGAAGAACGGAGGAATGCTGCAGCCTCCACTGGGTGAGCTGAAGTTCAACTGTCCAGCAACCACCTACATTATCTGGGGGGAAAACTCCAGGGTTTTTTGTATTTCTATGCTTGGGACAGAGACCCATGGCCTGTCCCTGTGGTTGTAGCACAGCCCTGTGAGCCTGGGCTGTTAAACAGATGGATCCCACCCCAGGTCTGTATGTCCACATGAACATCGTGGCATGAACAGGGAGATGCTTTAGAGTGTAGAAGAAAGAGCTCTTTGCACCTGGGTGAGCTGCTTACACTCCTTCCAGCTCAAGCTGAGAATCAGCATGTGCTAACCATGCTCTTATGCCTTCTGAAATTCTCCCTGTGTATCTCAGAGGAAAACCACATTTTCCACCTGTCTGTGTGAAAGAATTCCAGAGTTGCTTCATTTCCCAGAAGACACACAAGCAGTCGAGGAGCACCCCGAATTCCTGGGGACCCAGGTAGCATTGGAGGCAGAGTGACTGTGATGGCCTTTCGTGGGGTGTTGCCTGTACAAGGAGAGAATGAATCCAAGCTCTTTATTTTGTGGGAGACGGTCACACAGGCAGTGCTGGCCTGTGGCTCTAGCCATGGCTTCAGTTTTGGCCATTGCCCTTCACTTTGGGCTCCTGATGCTGCTGTGAGTGCTGTGCTCTCAAAAGTGGGCTTGGTGAGAAACAGCCACCATACACAGCCCATTCCCCTGTCCTCCTCCTTCGAGCCAAGCTGAGCTGGTGTCTGGGTGAGGGGCTTTGCTGGGCATCTGTAAATCTTGGTGGAGAGAATAATCAAGAGAGCAATGAGGGCTGAGGCATCTGCTGTATCGCTGCTAATCCTGACACGGTGATTTCAAAAGCCTTTTCATTCCTGCTGTCTTGGTGTATTTGTGCCCAGGTGTCTTTGGGGCAGTAGCAGGCTGGCCAGAGGCAGTCCAATGAGGAACAGAATGTCTGAAAAGGTTCCCTGTGATTTAAGTCCTGTCTCATGTGAAGGGATGCTTGCAATAAGTAACCTGGGGAGTTGAACACTTCTTCCAGTCTTGTTTGGAACTTAAACACACATATTATTATTTCTTTACACAGGCCACATGATGAGCTGATTTGCTGGTTCTTTCCCTATTAAGCAGCAAGATGAACCTGCTTTTGCATTCTGCTGCCCAGTATTTATTTATTTATGAAGTGTCTTCATAAATCTCTCTCTCAATTAGCACATCCCCAAGTAATACCAAGCAGATCTATAGTGATGCAAGAAATCTTTACTCAGATACTTTGAGTTAGGAATATTTTTGCTTAAGTTTTCTCCTGGAGCAGCGTTTGTGAGTCTGGGTCCCCCAGTACAGTCTCAATTGCAATGGGACACTTGGGCCTGACCTTTTTGAAGAAGGAAGAAACCTCAGCAGGTGCATGCTCTGGTACATCTCACCTCACGAATGTGTGTATGCGAGTCTAGTTATACCCTTTCCCTTCATAACTGCTACAGACAAAACCTGCTGCAGCTATTAGCATTAAAGCTCCCATGTTTTATGTTACTTCCACACGTGTGCTGTCCATTTGCAGCCATTTCTTTAAAACCCTGGTCCCAGGGAGCAGCTCGCAGCCCCAGTGCAGCCCATTCCTCGCTGGAAGAGATGGGTTCCTCCTGTGCCTTGTCTGGATTTTGCCAGCAGGTGGCAGTAAGTGTAATGGAGTTGCAGAGCACAACTCATTCTGACAGTGCCAGAGGAGAGGGTTTGTAGTCTGGCTGTGATGTGTATCATCTGCTTAACCTTGGGCCAGGCAAGAGTGGTTTCCCTCCCCTCCCTCTTCCTCTCCTCCTGAGAAGGGATCTCATCGATGCTGAGCAATACCTAAAGGGCAGATGCTGAGAGGATGGGGCCTGACTCTTCTCAGTGGTGCCCGGGGACAGGACAAGAGGAAACGGGCACAAACTGGAACATGGGAAATTCCATCTCAACATGAGGAAAAACACCTTTCCTGTGAGGGTGTCAGAGCTCTGGCAGAGGCTGCCCAGGGAGGTGGCGGGGTCTCCTTTTCTGGAGACATTCAAACCCCACCTGGACACAATCCTGTGCAACCTGCTGTGGGTGGATCTGCTCTGGCAGGGAGTTGGAGTGGATGATCTCCCTGTGGGTCCCTGCCAAACCCTGCCCCTCTGAGATTCTGTGATTCTTGCACCCACCATAAAGACAGGTAACAGAAATTCAGTTCTGCAGTTTTCCTTTCTGCCTGCAGAGTGCAAGGGCCCAGAAAGCTCAGAACCTGTGAATTTGTTTTTTTCTTCCCATAAGCCCCTTCCTGTTATTTCTCTAATTTTTTTCACAGAAGAAGTTGAGCCAAAACCTGCCATCCTTTCCTCTGATGGTTAAATCTGTTTCCCAGCCAAGTCCCAGCTTCTTTATTTCTTCAGGTTAGCTTGTTGCCTGCAGCTCACTCTTCTTAAAAGGTGGAGGAGGCCATCCGGAAGCTGAGCTACCCTCTTGAGGAAGAAATTTCATAGTCTGAGTGGCCACTTGCTGATTCCCGTCTCCCCTGTAGCAGGATCACCGCAGCTGCAGCACAAAGTGCTCTGCCTGCATGGTCAATGTACAGACTGCTGTTATGATAAGTGAATTTTGCAGCCAGACTTCCCTTTCCAGATGTTTCTTTTCAACACCATAATGTTTTGCCTTCAGAGTATCTGGAAAAGGTCAAACCTGACTCTGCAGTGTGAGGAGGAGGGTGGGGTGGGATCACAGTGTGTGCCCGCTGCAAAGTTCTCATCAGAGCAGGCATGTGCTGTGAGATCCAGTGGCCCCCACAGCCTTAAAGTCTCCATCTCTGCTTCCTTCTCTGCAGGCTTTCGGCTGAATGCCTCCTCTTGGCCCATGTTCCTTCTGAAGACTCTAAATGGAGCAGAGATGGCTCCTGTCCGGATTTTTCACAAGGTATTTTATGTACTGTTTGTGTAGATGTCCTTCTGGCACCTCCCCTTTACTGTGGAGCACCAGGACCACAGCTGGTGTGTCCTGTGGGATCTGCTGAGCCCAGCGGAGATGAACATTGCCCAGCTTTGCCACAGTGCTGCTTCTCTGGGACTGATCTGTGCCCTCTGCTGCTGTGTTCTGGCATGTCAGGGTGCAGACAGAGCTCTGCTAAGAAGGTGGTTTGGGCTCCAAAGACCCAAAAGCTTGGGGCTGAGAAATGTCCTGGCTTTTCAGTTGGGCTGCAGGTGCTGCTCCAAGTCAGGAATGTAGTATGTGAAGGTCAGCACCTCCCTGAAGGCCTCTAATGCAAATATTGCTGTGAGGCAGCACTGCAAGTATGATTTCGTAGTTTGTATTCTCACACCCTTTGGGAAGTCAGAGGAAGACAGGAGCCAGTGGAGACGCCTGTGCTGTGCCATGGGGTGGCTGGTGTGGCTTTAGTGTATCTCAGGTATAAAAGACCAGGAAGAGCAAGGCACAGCTGAGGATGGATGGTGGGTCTCTCACATGGCTAGCAAAGCTGAAGGTGGGGGAAGAACGATGGAGGGAGACTGTACTGTCTTGGGTTTTCCTGCTCTGAGAGAACAAGGTGAGAGCATCCTTCAGAGGGTCTTTGCTTTGGAGTTTTATTTCCTGCCCATGCTGCACAGTCTTGGCACAGGGCGCGGTGTTAACATGGATTTGTTGGGTCAGAGCAGAGCAGTCAGCAGTGGACTGCATTGCCTCTTGACTGGGGCATGTGACTGGGTAGCCAGGCCAGCATGGGCACACCTCATGGGGTTCAGATCCAGCCGAGTAGGTCCCTTCTTCAGCTGCTGGTGGAGGTGAGTTTGCTGGTGGAGGGGACAGCCATAGTCTGGAGAGACACTGGCATATCCTTTTTGAGCACATTTTCAATTTTTCCTTGTAGGAACCACCATCTCCATCCCAAAACTTCTTCAAGACAGGTATGAAGCTGGAGGCAGTGGACAGGAAGAACCCTCACTTCATCTGCCCGGCCACCATTGGGGAGGTGAGAGGTTCTGAGGTCCTCATAACATTTGATGGCTGGAGAGGTGCCTTCGATTACTGGTGCCGATATGATTCCCGGGACATCTTTCCCGTAGGCTGGTGCTCGCTGACTGGAGATAATCTGCAGCCCCCTGGAACAAAAGGTAAGGCCCACATTCCTGTCTTCCTCCTCCTCTCAGCTCTCAGGGCAGTGAAGCAGGCCGTGACTAGCAGCAAGGGCATCTGGGTGCCCTCTCTGGCTTTCCTACTGCTGCTTCACGCGTGGCAAAGGTACGGGTGATCGTACCTATTAGCAGGGTAACAGCCTGGCGCCAGGTCTGTAAATATGGGCAGCATGAGGGCTCTGGAGGAGTCCACCATCCGTGCTGCTGCTGTACAGCATCACCGAGCTCTGCTCTGCTTCAGGAATTCACTGCGTCTCTGGAGCACACATTCCTGGGGACTTTTTCACAGAGGGACTGGGCTATTTGTGGATATAGTAAGGGAATAACGGGAGTTATTACGTTGCAGGACTGCGCCTGTTTGTACTTGTGACAGTGACCTTGCTCTGCCTTGTGCTGTGGTCTCTGCTGCGAGCGTGGAAACAGCGGGTCTGGATCAGGTCGTACCTGCCTTGTTCCTGGAGCCATGATGGGTGGTTGGGAATGGTATTGGGGAACTTGGGGCCTTGCAAAGATCTGAGCATTGGCTGTGGAGATTTTCAGAAGTGTCTCTAACTTGCTGGCATTGCAGTTGTGTTTAGGAGCAGGGAGCTGTTGTTTTCCTCATGCATGTCTCTCTGGCATTTGCTGGCTGGCAAGTCCAGCACACACCTGGCAATGACGTGAGAAGCAGGAGAGCAACCTCTCCTGGACCTGACCTGGAGCATTTCTGCTGGAGCATTTCTCTGATGAGACTGTTCCTCTAGAAAATCCCAGGTCAGCTGGTGCTGACCCCTCAGGTGGGCGCTTTCCTGCCGTCCCTTGGTGTGAACCATTGCTGTCCAAGTGCTGCATGGCTGGTGGGTTGCTGGAGGTCACCTCACACAGCCTGTCTGCAGGCCAGTCTGTGGGCTCCCCTTGGCTGGTGATGCTTTCTGTAATAGTTGGGAACTGAAAGGCTCTCACTGTTTATCTTGGATTTCTGCATCCGGCCTTGATGTTCCCGGCCTCTCCCTCAGCTCTGGCTGTTTGTTTGCTCCCTGCCTGCTGTGCCCTGCAGAGCTGCCGGGGACCTCCCGGCTGTGGCTGCCTTCTCCAGCACTGCCCTGGGGTCACAGGCTCTTGCCCAGGATCTCCGAGGTCCTTTTCATGTGCTGTGTGAGTGGCTAAAGACACGTTTGTGTTGGCTGGGAGCTTTTCTGGCAGTAAACTGGGGGTGGAAGGTTTCAGGAGCAAGGTGGAAGCTGCCTTGCCAGATGTGGGAACCTCCACCTGAGCTGTCCCTCCCTAGCCTCCCTGTGTCGGGGGTAGTGCTGTGGGTGAGCAAAGCATCCAGAAATAACACCCCATCATGGGGGCAACACTGTAGGAATTTGGAGCCACCTTGAGAAGTGTTTGTTTGCCCCCTTGGCAGGCAGCAGTGAGAGGCTCTCCCTCTGCACGGGCTCCATCAGCAATGACTCTGCAGTTCCCACTCACGTGCAGAATCAGTGAACCCCAAAAGTCACGTCTCTCCACTTCCAGGCAGAGGCAGCCCTTGCTCTCGGGCAGATTTCTGCTCTCTTTGCTCTCTTTTTCAAGTACTGGAGCAAGAGCAGGGGTTGGCATAGGTTCCACATGCCATGCAGAAACGCCATGGAGTTGGGATCAGCCTTGTCTCTGTGGTATTTTACTTTCCTCTCTGTGGCTCCCCCCTCCCTTTCCTGCCCCAGACTTTCCAATTTCCACTTTGTGGGATTAAACCAAAAGAAGGGAGCACTGGGAACTTCCGTCCTCTGTAATTAAATTCCTCCCTTGTTCCTTTACTCCTCAGTCCTGCTTTGGAGGAGGGATGAGCAGAGTCCTCCCAGGACCTGAGGATGCTTCTTTTGGCAGACTTGGAGGATGCTTCACCGCAGAGGGATCCCCCTTCCCTTCAGCTCCAAAAAAGTGTCTCTGTGTGCCAGCCTGCAGCCTGCAGGACTACGCGGTGGAGTTTGGGAGCTTCCCTTTCCTACTGGGAGTTCCCCTTAGATCAGGGAGACCTGGGGAGATACAAGAGGTCAGAGCTAACCATGATTATACTGGTCTCTGCTCATATCCCAGACCTATGGGTACTAGGTGGGATGAGATGCCTGAGGGAGCTGAGAGGTCCTGTGAAGAGTTAACTCCATCAAGACTGACAGATTCCTGGAGCTGAGTGAAAAGAGGCCTGAGATGAGAAATGAGCTCTTGTTCAAGGGAAGCAGAACTTCAAAGGGGCCAGGCGTGTTTATTTAATGCTGGTAACTTAATTCAGCTCTAATCTGTCCCTTCTGCTGGCTGCCAGTAGAGGTGGAGGAGTGCGGATCTTCTCCCAGGCACATTCCCTCTCCAGCTCCGGGGCCTCCCACTCCCACCAGTGTTTGCTTAGCTAGGGTGACTGGGCAGGGTGCTGATGGAGCTGGGCCCAGCCACACCAAGGGGAGCCTTCAGGAGGGTCTGGGACCATGACGGGAGGAAAGGGTGGTCAGGAGGTGAGAAGGAACCACTCTCTGTGCCTCAGGTTGGTCACTGCATCGCTGTTGGGATGTGCTGTCTGTCCCTGCTGGGGGAGCTCTGCCAGCTGGTGGCCAGATGGCTATGAGCTCCCCAGGGTCTCCTGGAGCTCCTCTCTCACACATGGAGCTGGGGAGGGTCAAATCAACACGGGCCACGGGGGAAACAGAGCTACGGGGGGGGGGGCTGATCCCCTCTCTCAGCCTGTGGGCTGGGGCTGGAGGTTAGCTCTGCTGGGCTCCCAGCGCTCGTCCTGGGCATCCTTGGCTTCTCTGCACCAACTCGGCCCCAGTCAGGGAAGGCAGGTCCCAAAGGGAGGGGGATTTCAGCATCCTCCGACTTCTCCCCTGCCAGCAGGGCACTGCCGAGGTTGTCTCCTGGGCAGGAGTCCCCGCTCCCCTCTCACATGTAAGGTAACAGCCTCCTGTATGTCTTTACATGCCTCTTACATGCATGTTCTTTGACCCTTAAACACAAATCCTGGGCTGTTGGGAGTGGGAGGTGAGACTTAAACCAGGTGTTGGACGGCAGCTCCGAGCTCTGCTTGAAGGGTGGACAGTATTCATGGTAGGGTTTGGAGTTCCCTTGCACAGGAGGTGCTTGTGACTCATGGGGTTTACTTCAGAGTTTTAGAAATCATCTTTTCCTCACTTTTTCCAGAAGAGCCATTTGCACGTTCATTCTTACTGAGCGAAGCAGTCGGCCTAGAGAAATACTAAGTGAGAAATATTATAGAATCATCTAGGTTGGAAGGGACCTTCAAGATCATCTAGTCCAACCATCAACCTAACTCTGACAAAAAGACCAT
>JAOQGH010000009.1:7298601-7314525 GCA_025769975.1 Gallinago jamesoni
GGAGGGTGGTCAGGCACTGGAACAGCCTGCCCAGGGAGGTGGTGGAGTCGCCATCCCCAGAGATATTTAAGAAATGTGTAGATGTGGCACTTCAGGGCATGCTCTAGTGCCCGGGATTGTTGGGTTTTGTCTGTCTGTGGGTGGGGGTGGTGTAGGTGTGTGGTTTTGTTTTGTTTGGGGTTTTTTTGTGGTTGGACTTGATGGTCTCAAAGGTCGCTTCCAACCATGAATATTCTGTGATTCTGTCATACTCTTGCATCTGAGAGTACAATATCCCATGGCACATAAAACGGAGATTTCAGGGTTTATGGGCCAGCAGTAAATGCAGACTGACACATACCCAGGGTGTTGGAGAGAAAGGCAAGAAACTGTTCTCCATCTTAACTCTTCTCTTCTGAATTATTCTACCTGTTTGGGTTTTGTTGTTCTTATCCCAAGGACATAATTTTGCCTCTTCAAGCTGTGACAAGCCTGAGATAAGCTGATGAGTGATGAACGCTGCTTTCTAGTATTGGCTAGCCCTCAAAGTGGGGGCAGCAACTTTATGATAGAGTCTCCTGGAACCAGTAGTTGGAGTCACAGTGAGGTGGCAGCCACAGGTGCTGCTGGTGCCGGCTGTGACAAGGTACATTTTGGCATCAGGAAATAGAGCCTAAAGTCTCGAATTCTCTGTCAAGTCTCTTTGTTTCTGCAGGAAGCTCAGAAGTCTTGTTTAAACTAATCCTTCCATGATGAATAGCCTGGTCAGTGGTCTCCATCCTTGCTGCTGCTCCAGGTTCAGCAGCTCTTGATCCTGAACCTTCAGGGTGATGGTTCTTGCTGCAGCCAAACGGCTCCAGTGGTACCCGGCCCATTGCTGTGTCTGCCTTGTGCTAAATGTCCCCGTGACCCAAAACAAGACAGCCAGCAGAAAACAAAACAGCCAGCAAAAACTTGCGTTGATTAGTTTTGTGTTCCATTAATGAGCTGAAATGATTAACCACAATTTCAGATCACAGATAGGAGGGATCTCTGGAGGTTGCAGGACCCGGCTCCTTGCCTGAAGCAAGGCCAGCTTTGGAGAGGCGTTGGATTGCTCAGGGCTCATGTGAGCACCAAAGCTGTGGGGCAGGAGCACACTGCATTCCTCAGCGACAGCAAACTGTTCATTTTTTAAGTAAGAGGGTCCCACTTGATTTTCTGAAAATTTGGCTCCTCTCAGTGTCTCACCGTGGGGTGAAAACAGTGGACCAAGGAAGAAGAAGGTGGGGATGGCCCTGGCAGAAGCTCACTGTTGGGCTGGCACCATCACCAGCTGAATAGGACACAGTAAATGGAAGCTTTGGGCAGTTAGAGGATGGTGGTGGTTTGCAGCTGCGAGATGACCTGACCACTGGGCACAGCCACTGCCAGCCATTCCCTCCCGCAACAACCCCCTGCTTAGAATCATGGAATCCTAGAATGGTTTGGGTTACAAAGGACCTTAAAGATCATCCAGTTCCAACCCCCTGCCATGGGCAGGGACACCTCTTACTAGCCCAGGTTCTAGACCCACTAGCCCACTGCTGCTTGGCCACATCCTTGTCACATCAGGGGCTGGAATCCCGAAGGAAAATAACAAGCACCTGGCAAAATCTTTAGGCTCCTTTAGGAAGCATCCAGCCACTGGGGGTTGTAAGTGCCACGAGGCAGCAGCGTGGCCAGCCTGAACTCTGGGTGGGATGACTCTGCTCTGAAGTGGTGGGTGTTTCCTCGTCACACTAATTGTATGCAGCTCAGCACTTCTGGTAGGGGCAAGAGAAATGAATTAGCATGGGCTGGTATTTTCTTAGATTCTGGTTATAATCTAACAAAAATCCAGGCAAGTCTGCTGGAAGGCGCTGGATCATGGGATGATAAGACTTTTTTTCATTAAAACACTATTCAGGTCAGAAAAACATGCCTTATATCAGTCTCATTCAAGCAGCCACTGGATAAAATATTAGTGCATGTTCAGTGATACATTCACCGTTGTATCCAGCGATGGTGACAGGTACTGAGCAACAGTCGAGGTCATTTTCTGTCAATTTAATGGCCTGAGCTGCTGCACATTCAGCTGTACCTTCCCCTGTTTGGTTGAACAGTGTTCTGGCCTGTTCTTTCCATCCCTGTGATGGCAGGGACTTGTGGCAGGTCCCAGGGACACTCCTCTGGGTGGCTAAATGCCATGAGGTCTCCTGTCGCAAGGGCTGCCCTCGCCGAGATATGGCCTCTGTTGCCCTGGAATCAACATTCATTCTTTAACCCTGGAAAATTCACATCACGTGTAGTATCTTTACAGATGAAGTGCACAATAGATCTTTCTAGCATTTATTGTACCAAAAGGTGAAATACTTTTTAATTATAAAACTATACAGTGAAACTTTGCACACCAGGAGTTCACCTGGCATCAGTCTCCTTTTCCCTGGCACTGGGATTTTCTAGGTTCCAGTCCGGTAGCCCAGGGTGCAGTTCAGCAGCTCTGCCCACTTCATCCCAGCTACTCTGCGGTACCTCCTGACCTCTTTGTCCTAAACATGCCCATGTGGCCTTGCCGTGACACTGAGCTGGCAGCTGGGGGTCACCTCCTTCTGCCCCCCTGCCCCTGTCTTTGCCCCTGCCAAGGAGACAGAAATACTCAGAAATGCCCCTGTGGGTGCAGGCTGTGAGTCCCAGTGGCAGTTGGTACCTGGAGGAATGGGAGAGTCATCTACCCATGTGGTTCTGCCATGAGATAACACCAGTCCTACCATCCAGCTGCCTGAAGGAATCCAGGTTTTCTCAGGCCCTGGTCATGCCTGGTCTCCCTGGGGAAGGCACAGGGTACCCCAGAGCCGGTAAACGGAGCCAGAGCAGAAGAGCCAAGCAGTATCCTCCACCTCCATTGGCTTGTTCACATAAGGCCATAACAAGCTGCCACTGATGGGACCTTATAGAGACGTCCCCACATCTAGCGGGGGGTGTTAGCAGTGCTTTGGTTAGCAGTGAAGCAGTTGCCAGAGCCCTCAGGTCCTTGCTCCATAACTGGGGCATCTCCTGGCCTGGGGCTGGCTGCTGGCACCACTGATCTGCTCCAGCCCCTGGGAAGCCTGGACTGGGCTGGGTTTGCTGTTCCTGAGCCGTCAGCAAGGAACAGTGTCCTTGTGCCAGTAGAATCAGCCCTTGCTCGCAGTAACTGTGAGCCTGTAACCCTCACTAGAAAAACCTTAAAAATCCCTTTCTGTACCCACAGTGGTGCCACTGTGGGACTTCTGATGTATTGCACTTCTTCTGTTTATTGCACTGGCTCCTTAGCCAAGATTTACTCCTTAACTATAAAGTGGCTCAATTCAAAAGGGAAGGGTTTTTTTTCTGAATTCTGAGCTCCCATGTTCAATACACCGTGAGGTTTCGAGGTCTGAGAAACAAGACATCCTAAAGGTCACTGTTCATTTTTCAAAGTCAAGGATGGTTTGGGGTTTTTTTGCTTTTTAGCAGAGGTTTAAATCTAAATGAAATACTGTTCTGCTGAGCTGGGCCAGCTCATCTCTAGCCTTTAGCAGGACTTGGGAAAGATGAATGACCGAATTAAGGGGATTTGTGGGCAAATACACCAGAAATGTGTTTTTTCTCATGGAAAGTGTGAGAAGAAGGAAGCGGCCGTGTGCTGGCACTTCGTGTGTCTCTGGCAGCGCAGGAGAGGAGCAGTGCAGCCCATCCGACTGAGACAAGCTATTTCTCAGGGTCGAGAGCAGCGTAGAAGATGGAGCTGGTACCCTCTGCTGCAGCTCACTGCAATTTCGGGACAGAGCAGATTTAAGCCGAGAGAGGGGATTTCCAGCCCAGGGCTGCCTCTGTGACTGTCAGGCAGGCCTAGGCTGATCCTTGCCCTAGGAATGCTTTCAGTGCTTTTACCTGCTCGCTGGCAGGTCACCACTCGCAGGAGGAAGAGCTGTAGGTGCCAGTTACTTTCAGGAAGGAAGATACGGCTGAAAGCATGATCCTTCTGGATCTCAGCCCATCCAGGCTCAGCCACAGTGTCCCATAGCTCAAGAGCTGAGCCAAGGATCAGAGTATTTGGTTTTTATTCTGGCATGGAGAGCAGGAGCCTCCGTTCAGGGGGCTCTGAGTACTCCAGGTTTTCCCATGTGACTGTTTAAAGATGGAGGCTGCTCTTGTTTTGATTCTCGCCTGATTTAATTATATTTGCTTTTTCTCTTTTTATTTCAGTTGTGATTCCAAAGAGCCCTTTACCTGCCTCCGAAGTAAACTCGGAGAAACCTAGCATGCACAGTAGCACAAAGACTGTTTTGGGGCATCAACAAGGGCAAAGGCGTCGCAAAACAGGGAAGAAGCGTGGTCGAACGACCAAAGCGCTAATCCATCACCCTATGCCTACACCCTCCAAGTCAGTGGAGCCTTTGAAATTTCCCAGAAAGAGAGGCCCCAAGCCTGGCAGTAAGGTAAAAGCTGATGCTGATGCAGGCGGGTGAAAAGCAGGTGCTGCAAGTTCTGCCATGGGATGGTGCATGCGTGTGTTTGTGCACGTTTGTCTCAGCCTCTGGCCGTGTGACTGCAGCAAGCAGGAGACCAAAGGGGTGTGTGGGCTGGGAATATCCCTCAAGAGTCCAGCCCCAGAGCTTTAGAGAATGTCTGTATCCTAAAGATCATTTCCATCAAGAAACTGTGTCTTTGGAGCTGCATTAGCTGTGAAGTAGCATGGCAGATGCTGTGATCATGGCAGGATGGCCAAACGGTGGAAAAAGCTCTTCCGTCCATCGTGTGTAGGTAGTCTAAGTCACACAGAGGTGGCAGATATCAGGTTTGTTATTTTTTTAGGATTGTGGTTTATAAAATACACACATATTGATTACTAGGTTCTTGAGACTCCCCGTCATCACCATCAGAAGTGTGTTATGTTCCTCAGTGCCTTGTCTGTTGGATGCAAAGGAGAGAGTGTAGTGATCATGGGTGGTGGAGGAGAGCAGGGATAAAGGGAGAAATATCTCCTCTTTTTCTGCAGAGGAAACCTAGGACATTGCTGAACCCAGCACCCACCTCTCCAACAACCAGTACCCCAGAACCAGACACAAGCACTGTGCCTCAGGACGCTGCTACAATCCCCAGCTCTGCCATGCAGGCTCCCACAGGTAAGGGTCTCCAAACACCTTCTTGGCAAGGGTGCACCATTAGGAGCTGCATCATTCACTGAGACACGCCAAGACATTCCCAGTTCTTCCTAAACCTGGACACCAGCGAAGGGCACAGTTCCAGAAAGGCTGGGCTAACAGAGTGTGTGTCGGGAGGAAGAGAGGTCAGATCAGCCGGTCGTTATCTCTCTCTCCATTTTGGAAGGAAAGAAGTCATAGGAGGATTGTGAGTCCATCTTGTCAGTGCAGAGAGCCCTTTCCCCGAGCTCCCATGTACATGTGGGTGACTCCACTTCTCGTGCCTGTCGTGCCCAGGGCCAGGTCAATGGACAGCACCTCTCATGACTCCCAGACCGTGGCAGGCACAGCCCTGAAGTCACAGCGAGATGCAGAACAACTGCTGAACGCCGGTGACAATGATGGGTTCAGCTTCAGCCAGGATATTGAGGCAAATGGGGAGGAGAGGGAGCAGGCAGGAGGAGGAGCGGCCACGCAGAGTATTTGCTCTGCTGCAGCTGTGAGATGTAGCTGAAGGTGACTCTGGGCAGGAAACTCTAATGCAAAACTGCTTTTTCTATGTTTGTCAAGCACTGGATACGGGCTGAGCCTTCTGTTTCCCCACAACATAACTGGCCAATAATAAGAGAATCCTGAAGAACCCAATTTCCCTGAAAAGTGGGGGCTGCGTTCCTTCATCTTCTTTGAACATCGCAGGCACCTTACTGGGCTGGCATGGGAACCAGTTTGCAGCCTGCCTTTGGGAGCCCAAGTGCTGGGGGAAGCGCAGGAGAAACAGCAGGAGCTCGGAAGGCGAGTGTGAGGCAGGAAGGCGTTGGAGGAGATTCCCCTCTGTGGCAGCTCCGCTGTCAGGATGCAGATGGGCGGTCGCGGTGGATTCCCCTTTGTGGGTGCTTTGAGAGTCTTAAAATCTCAGCATTTCTCAGGTTGGATTTTAGGCATCTGTTTCTTGCTTTCTTGAGTGGGTTAATGGCAAACACATTTCTCATCTTGGCAGTTTGCATTTACTTGAACAAGAATGGCAGCACTGGGCCCCACCTAGACAAGAAGAAAGTTCAGCAGCTGCCGGACCATTTTGGACCAGCTCAAGCTTCTGTTGTCCTGCAGCAAGCAGTACAGGCCTGCATTGATTGTGCTTATCACCAGAAAACAGTCTTCTCCTTCTTAAAACAAGGCCACGGGGGAGAGGTCATCTCAGGTGAGAACCGGCCTGCAGCACTTTGCCTTCAGAGATGTCGTTGCAAGAATCTGCCCCTTGGAAGATGTCTCTCCTCAAGCTTGGTGCAGTCACGGGCCAGGGGCAGACAGGAGATTTCTGTCTTCCCTCTCTTGCCAAATGTCTGTGTCACCGAAGCAGCAGCTCGTGGCTGACTCAAAGCAGAGCACTGGTGTGGCCTCCAGGCAGAGCTGCTGGAGAAGGCACCAAGTGGCCCCTGTGTCCGCCTGGGCAGCGTTATCTCCCCCCGCCCAGCGCTGCCCGAGCCCCCAGGAGGAGGTGAAACGGGTGGGATTTGCAGAACTCCTAACGGCAGGATGAGAAATACCCCAGGTTTTAATTTTGCCTCTTAAGCTGGTGTTTCCCCGGATGTGGGGAGTGCAGCCCCTCCTTGAACGCCTTCCCGTTCCCTCGAAGGCAGCTCCCGGGGCGCCGCGGCCCCGTCCCTGGCGCTGGGGGACGAGCGGGCTGGTCCCAGCCTGTCCCGGGCAAGGAGCTCGCCGGCTCCGACGGTGGAAGGCGGTGGCTTTTGTTCGCTCTGGTCTGGAGCAGCGATGCTGAGATACAGAAGCTGCTGTGCAGCCCTGGGCGTAGTCTCCTGCCTTTGCTGGGGGTTTACGTGTTGGGCTCTGTTTGTTTCTGTCTCCAGCTGTGTTTGATCGGGAACAGCACACTCTGAACCTGCCAGCAGTAAACAGTATCACCTACGTCCTGCGCTTCCTGGAGAAGCTCTGCCACAATCTCCGCAGTGACAACCTCTTTGGGAACCAGCCTTTCACTCAGAACAGCCACATGCAGCGCTCACACGAGTACGACCACGACAGGTATCTACCAGGTAGGAGCTGGGGGGGGGCGGCGCTGTAGGGACCCCCGGTGCTCCGTGCCGTAACCCAGATGTGATCTCTGTCTTGGAGGCAGGTTGTGTGGGCAGAGCCCTCTCTGCAGGGTTTGTGGCATCACACCCAGTGTCGTGCACATACCCACAGGGCTCTTTTTGCACAGGGTTCCAGTTGCTGTCCTGCAACTGCATCCAGCCTGTCGGTCTGATTTCCATATCTGCCTGTAGGTTTACGCTAATCCGTGCTGTCTCCTCATCCTCCCTCCTCTCCTTGTCCCCGAGTCCTTCCCACCTCCTATAATCTGGGTAAAGTGACTTCATCCAGTTAGGGGTTGAGAGGAAAGACTCTGCCTGAGAAATAGAAGAGTGATAACATGTAGCAGTTAAACTGTAATTAGAAATGGAATTAAACTCTAGCAGAGCATTTTCCAGCAGCCAGCACGTCCAGCCCTTGCTGAGAGCTTGGCCCGTTCTGGGATGACGTGGCTGAGCAGAGGTGGCTTTGTTTTTCTTGGCATGGCTAACACTCCGCTGTGCTGAAACAACACCCCCAGCAAGATAGTTCATGCCACGATGCAAATAGTCAGGCGGCAAAATTGCTCATAAGCACAAGCGGTGGAAAAGAAGGTGACCAATAGTTTCCCCGCAGAGCTGTGCACTGGAAACAGCCCCTGGGGGTGAAAGCTGCCTTAGCCCCGGCTGCAGGGCACTGGGGAAATGGCAGTCGTGGGGAGGATGAGAGCTGACTGCACTCTTTTTGGGTCGTTGGCAAGAGTCTGGTGCTGATCTGCTCTCCTGTCTTGCTTCCTCCGCTACCGTTCTGCCCCTCGAGTCAGCAAGTTTGAGGTCTTTCCAGAGCTAATCCTTTGGATAATTACGGCTCTGATAAGAAAAGTGAGAGTTTTTAATATAAAAATATAAGCACTTAAGAAGAGCTGTTAAAGGAAAAGTTGCTCAGCATAAAGCTTAGGGGCAGTAGCCTGATGTCAGAGTGCTCCATTGCATCTCGCAAAGCCCTCGTGCTCAGGGGAAAGAGTGAGTGACAATGAAAAGAGCGTGAGGATGTTGGAGTGACGGTCCCCTGCTACCTCCATGGCTGGGGCTGTCAGAGCCAGGAGCAGGGAGCTGGGCTGGGCTGTGGGAAGAGGAGCTGTAGGAAGGGGGTTGGCTGCTGTGTCAGGTACAGGAACAGTGTGTCTCATTACTGGGACTAGAGGGTGCCCCTCGAGGGACCCCCCAGTTGGAAGAAATCCCTGCGTTTCAGTGTGGAAGTACCCTGTCATCAGGAGATGGAGAAAAAACAGAATGGGAGAAGGAGCAAGAGGGTCTGGGCATGGTGGCAGGCTTGGATGGAGAGGGTCCTGTAGCTCACACATATGATTTCTACCCACCACGTGCGAGAGCCTGGCAGCCTGTGGCAGCCTGGCAGTGTGGAAAAGGACAACGAGCCAGAATTCAGGGAAGCTCAGGCAGAGCACCCCATGTGACACGATGCTGAGACCTGCACGTCCAGAACTCTTCATTAGAGTGTTTGCAGGGATTAAAGAAAGATTAAGCACAGTCCAGAGAAGTGTTCACACCTAGTCCTGTGTTCATACTGGTGTCTTTGGGACTGTGGGACATCTGATCATCTAACTTTTTTCTCAAGCACCTGAAAGAAGATGATACACCTTGTTATCTACACATTACAGTGGCTTCTGGTGAAGGCAAAGAAACCATCCTGGCAATTTTGAGAGGGTAGGGCTGGTCATGGAAGAATAAGGATGCTGTTGTTCAGCAGCTTAAATCACCCGAAGTGTCAAGGCTGCCATGGTCTCACCTTCAACTCTGTGTGTCCTGCCTTGGTTCTCATCAGTACAGATGCTCGTGCTCTAAATGGGGCTGGTTCTTCCAGAAAATTGTCACTGGTTAGCACTGGGAGCTGTTTTTGGTTCCCAGAACAAACTTGCTTCGTGGGAGGCTCACTGTGGATGCTGTGGAGAATCCGTGTGTGTGCTCGGGGCAGAAGGAGGGTCTGCAGGGCCCTCTGGTCAGCTGCACCCTGGCGAAGTGCACCCTGGCGTTCTGTCTTGCGACGTAAGGCATAATCATAGAAGTCAGGGAAAAAGATCAAGTTGTACACTAGGAAACAGCAGATTTGCAAGAAGTTGATGGCTGTTAATAGGAGCAGAGATGGGCTGTGAAATGTTGTGAACAGGTAGATCTGATCTGGAGCCATCTGAGGACATAGGCCTGGAGGGACCGTCAGGAACCCTGAGCCTTGGGTCCTGTTCCTGCAGACACAACAGCACACGGTGTTGCTTTTGTTAACTCTGGAGCTGGAGGTTTTGCTCTTCCCCTGGAGGCTGCTCCAGGGGTTTTTGCTGAATGTTTTAGGAACGATGTTGTAGTTTCTAGCCCAGATTTATTCTTGGGCAACTTGGTATGTGCGTGTCCTTGTCTTTGCATTGTCTTTTAGCTTAACTTAGTTCTCCTTTGTCTGGAAGTAATTAGAGAACAGTCATATCCTTCATGGGAGCTCGCCTTTTGGCTGCTGTGGTGAGAAGGGCTCTCTGCTCTCCTCATCTAGGGTCAGTTTGAGGTGACCAGGGTGCCACCCAGCACTCTGGAGCAGAGCTCATGGGGACCTGGTGCCACAGGCCTGGCACCACCATGTACACAAGAAATGCCTCTGGAACCGCTTTTTGTCACTGTGTCTTTGTAGCAGGTGATGATCAACCCGTCCTGGTCACATACCCCATTATTCTCTTCTGTTATTGTCAACTGCGTGTTCCCAGCTCGTGGGACAAGGCTTCAAGTGCAAATCTATGTTTTGCTGCCAGATTTACCTCCCTTCTGGTACTCCATTTGATATGTATTTTTTCTACTTTATCTGAGCTGACCGAGGAAGACTTCAAAAGAATTCATCAGTGAATCTCTAAAATTTGTGCAAAGTTATTAATAAATATATTAAATGACACTGGGCTTGAGAATGTTCCTCAAGAAAATCAGTTAGCAACTGCTCTCCAGCCTCCGCAGTGCTCTGCTGTCTGCTTTTCCCCTCAAATCAGATGTTTGTGCCTAGAACAAAGCTTCTGGTAATCCTCCTGTTCTCCCTATCATATGCCTTCCAGAATTCCAGGTGGATGAGACTGACTGCTCTTCCTTTCTCTGAGAGATGGATTGTTTCCCATGGGGGGGAAGCCGTTGGGTTAGTCCCCTCCAGTGGGCATGTCCGGCAGTGTGTGCCCTGTGTAACTGCAGTGTGTCACTGACCCTTTCCTCTGGAACCTCCTACAAGCCTTGTGGTACTGCTGAGGTCAGACATGAGCATTTCATTGCCAAAATAATTTTTGCCCTTCTTTTTTAAATGTTAGCACCATTTTCCCAGTCACTCCGAGCAGCGTGTTGCTGAGGTCTTTTAGGATTTGCTGCTGCAGACCTGGGGTTCCAGGTGTGCCTTCTCTCCTAACTTAGGTTTTGGCTTCCTCTGCACCCTCACCTCCCCACTTGAGTACGTTCAGTTGTTTGACTTCCACTTCTCAATCAATGGTGTGTATTTTCGTTTCTGTCCCGTTTCTGTTATTCCTTGCCCCCCTGCTCAGTGTGGCTGCAACTGGCAGTGAAGGGTGGGATTTGACTGAAGGCAGGTGGGTGTCACAGAGACATTAACACCTGAGCTCTGCGTGGGAGCTGGCACCAGTGCCATCACTAGGAGTTACAGCAGCCTGAAGTGGGGGCCTTGGCCTTGGCCTTGACTTTGACCTGAGATGAGATGAGCAGACTCTCCCTGACTGTAATGGCACCCATCAGCCTGCCTTGGGACGGCCACGGCACAAACAGATGTGTTCCTCTTCCTCCCCACCAACCTCCCAGGTTAGGAGAGGTGAAATTGTTTTTCCCATCAAAGCTTTCCCATTGTCTGAAGGCAAGGACAACCTTTTCTCTTTTTTCTCAGTCATTACCTCTCTGTGCGCCATCCTCTTGCTCCGTTCCCATGCACTTGTTACAGCTCAAAGCAGGGTCACATCTGTTCCTTTGCACCGTCTCAAAAGGCAGAATGAGTTTAAATAGTTCACTTTGTCCCTGTAGCCACCCTCCTGTGAGGGGGATGGCTCCAGGCTGAGCAGGTCCTTCTCACCTCCGGTAATCGATCTGCTTGTTCTCAACACCCTTCTCAAAGTGAACGTTTCTCCATTTATTTAGATTTGGGGGCCTTTACTTCCAGATTATTTCCTCTCTGATGATACACATTCATGACATTTATGGCATCTTTGGAACTGAAGGTAGTCTTTTTTTTTCCTGATGTTCCACATCATGACAGCTGAGTGCAGCTCCATGCGTTACTCCATTGCTTTATTTTCTTAAAATTTGTCCTTTAAAATCAGAGACCCCAACTACAGACCTACTTGGGGTTTATCCTTCCATTAATTTACACTGACCTGCTTCTGGTCACCTGGGCTGTCTTCTACAACCTGACCATCTGTGTTTGCATTGCTTCTAAAACCAACCCAAACCAAAATTTGCTAAAAGCTTCTGTTGTGGTTCTGTGGCTGTTTGGTGAAGAAGGTCATGCAGTTTTACATTTGGAGATATCCAGAGACATTTCTAAGAGCGTTTGGGTGATGAATGTTTCTCACAGGAACTTGTCCTGCAGGCAATATTTGTCTTTCTAATGATGTTACAGTGATTTCTGATCGTATTCCTGTGGAGTCCCAGGGCCTCAGTGTAAGCAGCTGATCTGTGATTTCCCCAAAGGATGGTGGCAGAACAGATATTTTTCTCAACCTTTGTATTTCTCTTTAGACAACTAAATTGTGACTGTCTGGTGCTTCCCACCCACTTCTGCCTTCGTTCCTCTGTTTGGCGTGATGCATCTACCCCGGTGTCTGCTCACGGTCCCTCCCTGCCATATTTCTGTCCCCTCCAGCTCCTGTCCTTGCCCTGCGCCAGTGCTGGGGCTGCTCCCTGTGTCCCCTCCCGGCATCTGTCCACCAGCATTTCACCCTCTCCCCACACTCATGTGCCCCACTCTCGAGGCAGCTGGAGGAGC
Source organism: Gallinago jamesoni (assembly GCA_025769975.1). Taxonomy (NCBI): domain Eukaryota; kingdom Metazoa; phylum Chordata; class Aves; order Charadriiformes; family Scolopacidae; genus Gallinago; species Gallinago jamesoni. Next base: position 7,310,832 of record JAOQGH010000009.1, read on the forward strand.
CACCCAGGAGTGCTGGTGGCCCACAGCAGCTGGTAGGTCACCTCTTCATTGCTTCTCATTGACCATGCTTTATCCAGGCAGGACATGGTCCTCACGCACCGTGTCCCTTGCCCGGTTGCTGTTCCCATCCCCATCAGCGCGTCTATTCCCTGTGTTCATCCACCAACCCACACCCTGTGTGCAGCTTAAGCCGTTGTGAGGAGACCTCTTGCAGCCCAGTGTCCCATCTGACACCTGCAGCAAAGAGAGCCCCGGCCCAGGGAGGTGTTGGGAGAAGAGCAGGAACAGCCAGGGCAGCTGCGGGGTCCATGTGGGGAAAGACTGAAAATTTGAGGATGATTTAATCAAGCTCTGTGTATGGCAGAATCGTCCGAGGGCTGTTTGCAAATCGTCCAAGGGTTATGTGCCTCTGAAAGGGGAAGGGTGGGGAGGACAGGGGTTGTGCGGGATGAGCCAAGGGGCAGAATGAGGAGAAACGGAATTAAATCAATGAGAGGTGATATTGGGGATGAAATATGGCAAAACCTGGCTAAGATTCTTTGTTAGGTTTCTTGCTACCCTTTTTTCTCTGATAAAACTTGCAAAGCAAAATATAAAATGTTAAGTGCTGACGGATGTGCTGGGAGGCAGCTCTAACAGGCTGTTCCCAGGCAATGCACCCAGGGCTCAAGTGACTCTGACAAGACTGAATTTCCCGGAAAGTCTCCGCTCCTAAATAGGGCTTGTTCTCTTTTCCTAGACAGAAGCAGTTCGTTAGACGGCACTCTGCAGGGACCAGGCCGGGGTACAAAGCGGTATTCCCAAGATTCCCCTCCATACAGTGCTCCTCTCTCCCCCAAGTTACCAAAGAATGACCGTCACCCTTTGGAAGGTGAGCACAGCGTCTCTTCCCAAAGCTGGCTGTTGGCAGCAGCTGGTAATGGGTACAGCAGGATGAGATTTGCCGAGCTGAGCCCAGCTGAGCCGGGTGTTTGGGAAGTTCTGCTTCGCTTTGTCTCTGTGTGGGTTGGCGCTTGGTGTTTCAGAGAAGTGGAGAAACCCCTTTATGCTGAGGCAAGTTCCCCAAGCAGTTGTGTAAGGCATGTGGAACGCAGGGAGAATTCCTTCTAACCCTGATAGTCATCATCTAATACTACATAATCTGGCTTTTAATTACTATGCATGGTATTAATGGTCATAAAACTGCCCAGATGCTGCAGTCAATCTTCCCCAGAGTGTTTCCGTGGTGGTTTGCTGCAGTGGATGGTCCAGATGCTGGTGCCCAGCTGTACGGCCAGGAACCTGCTGCCCTTTCCCAGGGTCCTATCTGGATCTCACAGTCCTCCCCAAATAGCAGAGGGGACACTAGTGTGTGCTCCACCAGATCAAATCCTGTCCCACGGCACTGCTATTCCTGCAGTGCCCACCGGGTAACGCTGCTGCAGGTCTGCTGTGCCACCTCCTCAGGGCAGCTGCAGAAATGTCCTCTTGGGTGTGTGGTCCATAGGTGTCCCTTCCCTGTGCAGGTGGGAGATTTTCAGGGATCCCAGTAGCTGGAGGAATACCTGAGCCTGAGTCTTCAATAAATACAATTCCACCTTCCCTTCTGTTTTCAACAGCAAACGCTCCATCGCGCAGCCTGGAGATTCAGCTTCAGTGAAGCCTTTTAATTAATTGATGGTGAAATCTGCCAAGGTGTTTGTCTCAGTTCTTTGTAATACATCCCTGAAAAATTGCGGGAGACTCTTGGCCGGGCTCATTGCTGAGTGTCTCTGTGCTCTGTCACTGTCCCTTCGGAATCACCATTTCCCTGGTTCTTGCTGGGTTTGCTGGGCTTGGGCTGTTGAGCCCAGACGTGAGGGTGCGCAGGTTCCCACGTGCCGGGGTGTGATTTCAGTCCATCCATCGCTGACTCCGTGCCTGACCTCAGCTGATCTGAACTTGCACCCTGTGACGGACAGTTTTTGAGGCCTCAGTATCTCTATTGATGCAATTGTTGGCTTGTCACATACCTGAAGAAGAAGGTGATGTGTAGGACTGTCTCATCTATTCCAGCATATTGACAAGTCAAAAACTGTTCCCTGAGGCCCAGTCTTTTTCTCACCTCTCAGGACATTTTCTTGCTTGTCTCCTTGACATTCTCCTCTAATACATCGACCGCTGCACTTAGGTGACCTTTAGCAAAGCCTCTCAGCTCCTCCTCTGCCAGTAGCACCAGGCAGTGTTCAGGCTGTTCTTGAAGCGTGGTGGTGGGCTCTGAAGATTGAGGTGACTTGGTTTGGTGGCAAGTGTTGTACACTCTGTATGGTCAGTGAAGAAAAGAAGCTTGTGTGATGGGTGATTCCAAGGAGAAACCTGTGTTAGGTTGTCTACAAAACTGATTCTTAGTCTACTTCAAAGTCTGTTCAGTTATCTCTTGGCCTTTGGATGGGACGGGACATCTGGCTGCCCAGAGAACCCCAGCGTTTTCTGCAGAAGCGGAGACAAGTGGGGAGAAACCTTCAGGTGAGGGGCTGGTCCTGCTGCTGCGGCAGCTTCCTATGGGCAGCTCGGGTTTCTTCTGTTCTTGCTCCATCAGGGGTGTCCAGGGCAGGGACAAATGAGGTGCAGTTCCAAAGTCCATCTAGAAATTCATTTTTAGCCTGCAGCCAAAAGTCTGTGCATCCCCCTCCACCTTGAAAGTTAAGTACAAGCAGGAGTATTTCCCTTTCAGAGGGTGTATTTTAAGAATATGAGCCTGAAATACTCATATTGAGTATTTCTCAAGCAAGGAGGTACATCTTCTCATGGAGAGGAATTCCCCCAGCAGAGCATGTTCTGATTTCAGCGGTGTGACAGACACCAGTTCCGGAGCAGCTTCCAGTTTGCCAAATTGGAGGCAGTGAGTAGCAGTGGGAAGTCTTTATTCACCGTGCCTTTGGCAAGAAGTCAGAAAGATGAAGTGGGAATCTCACTTCTTACATTGTTTTTCCTCTTGCATCCAGAGGCGTTTATGTAGCTTTTTGCTAAAAAGCTGCAGTTCCAGCACAGCGGGGACCTGCTTTTCAGAGCCTGTCATTTGTTGGAAGTGGTGGGTGTTCAGTAGTTGTGCAAATCAGATTTACGCTTGTGGCCAAACTCCCATGTTTTACCAGTAAAACGACCCTCTTGAATCTACAGCACTATTTGTTTAATTAAACTTTAATTATCTGCTCCCTGCCTCTCTGCCACTAATCATGATGTATTTTCCTGCAACGCTCCAAGTGAAGCCTTATTTAAAACAAGCAGTTTGTGTAAGAAAATCTACCTCAGAATTACGCACATCCTCCTCACTCCAACACGAGCTACGGAGGGTGAGCGGGTTCCGGACGGTGTCTGTGCCTGAGGACAGCCTCTGCCCACACCTCCTCTCCTGCTGCGGGTGACTCTAGGGGCTGGCGATCCTTCCCTCCTGGCCACCTTTCCCTCTCCTGTTTCTGGAGGTGTCGTTCATTTCACAGAATCACAGAATCTTCATGGTTGGAAGGGACCTTTGAGATCATCAAGTCCAACCACAAAAAAAAAAACCAAAAAACAAACCAAACCACCACCCCCACCCACAAACAGACACAACCCAACAATTCCGGGCACTAGAGCATGCCCTGAAGTGCCACATCTACACATTTCTTAAATATCTCCAGGGATAGTGACTCCACCACCTCCCTGGGCAGGCTGTTCCAGTGCCTGACCACCCTCT
>JAOQGH010000009.1:7321541-7352476 GCA_025769975.1 Gallinago jamesoni
TCTGGGTTCTAGCACATGTTGCCTGTGGAGCTTTTCACCCACCCCCAAGTCCTTCTCCTCAGGGCTGCTCTCCAGCCTGGATTTGTGCTTGGGATTGCAGGTGCAGGACCCTGGACCTAAGGACCTTACTTAGTACCCAGCTCTGCTGTTGAGGGATGCTCTCACACCCGGCTGTGCTGCTCCAGCTGTTGTGGTTTGGGCACAGCTGGGCTCTGCGGGCAGGGCTGGGGTCTCAGGTGTAGTCACAGCTGCTGGTGTTTCCCCTCCCCACAGGAGATCGACGGGAAAGCCCTGCTGTTGCTGCGGAGTGACATGATGATGAAGTACATGGGGCTGAAGCTGGGGCCGGCCCTGAAGCTCACTTACCACATCGACAAGCTAAAGCAAGGCAAGTTCTGAGAGGACGCTTGGCAGGACGGACCCCAGACGCTCCGCTCCTGGCCACCCAAATCCGCGCTCGCCTGCCGATAGGTACGCATGCACATCCCCATCTACGCCGCAGACGGACACCTCACCGACACCCCGGCCCCGCCGCAGGGCTCTGGCCTCCCTTGCGCCTGCGGCCGGGCCCCGACCAGCACTCGGGAGGAGGCTGCGCACGCTTGGCCCTGGGGCTTCGCGCCGAACTCCTGCAGTGGGCATCCTGTCGGAAGGGGAGATTCTCCCCCCGCTGCCTGGCCCGCACTGCTCTGCGGGCTCCCGGTCCTGCTTCCCTGGGATGGCACAGGTCTCTGGGCGCTTCCATGGCTCCTCTCCCTTGGCTCAGCGCTGGGGCAGCCCTCGTCTCCTGTCCCCTCGCAGAGGGGTTGACTGGGGGGGGGGGGACACTGGATGCTTTGTGCTTCACCAGCACCTGTCTGCGAGGGGGACGGTGCCCCCAGCCCACGTTCGGCCCCCGTAGCACCGCTCCGAGCTCAGCACAGCGCCTGCCCTGTCCCTGTCTTCCACACCGGGGGGAGCCCGTCCTGGGGCCACTCACCTCCAGGCTCTGACGGCCCTTGGGCTCCCAGCTGTCCTCCGCCTGGGGATGCCAGTTGGGGACGGAGCTCTCCCTATTTATTTCTGGCCAGGGGGGCTGTGTGGTGGTACGAGGCGCTGCCCAGGAGCGTGGGTTGAGCTGCCGGGGAGCCAAAGAGCGTTCCCATGGCGGGACAGGCCTGGGTGGGCACCAGAGGCTGCTGGATGCTGCAGGACTCGACTGATCCTTCTTTTCTTTTTTTTTGAGGTTTTTTTTTTTTAATTTTTTTTTTATTATTATTATAAGGAGCTGTCTGAGGAAAAGGATGAAATGATTTTTCTACCTGTTGTTGAACTTGCAACTCTTGGAGATTTTTAGCCAGAGATGCAAAAGGTTCGTCTTCCCGGGGGCCCTCCCGTCCCGCTGGTGGTCGGTCCATCTCAGCACGTCTGCGGGAGGGCCGTGGGGCCAGGAGCCAGAGGAGCCCGCTGCGATGACCTGTCCCTGCTCTTCCTGCCAGGGTCTTGCCCTGCCCAGGGGGCACCTGTTTGTTTCAGACAGTCTAATGTATTTATTTGTGATGGCACTCGAGCAGTAACCCGCTGTCCCAGACACATTACTGCAGCTGCAAGAGGAGCGGAGGCCGCCCGGCTGTCTCCTGGGCAGCGGCTGTGGGGACAGGCTGCCTGTCCCCTGGAGCGTCCCCTGCCCCAGGGAGGGGGTGACGGGGGGGGGAGGGTGGTGGCAGAGGCGAGGGCTGTCCCAGACACGCACCCACAGCTCCTGCTCCCTCTCTGCAGTGGCCAAAGGGGCTGGGACGGGGGTCCCCGCTGCAAGCACTTCCCCCTCCCCTCCCCTTCTGCGCATCAGGAGCAGCGTCCCGTGTCCCCATGGTCCCCGCCGGCAGCATGGACCCCGCCGGAGGGTCCCTCCACAGGGAAGGACCCTCCAGTCTCTTGCACTGGGTCAGGTTTACCCCTAAGGGGAAAAGTTGCAAAAAAAAAATAAATAACCCAACCCCCAAAATAAAAAAGGCTTTTTGTCGGTGCTGCAGCCCCTGCTGCAGCCTGTGCTCAGGGGGAGGGGGGGCTCCAGCCCCTCACAGAACCCCGTTACCCACAGCATCAGCCCTGGGACCCCCCCCCGTTCTCACCCGACGCTGATCCCGCCGCAGACAGGTCCCCGTGCGGGGTCAGCCAGTGCTTTCCTCTGCACTTATTTTACATTGATTTGTTTATAAATAAAAGGATAACTGAGTTCCTCCCCGCCGTCGTGTGCGCTGATGGGGGTTCTGGGGGAGGGGCGCCTGCCGTGGGGGGGGGTGCAGGGACAGGCAGCAGGGTGTTGCGGGACTCCTGCCCTGCTCCTCCGGGGCGTTTGTGGGAGAGCTGGGGCAGACCTGGGCTGAGGAGAACCACGGTCTGGTGACACACTGAAGGAGGGCTCCTCAGTGACAATGGCATCGGCCCCTCTGACAGCCCCCGGGCTCCTGCTCTTTGAGCGCGGCCTCAGGTGCCTCCAGCATCTGTTGGTCCCATCCAACGCCGCTGGTCACTGCTCTCCAGGAGGATTTGTCCTTAAGATGTCCCCATCAGCGGTGCTGCAGGTCCCTGCGCTGGTGGAGGGGCTCCATGATCACACTCCCCCCTCCCAGCGCCAGCCCTGGAGCCCTTCAGCATCGCTCCAGGAGCGTGGCTGCGTCGCAGGGAGAGGGCACGGGCCGAGGCTGAGAGGGGCTGGGGCAGGGAGCAGCCCCTGCTACGAGTCCCCGAACCACTGCTGCCCAAAGACCCCTCAGAGCTGCTCCACCACCGCGCCCCAAGGCAGGAACAGGGTGGGCACCAGGCCAGGGAGACACGACCAGTGCTCGCCAACACAGACCATTGCCACCACCACGGGCCCCACATCTGGGCAGCTGGAGGTTGGCCAGGAGCTCCTGGGAGCTTTCAGGGGCTTCTCCATCCCTCAGGGAGGGGATGGGGCTGCTCCACCCGTTCCTCTGGGCTGGCGGAGGGTGGTCCTGCAGTGGGACCATGAGGAGGCAGCGGTGAAGCCAAGGCAGGTCTCACCCAAGGTCTGTGTCCCAGCTGGAGCTGTGCCTGGAGCACCGAGTGACTTGGGTGGGGGCTGGTGGCGAGGAGAAGAAGCTGGTGGCTGGAGAAGGCAGGCAAGAGGCACCCAGCCCCTGAGAGGCGGGTGCTGCTGGGGAGAAGGGGTCTTGGCTGCTCCTGGAGGTTCGGCACAAGGTGGGGTGAGGTGGGAGAAGTACCCCAGGTCTCTCCTGCAGCCTCGTGGCACGCTGGGCACCCCAGCATCTCAGTTCAGGTACCTGTGGCCCACACTGCCCCCTTGGACTGGCTGGAGGCAGCGTGGTGCTCCCAGCCCGGGGTTAATGGGGCCCTGGGGGCTCCACTGTGCCAGTGCCCAGCCCTGCCACCGCGGCCACCATCTCCTCCGCAGACAGCCCCGGCAGCGAGCCCGTCCTGTCACACCCTACGGCAGCAAACCCTGGGTGGGAGCTGGATGCAGCACCGCTTGGTCTGGAAGGGACCCAGTGGTGCCTTTGCCAGGGTCCCACAGTGACCATAATCCCAAACCCCAGAGATGGCCCCAGAGGGAGAGGCATTTTATTTGTAAAATTTCACCAGATCTTCCTTTCTTGAACTTTAAATGCTCGTTTATGCTGCAGTCCCAGAGAAGGAGCTAAAAATCACAGAATTATTTCCGTTGGAAAAGACCCTTAAGATCATTGAGTCCAACCATCAGCCCAGCACTGCCAGCTCAGGTCCCTCAGCACCACATCTGCCCAGCTTTTAAACCCCTCCAGGGATGGTGACTCCACCATGACCCTGGGCAGCCTCTTCCAGTATTCAACAGCCCTTTGGGGGAAGAAATTTTCCCCAATATCCATCCTAAACCTCCCCTGGTGCAACTCAAAGCTGTTGCCTCTTGTCCCATCGCCCGCGACTTGGGAGAAGAGACCGACCCCCCCCGGCTGCACCCTCCTTTCAGGGAGCTGGAGAGAGCAAGGTCTCCCCTCAGCCTTCTCTTCTCCAGGCTGAACACCCCCAGCTCTCTCAGCTGCTCCTCACAAGACTTGTGCTCCAGACCTCTGCTAAGGGTGGCCATAAAAGCAGACACCACCACAGGGCACGCTGGGGCTGCCCCTTTCCCACCCCCCACCCCCCAAACTGGAGCCCAGCTGGAGGGGCGATGGTGTTACCAGCCCACTCCCCGTGGCCCTGCTCTGGGGCTGTGGACAGCCCTGGCATCCCCTGGGGCGAGATGGGCACAGGGCTGGTACCCGGTGCCCAGGGAGGGCTGGGGGGTTGGCCCTAGGGGAAGCTGAGCCCTCCACCCCACCAACAGCTCTGCGCAGGGCACTCAGACCCCCCTCCACGAGCCTGTAATTAGCACCACAGGGTGTCAATTAACATGCACCGCCCTGGGGGAGCGGAGCATCCCTGCGGACAGGACCAGGAGCCAGGCTGGCCCCCGCGCTCCAAAACAACACCCCATGAGGAGTGAGGGGAGAAGGTGCTTCCCCCGAGGGGAGCCCTGGGTCCCACGCCCAGGGGAGGGTGGCCCCGGGATTTGTCCCCAGGGGCAGTAGCAGTGCCAGCCCCACACGGCCACAGCCCAAAGACACAGCCCGGGGCCACCACCAGGCACGGGCTCTCCCCCCTGCAGAAGAGAGAGGGAGCAACCCCCCAACAGGCACCTCATTTTTCCTGCCCTGCACGGGCTGCAGGCACAGCCCAGCCTCCCCAGGCTCCTCCGCCTGTAATTTGGCAATACATGTCTGAAAACCACCACAAATATGGGTAACGAACTTCTCACTTACACTGGATTAATTTAAAATTAGACAATCAGTGCTAAAGTCCCTTCTTTCTCCCTCTGAGCTATGGAAGTAACATAGCAAGCCCTTGGCTAGTTATTAATTTTATTACAAATAAGCATTTAACGACCAAGTCAGTTGCAGTTTTGGCCAAAACAAAAGCCATTTCAGAAGAAAACAAAGCTGTGCTAGAGACAAGGGTGGTCTTGCTGCCAGGGGACCAGCACAGGGTCAGCACCGAGCCCATCTTCCCGTGGCCCATCCCTCCTCCAGCACCGCTGTCATCGGCACACGGGATGATGCTCAAAGCTTTCCCAGGCTAAAAGCAGCTTTACAGGGTATATTTAAAGTAATTGAGGAATAAAGCAAGAGGGGCTCTGGAAGAAGATCACTTGAGATGAGACAGGACGGGGCTTAATGAAGTTTGGCAGCAGACACGACCAGGGTTAGTGCTCAGCCAGGCTCCAGCCCTACAGCTTTCTCCAGACTTCAACCAACTGAAGGGTTCCCAACACCCCACGCTCCAGACAACCAGGACACTGTCTTCCTTTCTTCTAAACTACCAAAGACCAAAAACTGTCTCACTTTCTCCTGCCTCTTTCCGCAGGGTAAGGAAAAAAAAAAAAAAGAAAAAAAAAAAAGTGAGTGTATTTCCCAGGGCAGGACTGGAGAGCTGAGCTCACCACGGCAGGACAGCACAGATCCACACCAACAGCCGCTGAGGAGACAGGGGAACGTCGCAGGCAACGCAGGACACCCCTCGCCAGGAGACAGCACTGGGCACTGCATCGGGTGCGGGACACGTGGCTCCGCTGGACGGGAAAAGGAGAGGGGAGGCTCCGCTTCCAACCCACGCAAAAAAGCACCATGAACTGCTCAGCCCACAGTAAATCCCGTGGGAGCAGTTAAAGGCAGCACCCGAGAGCAGGTCACTCCCTGCTCTGACCCTTCCCTGGATACAAGGAGCTGAGATTTCCCAGCCCGAGGAGCAGCACCAGCGAACACTGGCAGGGAAAGGGCTGGCAGTTACAGTCACACCTTGGGGCAGGTGACTCCTGACTGTTCTGCTTTGGTTTTGTTCAGGTTTTTTCCCCACATGATCCCAGCTCATCGCATCCCTGTGGTGACGGATCACCCTTAGATCCTGTTCCAGATTATTCCAGGAAGATTTCCCTGGTTCAAAGTTCATTGCTGGCAATGAAGGCACCAAGACCCCTGGTGCCAAACATTTTTAACTACTACTGAAAAAAAAACCAAACAGAACATTTTCCCCCACCCCCTCAAAAAAAAACAAAAACCAACTGCATAAAGCTGCAGAGGCTCATCCTCTGCAGCACAGCACTGCTCAACAACTGAGCGAGCCCCCAAAATCTACTTGTCATCCCAGTAAGGAATAAAGGCTGCTGAGGGAGCAGAACAGGAGGAGAAATCATCTCAACTGCCAGTGCCCGAGATCCAAACTCAAGGCAGCATTCCCAAGCCGTAGGAAGGAAACATGCAACTGGATTCCCCCCAGCAGGTCAGACCCCAGCCCCTAATTTGCTTTTTTATCTCCAAGACGGTGCTAAACTGAAAAAAGTCTAGAGGTGCATGTGCTGTGATGAGCACTCCTTCAGAAATAAACAGAAACTACACAGAAAATAAACAAAGGACAGAAGAGCTGAGAAAATAAAAGGGACATGATTTCATAACAAAAATTATAAAACCATAGCTTAAGAAAGCCCAAAGCAGACAGTGTTCAAGCTATTGCCATAAGAGCGCCTGGAAAAATCTAATGAAGATTCTTCTAAGATTCTTCTCTTCAGCGAAGACACATCTGAAGAAAGAGAGAAAGAAAAGGAGCAGGAATTACTGACAGTGAAGAGCAACAGAACCAGCACAGTGACATCTGACTCTTACATCGGTCACCCTAACACAGGGGACCTGCCAACACTCCTCCGCTGGGGTAAAAGATGTCCATTAGTTTTACAGGGGAGCTATGGCAACATTAAGCCCACCCCTGAGAGAGCAAGCTCATCCTAGACATCGATAATTAAATAAATGCCAGGGAACAGGCACTGTTAAGCTGAGAATGAACTTCATGCCCTTCCCAGCACTGCCCGTGGCTGGGACCAAAGGAAAATCTTCATTACGCTACAGCTATTAAGAGAGAGCTGGGCCAAGAGGGGCACCAGGCCAGATCTTCAGGACAGGGGACACATCTCATACGTCAGTGTCACTGTCCCTACAATTTCCTTGGGAACAGCCTCCAAGCCCTCAGGGATCTATGCAGCACTCTGACTGGCCACATCAGGGAGCACGCTGGATACTGTCAGCGAGCCAAAGTTTCAGGGTATCTTCAGGAGGATAAAAATTTACAGAAAAAGTTTTTCAGCTTTTAGTTTTTTCCTGTACCAGCTCTGGAACAACCCAACAGCTACCGATCCCAGCTGCCTTCAGCACCCCAGAGACCCAGTCCCGTGGCCAGGAATGGGCAAGTACTTCTGTGCTAGAGTTGGGCTAATCCTAATTTTCACCCTGCAGTTAATTTTGGAAGTGTCTGTGACATGAAGGAAGGGGGAAGGAAGGAAAAGTCAGATATCCCTGGTTCCCTGGCACCCAGCAATAAATCCCCACTCTCACTCGACACACGTGTACACAAACGCTGCTCAGCTTCTCCAAAACCATGGGAAAACATGCTATGGCCACAATCACTGCACAAAGAGAGAGAACTCATTTAAAAATTAAGTCAACTTTTTTTGCTGGAGTTTGAAGGCCAGGGCTTAGTGCCCCCCTCCAAGAGTGGACCATACACATCCAGTTTTGACATCCACACAACCCCTGCACAGTAGATGCTGCAATTCAGAGCTCAAGCCCACTGGTTTGGCAGAAACATCTCCTGTTCCAAGGGATGGGGACAATGGCTATTTAAAAACCTTCTTTGGCAAAGGTGAAGAGAATGCTCCCAAAACACTAAACTTTCTAAATCCAGTACCCCCTTGCTCAGCTTTGCCTCCATTTTCAGGAATGTGTGCTATATTTGTGCTGTTTCTTTAGTTTAGTACTTTCATCTCACACTCCCACGTGTATTTTTATACTTTATTATGTGTCCGTTTGCTAAGAAGCCTGGCCACATCTGTTACACAGACACAACACGTTACACATCCCTCAACAGAGCAGGAACATGTGTGTGAGCACTGGCCCTTTTCATGAGGTGCCAGTTTTCTACCAACTGATGCGAAACATTCAGATGCCAGGAGGAAAGACCGAGCAAGGAATTTTTTCCATAAAGAAAGAGGTTGAGGTTATTAGAAGTTACCAGGAATCAGTCATGATTTACTGATGGAAACTTCAGCTCTGTTATCTCCAAGTCAGGCGAGCTGCTGCCACTTCTGTCGCTGTAGGTGTCCCTGCAGAATTCAGAAAGATTTTGTTTCACCGAGCTTGACAAATCTGGATTTGCATGAGGAATTTGCGGGGTTTGGCAGTAAGCACTGACAGCTAAGGCTGAAAAGCAGAGCACACAAAATTCCTAGAATAGCTGTCCCTTTGGAAATAGGGCTGAGTCATCATCAATTTTAAGATTCGTGAATGAAAGTGATTGTAGATATAATAGGCATTTTATAAGGCAAAGTTATTCTAAATGAAATTCATTAACCAGGAAATAGGAGACTGGTTAGCCACACTCACCACACACTCTGTTTCAGCTTCCTGGTAACAGCTGGTTGCGTTTAACCCATGAAACAGCTTTTTTCAAATTCACAGAATAATTCGGATGGGAAGGGAGCCCAGGACAGCCCCACCGCAGGGACAGCCATCAGACCAGACATGGCTGCCCAGAACTTTATCCAGTCACACTCTGAAATCCTCCAGGGACAGAGACTGTGCAGCTCTTCTGGGTAACTTGCCCCAGTACATGACTGATCTTTATATCCCATTGGAACCTCCCTTATTTCAATTTATATCCATTGTGTTTCCTCCTCCCACCACGCACTTCTGTAAAGATCCTGTTTTCATGTTCTTGCTGACATTTCTGTAGGTGCTGACAGGCTGCTCTTAAGTGCCCCATAAAGCCTTCCCTTCTCCAGGCTCAACAAGCCCAGCTTCTTTGCCCTCTCCTCACTGGGCAACTATTCCAGACTCCTGGCCATCTAGTAGCCCTCCACTAAACTCTTTCCAACTTACTCATTTTTTAACTTGTACTGGGCAACCCTAAACCACACAGAATATTCTAGATGCAGTCTAACAAATGCCAAGTAAAGAGAGATAATCACTTCTCTCCATCTGCTGGCTGTGCTAACAGCCCAGGACACTGTTGGTCCTTCCTTCACTGACAGCACACGCTGCTGATGCTCAGTTTGCTGTTCCCCGAGACCCTGCCAGAGAGCTGCTTCCCCCGGCCGGTGTTAAACCTCAACAGGCCCATAGGAGTGGGCCCACTCCTCCAGCCCAGGCCCGCCCAGACAGCGATCCTATCCTCAAGTATATAGTCTGGTCCCCTCAGTTTGGTGTCACCTGCAAACCCCGTGGGGGTGCAACGATGAGACTTGTCTGAAAAGGCGATGAGAGTTACGAGGGCACAGGAATAACTGGGAGTACAGGCACAGGAATAACTGCCACCAGTATTTTTAGATTATATGCTAAACCATGAGACAATTCATAACCACAATCCCCAAAGAATCTAACAGCAGATAATACTAACTTAGGATGTTGCAGTACAGAGGAAACTTCAGCTCCTCTGCCATGAAAAGCCACTTCAAACTCAAATGTACAAAAGCAGGAAATTAAAACTTCCCTCAGCCTTTGGAAGCACTGACAGGAGGCATCTTCGCACAGAAACTCCCCTCAGAGCACAAGTGACAGCCGTTCTCCAGACAGCAACACAGGAATTCCTGTGGTGCAGCTGCATCGCAGCTCGACCCAGAAAGGCCAATACTTTCCTTTTTGCATTGATTTAGTTTAATATTTTAGTGCTATTTCTGTTCTGCATTTAGTCTGGGGTTTTTTGTTTAGTTCACGTTAGCACTCCAGCTACACAAGGAAATCCTCTGTGTTCTCTTCTATAAGGAGGAAAATGGGTCACCACCAAGGTGACGTCTATTTGCCGCATATTGCCACGTCTGCTAAGCAGAATTGCAGGGCATTTGGGAGCAGCAGAAGGAAGTAAATGTGCCATTAAGTCTACGCAAAATGTACGTTTCTTTGCAAACTGAGACAAAAGAAAGTTTAGGTCAGCAGAAAAAAACAAAGCTGTAACCACCAGGGCCCATCCTTTAAACTAGCAACAGGAACAAGTCTCTGAAGGACCAGCCTGTACCGAGGAATTGTACAAAGATCATGGGAAAACCCCAGGAGGTCTCCAATCACCCAGAAGAGCAGGCCCAGCTGCAGCTCCCCCAACACCTCTGAGTGTCAGCACAAAGCTGCAGTTACACTCCCTGATGCCAGGACCTCCCGGCAGGACAGCTGTCACCACAATCAGTCTTAAAATGGAAGACAAGAGGTTTCAAAGAAAGAGTGGAAAGAAGAGGTGCTGCAAATACCCCCCTAGTTACCTTGCAGTAACTGTGCCAAGAGGATTCTCCAGTTTATCCTGTAGGAAGAAGCACTGCCCTGTGAAAGGTCTGACTGGTGTTTTCCTTCAACCTACCTGGGTGAGAGCCTGCAGCCCTTTTGTAAATAATGTGTAAGTCTTCCTGCAGACGCCAGGAGGAGGCCAAAGTATGGGGGGGATGGCTTAATTGGTCTTGAGAGGAATTCAGGGTGATACTGAACACCAACAAAGAAAGGATGCTCTAAGAGAAAGAAACAAAAAATATTAGTGTCAACTCTCTGAGGCCTGCAGCTCAACTGCAGCTGAAAGCACTGATCACACTGAAGTCTGATGATGGGGAAGAAGTGTTGCTTCTATCCTGCCCTAAAAGGACAGCCACATGGGATTCTTTAGTGTAATTCTGAGAGAGCCTGGACTGATCACACAAAAACCTCCTCAGTTACCCTCTGAACACTTTCCTTTGTAAATACCTACACCCACAAACTAATTGCTTAAGTACTCACCTTCCAGCTCAACCACTTCCATTCGCTCTCCCTCCTCATCCTGGCCTACAAACTTCAAACCTTGCTCTTCAAAACACTTTTTCAATTCTGGATTGACCTAGAAGACCAGAAGCAAGAAAACCCATGATCTCTTGTGTTTGGATTACACAGAAAAGCTCAACACCTACAATAGCATTTTTACCTCAAATCTGTGTCTATGTCTCTCCTCCAAGAAATCATGATCTCCGTACAGCTTCCCTGCACCAAAAGAAAGAAACTTCTTAGAGCAAACACCAAGCAGTTCGTGTGATGTTTGGCAAGTTTTAACAAGTTGATATGAAGAGCATCCATCAGAATCTGCCACTTCTTGAGGGGACCAAATTAATTGATCTCCATTTCACTACCAGAACAAAGTCTGCAAATATCGACCATTCAAGGATGCTTTAACATTCCCAGGTCTCCTTTCCCCATATCCACCATAAATCTATGGCATTCCCAGGAAACACTTCCAAAAGAGGTAAGAAATGCCTTACTCATGATTGAATTCTTTGTTTGGAAGAGTGTTCTTCTCTTGCCAAGCCTCATGGTCCCGCCCATTTGCCCAGGATTATGTTCTGGCATGTCTATGACCTGCAGTGTGCATTCAGAGAGGGAGGTGAGAACGAGGGAGGAATAACAGTCCTGGGCAGACTCTGAAACGTTAAAGGGGGAGAAAAAAACAACATCCTTACAGAAAACAAGCAAATCACCCCAAGGAACATTGGCTTGACAAGGTAGGCCCAAAAAAAACCCTAGGTTAGTTAGCAGAGTTATTCTAGGAAAGGCTGTACAGAACACACGGAAGGTTCACAGGTATTTGGGAAGCTTTTGGTCAGGAAATGGTCTCAGTCAAAGCCAAGCACTAATAATGTGCTATTTACTGAACTAAATGTTAAACAAACAAACAATCAAATTTACAGAAACAAAATCCCTAAATCAGAATCACTTTTACTTTGATAAATAACTTCATAAACTGTTTTTTTGAAAACTTCTTCCCTTTTGAGCAGCCCTTCAAATTATAGCAGAAGCCAGTCATTATGGTGGACCCTCAACAAGGCACACGGAGCTGTGTCTGTCCACAAATGTTCCATGGAATTCAAGTCTGTCTATGTATATTTCTGAGATCATAATGAAACAGTTATGCAGTGGAATGTGGGTATCACCAAATCTTTATCATTTCCTCTGTGAAATCAGTTAGCTTTCAAACTGCCCTTTAAGAACCTTTTACCTATTAGAAAACACCTTGCTTCATGAAAGAGAGTGATTAAAAATGAAAATATAAAAATATTAGTGTTCCACCTGTAGTAAGCACTGCAATCTTCTAGGAAGAAGCTTCTAGGAAGCAGGAACTGCCATACATTATGCACAGAGAAGTCTAGCACAAGGATATTACAAGCAAGCTGCCATAAACTCACCACTGGATGAGCAGTTTTGGGGTCAAATTCTGTCGAGTTTGCATCTGCAATGTGAGGTTGATCCGTTAGAAACACAAAGTCCCTTACACCATCACAAGCATTTACAGGATCTACCCCCAGGCACATCCCTGTGCTTCTGGCAAGCGGCGACCTGATCTGTGTGGAGCCGTTGCCCGCAGGGAGCTGCCAGCCCAGGCCCGGCGGCACAAACAGGGCCCTGCCAGCTTTGGTTGATTCCAATTTCTGAAGCTGCCTGGGGGTTGTAGCCCTAGGGCAACCAGTGAGGAAAGTGAGGGTCACCCAGGAAAAGCACGCATTCAATTGCTTAGAATATTTCAAATAAAGCCAGAGAGCAGGAAGGGAACAGAAGTACTCAGAGAAACACATTTTATGCTACCTTCAGTACTAGTGAGATATGGAACCAGGCTGAGAAATTAAATTTAGCACTCTGTAAAAGGAGTTTTGACAACAGGGACTGAGTCAATTCAAGTAGGGGAGTCCAGAAAGCAATTCAACTCACAGAAGTAGGTGCAACTGCCTGGGAGGCTGAATTGCTTTTTGGTCTTCATTCCTACTGGCTATAATGGGAATTTAAGATGTTCACCACACGTAGGTACAACTCCATTTAAGTATTTTCTTCAGGAGCTGAACCTCACTCTAAGCAACAGAATGTCTTCTCTCATTATGTCTTACTCCATTGATTTTTATTTGAATAGGATAAGGAAATTGTTCTTTTTCTTTTGAATTAACAAATGAGATGGGGAATTTCACAGGCCTAGGAAAAAAAATAATCTACCTATCAATGAAAAATCCAAAATTACAGGTATGAAAAAATTATAGGTATTACTGAAGCAATCAGAGAAATGACCAAAACCCAGGAAGGGGTTTGTGCAATTACCTTGCCAACCAAGAACACCACGTGCAAACTCCACAACTGCTAACTGCATTCCCAAACAAACTCCTGCAGGAGACAAGGCAGAACATGATCACGATCAGGAGAAGGGGCCACTGAGCCCATATTGCAAAGCTACACACCTTCAGAGAGCAGCCCTGAGCCAGAGCAAAACCTGGATGAGACAGACCTTTGACTTTAGGGGGCCTCTTCACTCTGCACTAAGTAGTTCTGACAAGTTTTACTCCACACTTCCCCACCCACTCTGCTCACACAACGTTTCCAGTGTCTCACCTCGTCCATTTCAGTTAAATGCAGTCACATATTTCTTCACACCAAGATAACCACAATCTCCTCTGAGCTTTCCTCTGAGACTCTGATCCCCTCACTACGGAGATGTCATCACATCCCAGCCAACTCTGACCACTTCAGCACTAACTTACAGATGACAGCTGTGTTACCCAGTTGAGTATAGATCGTTGTCTTCCTCAGCCAATTTTCTTCAAAATTGTACATTCCCGATACCAATGAAAATCAGTAAAGCTCTTGCTGCAGACCAGTAAGAAACATGCTTCTCACCTAAGAATGGTTTTTTCTGTTTTCTTGCCCAGGAAATAGCTTGAATTTTGCCTTCTGTCCCTCGAACACCAAATCCACCAGGAACGAGAACTCCACTGCATGAAGATGAAAAGACTCCATTCACATAGGGCTCACCAGCACGGTTCCCCGCAACCACATACCACCTCTCCCCCACAAAATCTTGGACTTGCAAGACCTCACTCCTGAAAAGGCCTTTAAAGTGCCCTACGTGGCAAGGCCTGTCTGCAGCACAGTTTCCATGTAACTTCACATGAACCACCACATGAAATGTCACAGAGTTTTCAGGGAAACATTTTATAAAAAGCACATTTTACCTTCCCAAGAAATCCCAAATACAATGCAGGTCACAGAACTAGAATGGTTCACAGTGCATGACCCTCATGCTCTGCACCAAACATTTTTGCAAACATGTCACCTAGCCAGGCCCATGCTGAGGAAACCACTGGCTGCAATGTCAGATTCTCCTGACACAGGCACAAGGACACCAAATTCTGCAGGAGGTTCTTCATTCTCCTTATACCACCCCAAGCCTGCTTCCCTGAGGGCTAACACACCCACTCATTCTTGTTTCCTGGGCTAACTCTTGGCACTCCTCTGCATCCTTGCACTTTTTCCCCTTCTCACACTTTCTGCCTAAAGAACTTTATACCATATTTACACCTTCCATCCTCTCTCTTTGGCTTTAAATAGCCTTTGTCAGTACCTATCCATTTCCTCTCACCCTGTTTCCCCACTAAGCCTGTGCACATCCCCATCTGCACCATCATCTCCCTTACTGCTGCCTTTCATAAACTCTCTAACTTACTTAAAAACTCTCCATTTTACATCTTATCCTAAATTCCATTGAGGGGTATTTGAGGCAACGTCAGGCACTGTTTTGGCACACTCTAAGAGAACAGTCTCCAGAAAAGCTCTTAATTCCACAACTGTCAGTAGCAGCAAATTTATTACACATACTCCAAAGAAATGGCCAGAGTACAAGAGTCTTACTCAGCACCACACAGCTTCTGCCATGCTTCATGGTATCGGACAGGTTCTTCCTGCAGAGTATCTGGCTCCAAGTCAGCAGAATCAATATACTGGAAAGAAATTCACAAAAGGATGATGAAATAGTGCCACAAGAATGTGCAGGGTCTCCTTAATTCTCATGAAATGAGAATATCATCATTCCTCCTAGATAGCTCTGGATTTGTTTCTTACTGGATACTTGCATATGTTTTTTTCTGGGCTGATTTCCTGTCTGCTAGTCAGCAGAACTGCTTTCCCCCACCATCATACTACAGATGCACAAACAGAAGCCATGTTTTTTCTCTCTTTCCCTCTCTGCAGCTTTGCTGTGACGTACATGAAGTCCATGAAACCCAAACTCATTAAATGTGAAGTTTTACTGGAGCACAGCGAGGTGGGAACACAGGGCTATGCAGAAAGAAACCACACAGCAAGAAAAAAATTAAATCACTATCTCATCAAATATACATCACTTAATCTTCAAAAGGGACTGCAGAACAAATAGGATATGGTGAAACACAGGCTGTTGTAATTAAAGGATATTATGACCAATGCTACGTATGGGAAAAACCTGCAAATTTTCCAGTTTCTCATCTCCAGTATTGCAGTCTCCCAACTTGTGAATGTTCTGGCAGTCTGCTAAACCTTTGGAGCAACCACTTTTGTCTCTCTCTTCCCCCTCCCCCCCCCGCCCCCCGGCCCCCCCCCCCCCCCAAACTTGGAATACTGCTAAGTAGTTCTTTAACCCAAGGTAAGATCACCATGCACAGGGCTCACAGAATGTGTTCCCCTTCTGCACCATACAAATGCAGCTGCATCAGGAAGTACCCAGAGATGCATGTGCAGGGTTTACCCTTCACCAGTCTTACTTGGTTTTCTTCTTTTCTCCTCCACCGATTTTGTAAGTTGAAAGGTAACCCAAACATAGAACAGTGCTGTTATAAACCAAGCACCTAATGCCATGACTCACTGGCATTGTGAAACCACTGGACGTTTTAAAAGTATATTTAAGAGAAAGTAAAATTTCTGACAACTGATAGACACTTCACCTGTTCAGAGCACCTCGCTACAACCAAGATGCTTAACAGCACCTTTGCAGCCAAACCAGCATTAAAACCTTAATAAAGCCTGAGGCAGAAGCATGATAAAAACCTGTGAGTACCACAAGGATAACAGCAACAACCCTAAAAAAAGGATCACTTCCAAGAGCTCTCAGAGAAATTAAAGGAAACAGTGCCTTCTTCAAATGTATCTACTGCTCTCCCACAATTCAGCACGCAACACTGAGCGCTGAAGACTTCCCATCAGTTCCACAGACACCTTGTATATCTGACAGGATGAAAGGCTGGTTTCCTTTGAAGCTGTTTTGTGCCCGACAACAGATGTTTTAGGCTGTAATCCAACAACCGTTCTAAAGTTCACTGGCTGAATCAACTCTCTCTTACTGTCTACAAAAAACTTAATTAAGATGAATAGCATGGTAAGTGGAAGGAGTATAGGGGGGAAATTTCTACACACCCACACACACTCCCCTACCTTAATGTCAAGTTTGTGGTTGATGGCCAGTGCAGAATGCTCCAGTGCTTTAATGACGGATGCGTAGGAATCTGAAAACTTGGTGTATTTGCCAACAAGCGCAATGGAACATGTTTCAAGGAGACGGTCATACCTAAGCAAAAACAAAACACAAGGGTTATTTCATCATTAACAGGAAATGGGGGCAAGAATCACATTCTATTCTGTTTTTCAATTAACAAACAGTTGGGCTCTTGAAAGTCTGTCCAACTAGAGAGATGACAACTTTAGATAATAATTTTTATAATATTTTATAATAATTAGAAGAAAAAAAAATGTTACAGAGAAGAAAAGTTGCAGAAACCACATATAAATTAACTCATCTGTCCTTGTGCAGAAAAGCCATTTTGAGTGGATCCAAATTGTCTTTTCTGGAAGCTGTATGAGACTCAAAGGCTGCAGTAAACTATTAGAAGCGAGGATCAAAGCACAACTCTGCTTATGTTTATACTGTACAGCATCTTCCCACGCTGCTTCTGACTGAGCTCACTTCAGCACAGAGAGTCCTGTGGCTGCCACTGCCTGCATTTTCTACCCCCAGCACCTGACACCACTCTTGGCTACAGTTAAGAGACTGTTTAAAGTTTATTTCAGAATTTTTAAGTACCTTCAACCGAGCTGGTTACTGAGGGCTTTCCCCGCAAAAGGAAATGTTACTGGCAGTGGTGGCCTGTGTTGGGCATATAAATAAAGGGAAACATCTACAAAACTAATTTCTTACAAGGACAAACACTTAAGGCTTCATATAGGGCCTGAATGCCAACTGAAAAGACTCAACTCACAATTTCTCCAAGAACATGGAGTCTATTACCCACAAGGAAAAAAAAAAAAAAACCACTGTGTCCTCAGAGTCTCAGACAGAACAGTTACGAAATAGTTGTTTCAGTTGCTTGAAAGCACACTCCAAAGATAGATTTTTATTGACATTCCTGATCACTCCTACACATATGCCTACAAAAAGATTTCAACACTTCGTAATATCACTGGGTCTTTTTGTATAAAAAGGATGGGCAGAACTGTCCACCTTTTAATTACCTCAAACTTGTTTTGACATAGACGTTACCAATCCAAGATACGGAACTCAGTAACATCATCTTACACCATTCTCAAGTTGAAGATGATTTTTTTTCAAACAGTTATCAAACATCTAGGAAGGAAGTTCGTTTTTGTAGTTAAAAAAGAAACATAAGAAAAAAATTTGAGCACATAAGTACACCCGAGGAATATGAAGTAACACTTGTCACCTAACAACCACTGACCAAGAAAAGCAACTCATCTGCAGTCTCAGCTTGAGCAAGGCCTGGCGGTACAGCTCACCTATCTGCCATTTCCTTCCACTTCATGAGCATCCTTCGGGGCTGCCGCTCAATGGGGAGGTCAAGCCGGTGCCTGAAGTAGTCAACAACTCCCTGCTCCTCTAACAACAGAGGAACCCGGTAGATAGAAGAGACATCATGAACACAGATGACCTGTTCATAAAATATGAATGCCATTAAAACAGATCTAAGTGCCCGTGCAATTATTTTTAGACAGATATTCAGAGAGCTTCTATCTTTAGCAGCCAGCCATGTGACCACCTAAACTTCCAGGGAATAACATCTGTTGATAATAATATATCAATAAGTTTAATACTAGCTTCCATATACTTGGAAAGATTATCCTTCAACACTTCCCAGGTATTACTGCTCACCGGAGCTCCTTGGGAATGGAGTGGTGAGGAAGGCAGCTGCTGTGGTAAGTTATGCGAGCGCATAGCAAAGTTCAAAGAACACTTGAAGTGTGAGACTTCTGTGATCTTTTTATACCTTTTTGGTAATCCCAGTTGAAACTACAGCTCAACTGCCCACAAGCCTAGCTTCCCCATTCCCCACCACTGTCATTCTTAACTAGGGCTCCCACTTTGATTAAAGCCCAGGGGAATCTGTGATCTCAATACAGTGATAAATTTTACAGGCCGTCTTTCATCAAATTTAGGATTAAACAATTATGAGCAAAGAATTCTTAGGTCAAGGAGGAGCATCTATGTCAATGGTTTCAGTTCACTGAAATGGGCTTCTGCAGGAAAGAAATCATAGAATCGTCTAGGTTGGAAGGGACCTGGACAACTGTCACCTGTCCGTCAAGAATGAGACTGTACTGTAACGATCAAAGATATACTGGCACAACTATTTTTAAATCCTCGTTTCTCCTTACTCAAAAGGAAGCAGAGTTAACTCTGCAGCAGTAAAACCCCCTGGGCTGCAAATCTTCGTCCTTCATAATCAACAGCATTTACTTCTCAATTCAAGTGCAACTGCAGTCAGAGACACAACTATGTAAAATTGCTTTATACTTCCTGGAAAGTGCCATCTTAATTTCAATTCCTGGCCAACAAGAGGTAGATGCCGTACTGCTGACACATCGATATTGTTGCCAGCTAATTCTGAACGTAATACCTGAAACCTCAAGACTCAATTTGATCTCGCTGTGTAGGAAACTAACAAAAATGACTTGACAGAGCCTGGAATTGTGAAGTGACACTCAGTCTTTCTCACAAAGACAACAGTTTTCAAGGTCCAGCTGGACTGGCAAGTGCTAGTGTTCAGCCTACAGTTTGACTCTTTTCCAAGGTCTAGCTCAGCCTATGCTATGCAGAGTAGTCTCAGTATAAAAAGAATCATGCTAACACAGAAATTTTGCATGTCACATAACATTCAAGTGAAGCAATGTTTCTTTCAAATACCATTTCAACTTTTCTCTGCAATCTCGCCTCATGCAATCTTGGGCAGAAGAATAATATCATTAGAAGAGCAGTGTATGAAATAGATTCATGTATTCTTTTAACCAAATTTTGGGCAACTACTGTTTGGCCTCTAAATACTGAAAAATTTAATTCTTCTGTGTGCACAGAAGACATGCAGAAGGAGAACTAAGGCCAAAACCAGCTATTCAGAAAATACCTTGGATTCCACAGAATCCTGTAAGCCTGCACTGACTACCTTATAAGAAAACCTGGCTGCTGGCATAAAAAGGACTATTTTTGTAATGATTACATGTGTAAGGAATGTAGGTAAGACAAAGCAGCAAATGAATTATGCAGCTAACAAAAGACATAGCTAGAACACAAAAACACTACGCTCAGATAAAACTCCACTCAGCATTTGACAAACAGCTAGAATAATTATTGCAAGGATGTGCAGACAGCAATCTTTACCTGTTCTGGTTCAACATGACAGAACATGGAAATCTTTTCTTTCACTGAGGTATCCAATGGAGTGGAGCACCTGCAAACAATCTAACAGAATAGCAACATCAAGGCTGTGAAGCAAAACAGAAGTACTCAGACATTCATAGAACAAACCTCTAAAAAAACCTGTCTTTCTGCAGTCCCTGTGACTTGGGGAAAAAACCTAATTCTGTTACTTCTACTTGTTTATTACCAATATACAAGAGCTCTCACCTTAAGCATTATTTACATTCGAATGTTGTTGCAATATGCCAGTACTGCATTTTAAAATTCAGAGCCATGCAGCAAAGCTTACCAGATCTGGGGAGAGACCAAGACCTCTGAGTTCACGAACACTGTTTTGGGTGGGTTTAGTCTTCTGTTCTCCTGTAGAGCTTGGCTGGGCAGAGAAGAGCAGAAGTTGGTATATCAAATCATGATGATATCTATCAATGATTCATAAGGCTAATCGGGACTCTCCACCCTATTCACCTTGTAAAAACTTTGACCCAGTTCTCAGATATTTAACAAGAACTCTAAATAGCCCTGTACGCTACCAATTTAATTTCAAGGACTGAGAGCAATCGGCAAAAACCAGAGTTCAAGTCTGTACACTAAGTGTGCATAATAGTGAGGGAGAGAACAGAGATCCGAAAGTTTTTATCTACTGCTCCCTGCAAATACCTAATATTTTGCATTTCTAATTTTTTTTCTCCTGGCCAGGAAAGAAGGAAAAAAGGATTGATCTGCATTCAGTAATTCCATCAAGTTGCTCATTTCCGAGACAAGGAATACTCATGCTCTCTTGTATTGTTAACACAACCATGGAAGTATTTTCTTCAGCAGTGACTGCTGCAGTAGAGGTTTTTGTTTGGCGAAGACTGTAAACTGCCTTCAAAACCAGGGCAGATAATACAGATGGGGTAGTATCAGGCATTATATGGCATAAAACACCTGCATATACTTTTGGTGTTTGGAGTTTACCTCATCCACTTAGCATTAATAATATTTTGGTTTTCTCAGTGTTTCTTAATTAACTGTTTCTTATCATAGCACTGCTTCATAATACCTTTTCTTAGGTGAATCTCCAGATGAAAAGGCAACTGCCACTCAGATTACTATGGCTTACATAGCAATGAGATGTGAGAGTCAATGAAATTACTGTTAAAGATCAGAACACACATTAAAAATATTGTCTAAGGGGGAAAAAAAAACAGATTGTTTCAAAACACAGTATTATGTTTTGAAATTAAGAAAGTAACCCAACCTATTTCATAAACTACAGCTATTGTAAGCCTGAGGGGAAAGGGCACACAGCAACAGAAATATTAAAGAATTCCAGGAAGACCTTGGAATATGGTCTTATTAGTAAGTCCAAATGGCTGTGAAGGCTGCCTGTATCACTGAAGGTTATATTACCTCTGCAGAAATGAAAGGCTACACAAATGAAAGGAAACTGAAAGTTTTCAGCCCTAGAAAGCAAGTTTACCTGCAAAAGCTAGGAGTTGATTGCATAAAGAAAAACAGCAGTTAAAGATGTAAAACTGCATTTGCTGCAGCTCCCAACTATTAATTACACATTTACACACTTTGAAAAGTTTCTGCTCACTTCTTGCAAACCTTTTTGAATACATAACCATATATTCTCTGCATTTCTTCCACAGGTTTCTATATATAGGAATACAAATCTAGCAGTCCCTATAGATATAGCATTTCAGAAATACATATATAGAAAACAAGTTTTGGGTTGGGGAAGTCTCTGACCACCACAATATTTTAGGTCCTTACCTGGGGAACTAGACTGACATGAATGTTACAAAAATTCTCTCTTTTGGCTTTGAACTGGAACTGGCGGAAAGCTTCAATGAAAGGCATGCTTTCAATATCACCTACAGTCCCACCAAGCTAAAAAAGACAGACATTTAGAATTAAAGTTAGTACCAAAACATCGCCCACTGAATTTGTATGCTAAAGTGTAGTTAAACATCCATAAAAGGACACTAAAACACATCCTGACCTTCCTCTGATTCCCTAAATAATCATCAACGCCAAGATGAAAAGCAGGATTTACCTGCTTGTACTACTTCCACAGCCTCCAATCTACCCCAACTACTATTTTACCTTTGTAACTTCCCCCAAAATAAAGAAGCCACAAGAAAAACAGCTTCTCATATGGCCATCGCCTCTCCAGGGACATTAGCTTTGTCTCTATTTGCTCTTCGGGGAAAAGATTTAGGTGTTAACATTATCATTTACAAACATTGGGGGGCACTGAGAAGCAAAATTTCTGTTTATATACAGTGGTTTTGGACACATGTAGGAACAGAGAAGCAAAATTTCTGTTACGTTTTAGTAACTATATAGAGTGGTTCTGGACACATGCAGGAAGAGAGACAGAAAGCACTCTTTGGAGCACTGACAGACTCCCATGTGTTGCAGAGAGTGCCTCCGAGGTACTTGTGATCCAGGCTTGTAAATCCTGGAACAAGAACTGGCACTCAAGCTGCAGGGAGAGTCCTAAGTCACTGTGACCTGGACACTCTGACAAGCACCCTGCCAGCCAGCTCAGCAGCACCGGCAGAGCCTTTGCCCTGCTCCGTCTCCTCTGGCAGCAGGTCACCCCACACAACGCACAGGAAACCAAAACAGGCCTGTCACCACTAACTTGTGCCACTCACTTTTCTAGGCCTGTGCTTGAACTTGTCACTCCAAAGCTCCCATTACTGCTAAGGAGGAAAGACAACTGCTTCCAGAGGGTGTTCTACCCACCCTCCCTCTACCAACCGAGGAAGAAGAGGGCACAGCGTGATTAACTCAGACTTTGGCATATAAAGTTACAAGTGAAAATTAATTCTATAGACCAATTCATATTACACTAGAGAGCAAAGCATCTCAAGAATATAACTTTCTAAAACCTAAGTCTTTCCACATGTGGATTCACAGGGCATTCAAAAGATTAAACTGAATAAGCAAGGCTAGCAAGGGAGATTTATAACTAACTCAACAACGTGCAAAGTTGAACGTTACTGTGAGAAGATTTTACAATTGAAAATATGCATACAGTTCAGTTTACTCCATTCAAGAAGCAAACCCATATTTATTTTTTACTTTCAATTTTAAGAGCTACAAACCTCAATCACACAAACTTGGGGTTCAATGCCATCTTCATCTACAGGAATTCGTGCCTGCCTCATCACCCATTCTTGTATAGCGTCCGTGATGTGGGGAACAACTGAAAATCAGGCAAGGGTTAAAGCAACAACCCACACACATTTCTCCCTCTAACTCATTACAGAGCAAATTATTGAAAGTAACTAGCCAGAACTTCCCATATGACTTGAGCACTGATTTGTGTCTTTAATGAAGTATGCATTTATAAAGTGATCATCCTTGGCTGTGATTTTCAAGAGAAGTGACTTGGCAGGAAAAGTAATCCTGCCTCAATTTAAACACATGTAAGCAACGTTTCCTTTAAGCTGGAAGATTCAAGTACAAACAGTTCTTTACTCTAAGCAGAGAGACTTGCTCTGTTTTAAACTGTCTGCAAAAGTCCTTATCCAAACCAGCTGTGGCAAATGCTTAAAAAGGGACTGATCTGATCCTCAAAGATCCTTTGGGTTTTCTACTGACATGACAGTTACCAAAAGCAGTAACCATTTTAACCAGCTAACAAATAATCCACAGGGGCAATAGTCTGAAATCTGTTCACACCTACTACTGGCAACATTAGACAGTCGGACCCAAGGCCGGCTACAGTCCAAACAACAGGCAGGATATTGCTGAGCACTGGCAAGCCTTGAGGGGCTTACAGGTAACCTCACTCAGTACGGCATGCACCACTACACCTGTGCTGGCACGTCTCCTACTTACCCTTTTTAAAAATATCCACAAAACATCCCAAAACGTATAACAAAGACCTCAAGTTAAGATGCAATGCAAAAGCATCCAACCAGGACAGAAAAACAAAATAAATTTCTAAGCATCAGGAATTAAGCTTCACCGTTACCTTGGACAGTTTTACCAAGATAGTCCCCCTTCCTCTCCTTGTTGATGACATACTGGTAGATCTTCCCAGTTGTCAGATTGTTGTCTTTGGTGAGTCGGATATCAAGGAAGCGCTCGTAGTTTCCAAGGTCCAGGTCCACTTCCCCTCCATCATCCAGCACAAACACCTCCCCTGAGGCACACAGGAAAAGGCACAAGCGCACACGTCAAAGGGAAACAGTATGCATCAGCAGTTTGTTGGTTTTGCTTGTGACAG
The DNA here is from genome assembly GCA_025769975.1 of Gallinago jamesoni. NCBI lineage: Eukaryota > Metazoa > Chordata > Aves > Charadriiformes > Scolopacidae > Gallinago > Gallinago jamesoni. Next base: position 7,345,348 of record JAOQGH010000009.1, read on the forward strand.
CTAGAAATTCAAAGTAAGGAAACACCTTCTTTGATTGCTACAGCAAGTTCAGGAGTGGCTAATAAAATGAAAAGCCTTATACAACAAAAAAGACTCCTACACTAAGGACTGAATTCCTCAACTGGGCAGCAATGATAACAGCCCAGACAGCACATCTCTGGTGTTTCCTGGTGGCACGATCAGCACCAGAGCCACCAACAAGCTCAGCCTGCAAGTTCAACGCGCAGGACCAGACTCAAACTCTTCCACCACGCAGAGGAGATGGTTCCTCCCAGGCAAGGCCAGCCCCAGGACCCACCTGGAAGCCCCCGGTGCCAAGGCCAGGGCCAGCCACCCGCCGACAGCTCAGCCCCACAGGGCCACTCACCGTGCTCATACGGGGAGAAGGTGCCAGCGTCGATGTTGATGTAGGGGTCGATCTTGATGGAGGTGACATGAAGCCCGCAGGACTTGAGGATGGTGCCGATGCTGCTGGCAATGATCCCTTTGCCAATGCCCGAGATCACCCCGCCGGTGACCAGGATATACTTCATCTGCCTCGCTGCCTGATACCGACACCGCCTCAGCCAGGGCTCTGCCCCGGGCAGGCGGGGACAGACCCACTCCCTGGAGGAACCCTGGGCCCCCGCCATTCCTGTCAGTAGCCCTCCCGTCAGCGAACCCCTCCCGCCATTCCTGTCAGTAACCCTCCCGTCAGCGAACCCCTCCCGCCATTCCTGTCAGCGACCCCCCGCCATTCCCTCCCTGTCAGCGACAGCTCCTCCGTTCCCCCTTGTCAGCGAACGTCTCCCGCCATTCCCGTCTGTCCGTGAGAGACGGTCCCCCCTCTGCCCCTCCCAGCAATTCCCGCCCTAGCCGCACCACCCCCCGCCCCATCCCCTCCTTGTGGTCCCGCCCGCTCCCCGCCGTCCTCCCCCGCGCCCGCCCGCATGGTACCGTCCGTCGCCCCTCACCTGTGCCCGCCGGGGCGACACGCGTGGGGCACAGATCGGAGCACACGCCGCGCTGCTGCCGGCCGGCTCGGCAGGACAACGCATGAGGCCGGCGCGCGACGGGGCGCAGGCGCCGAGGGGCGGCTGCGCATGCGCGGTAGGAGTGGGGCGGGGCGGAGCCAGGCGAGGCCAGCCCAGGGTGGCCGTTACCGGGGCTTACCCCTGACGCCTCACTGCCTCTCGGTGCCGGCGGGAGCCGGACGCGAGTGGTGTCGGTCTGTCGTCCCTCAGGAACTGCGCTGGGTGCGGCGGAAGCGGTGTTGGCACAACCCGCAGCCCCGCGAAGCTCGGTGGTGGCCCAGGGGAGTTGGAGGCGGCCGGCGAGGGACGGCAGGGCCCTGTGGGGTTCTGACCCTGACAGGAGGAGAATTTGGCCCTGTTTGAGGAAGAGGCTGAGGGGAGACCTCATTACTCTGTACAACTACTTGAAAGGATATTGTAGAGAGGTTGGCGCTGGTCTCTTCTTACAGGTAATTAATGTTAAAACAAGAGGGAATGGCTTCAAGCTGCAACAGGGTGGGTTTAAACTGAACATTAGGAAAGAGTTTTTCACAGAAAGAGTAGTCAGGAATTGGAATAGGCTGCCCAGGGAGGTGGTTGAGTCACCATCCTTAGATGTGTTTAAGAGTCGTTTAGATGTGGTGCTGGGGGATATGGTGTAGGGGAGAACTTTGTAGAGTGGGGTTGATGGTTAGACTCAATGATCCCAAGGGTTTTTTCCAACTGAAATGATTCTATGATTCTCTTCAGGCCCCACGGTAGGGAAACGGGGCTGGAAGGAACTAAAAATAGCAGACAAAGGTCGTTTTCCCGTGACGTTTTTGCTCTCTTCCCCTTTTGTGCTGCTGGTCCCCCAAGGGGGTGGGGGTTGTGTAAATCTGCTCAGTCTCTAATCAATTAGAATTGGGGCGATCCCCCCCTGCCGCCTCCCCTGTTACTGCTGGCTTTGCTTACTCTGTGCATTGCAGCAGTTCTGACCTTCCACGGGGCAAGGTGTTTCTTCTTTATCAGCAAAACAGGCAAGTTTATACAGTGTAGTCGGTCTTACACAATGCAGTATTTGTCATTAGCATTCAAGCGATAATCCCCCTTATGTTTTCCATCAGTCCACAAGCTGGTGAATAGGACCCAGCAGCCGGTTCCTTCAGGGAAAGGGATATGCTGAGCAGATGGAGGGGATGATGGAGGGAAGCCCTGGCCCTGGCGGGAGAAGTTTTGCTTTGATATTTGGTATGCCAGCACGTGTTGGGTGGCATCTCGAATGGAGGGATTTCTCTTGACTCTTGGACGGATCGATCCATTGCAGTGTTGGGAACCCTCTCCAGATGCTCTGCACGCGTTTGCCTCTTGCCCAGTTTCACCTAGTCGTAAGTTCTCACAGATTTTTAATGTGGAGTAATAATTTGTTTTATATATGCCTTAATCACCCCATTTGTCTATGGTAAATGTGATTTGTACAGGGAAGTACAGTCTTAAGAAATAAATTACTAGATCTGTTGGTTTTGTGATAATGCTGCCTCAAGCCATTTCTCTCCTTCTGTTTTCTCCTACTTTCCTTTCCCTGTTACACATCTTCCTTGCTGTGAGATCCCTGCTTTTGAAGAACATCACTTCTTGGGTTGGTGAGTGTCACTGTGCTCCTCATCCTCAGCACTGCAGCCTTTCCATCTGTCCTGTCACAATTCCTGTTCGTGAGTCTTTGTTAAATGAATTCCCTCTTCTGCGCAGGAGATGGGACAGCCTTTGCAGAGAGAGGGGTTGGCTGACTGTACAAAAGGCATATTCCAATGTTTTAAGAAATTGAACATACCACTCCCTGACTCAAATACGCAGAGGACTTGGCCTCTGACATTTTGGTGGGTGTTGTACACATCAGAAAAGCATGTATTGTCCTGCTTGAGGACCGAGGCAAGTCCAGGTTGTGGTTGGACTCGATGATCTTAGGGGTTCTTTTCCAATCTAAATGACTCTGTGGTTCTCTTGTAGGTCACCTGGTGTTTGTGGTGGCTGGAACAGAGCAGCTCTTCTTGGCCTACGCGGTGGGTTCAGACACAGCAGCCTGTCCCCAGAGCTGTGCCGGGAACAGGGCAGGGGGAATGTGTCCCAGGCTCTGCTTGCTGGTATGCGTCTGTGCTGTGGAAATGTGTGTGCCGCTGAATTCTGTCATTGTCAGTTTTCTCCTCCTACAGTGTTCCAGGCCTGCCAGCATACTTCTCTGTGGACGCATTCTCCTGAATGTATATCAGCTCTATGCCTTCCCCAGAGACAGGAGGTTTCCCCTTGCTCTTCCTTCCCTCTGTTACACAAGTAGCTCATAAGTGAGAAGAATATCAGTCTCCAACATCTTTTTTTAAGGAAGGAGCAGTGATGTGTGTATATGCACCAGCCACATGCACGGGCTGTGAGTGTCCAGTGGCACATCCCAGTAAGGCACAGGGTTCCAGGGCTGGGTCTGGATGTCCCCACTCTTCCCATTTCATGAGTGGGGTGTAAGACATCTCCCTGTGGTAACTGCATTGTGATTGAAGGCAAGTCCTTACTTTCAGAGGTGTGTGTAACCTAAATGTGAGCAGCTCCTTTCAGACACATAAATCATTTCCTCAGTGCCTAATTAAGGCCTCAGGGGTCAGATATCCAGTGGTGCTTAAGAGATAACTACCCTCAGTGGGAGTTATTGTGAACATTAAATCGTGTGGAATAACAGTGACCCAGAAAAGTCAAATCACAAATATCTCAAGTTATGCAAAATTACATCAACTTTTTAGAGGACAAGTGGGACGAAAGTGGTGGTGGTGTTTCACCTTTTGTCCTTATAATATCTTGTTCTCAGCTCTCAGGAAAATACAGATTCTGAATATTTTCCTTTCAGAAATGTGAAACAGGTCTACTCTATTTAACAGGATTTGATTCACAGCAGAACAAATTAACTGGAAAGCATTGCTCAGAGGACTGGCATAGTTCTGGTGAATGTTAATGTGTTTGTAATTGTGTTTGTGCAAGGTAAGAGTATAATGGAATCCACAAATGCTTGAACTTCCTTCTTGTTTACGTGCCTATTGATGCAGGGAAATGCTTCTTATGATATTATATGTACGTAATGTTAAATGGTGATTAGAATAATAATAAATTGTTATATAATATATTCCCATGTTTCTATATTAAGATACTGCTTATTATTAAATTGTATTATAACTGCGATTATAGTATTGGGATTTGTATTTGCTCTGAAAGGTACGTTTAACTTTTTTTTTTTTTTGAAGTGAGGGCTTTTCTTAAGAAATTCACTTTGTTCATCATTGGTTTTACATTTTTTTCTTTTATTGCCTTGCATTCTGAGATCTTGCTGCCAAACCAGAGCATTTAAACTGTGGCTTTGCCGTATTTCTTGGCTCTAGTTCCACCCAAGAATAGGATCCCCCCTTACCCAGGCAGTGCCACGCAGCGGTTCCTGGGTGGTGTGTGATGAGCAGGGCTCTGTGAGTATTGAGACAAACCTGCATTTCAGAAGAACAAGCAAGCGCAGATGGAATTGCATGTCCCTGACGTGGTTCTTAGTGCCTACAGCACAGATGTGTTCCCCTAAGGTAGCTGTTTATACTCCTGCAGGCAGCAGAGAGGGGTGCAGCATTCAGAGGCTGTCCCAGGAGGGGAGGGCTCACATCCAAGAAGCGTGTGCTTCTCTGTTAAGTATGGAGACAGTTACTGGGGTCAGGACCTGGAGCCTCCTCTTGGCATGGTCACTCCTGAAGATGGAAATGTGACCTATTGCAACAAGATTTTGAGAGTGAGATATCAGTTTGGGCCAGTAACTCTTCCTGCTGAGAAAAGCAGCTGAAGATGGCCCTGCACTGGAGTGTTTCTGGCAGTGGTGACACAACCAGGAGCTTGGCTGAGAGCCTGTGAAGAGTGGCAGCTGTGTGGGCTTGCTGCCACCCTGCCACTGGGCAGCACTGCACAGAAAACACATTTTGTGTTTTTTTGTTATTGATATTACCTATCACCACACACCTCTGGTATTTACATTTAGCACCCCTCTCCACCATATCATGTTGGGTGGGTTTGAGCTCATGCTCTTCAGATCATTTACTCCAAAAGCCTTCCACATGGCAACAGTGTGGGCAAGGACATCCCTGACACCATCCCCATCCACCCTGACCTGTCCCTTGGTGGCAGCAGAGAGCTTTGCAGGAGAAGACTGGAATCAGCAGGGAACAGCTGGACAGTTGCTGCTTGCCCTCTCTGGCTTAAACCAAATCTGCTGGTTATCACCTCAGTGCTCTGTCACCTGCTCTGACCTGTCCCCCAGAGCATGGTAGAATATCTGGGATGAGTCTTGCAAAATCAAATGCCCTTTTCTTTTGTTTAAAACCTTACCACCAGAATTTTTTCCCTCTTCTTTTTTTTTGTTGACTCTGCCATGCAGTTTGAGCACTCCACAGAAAACTACAAAACTTTCACCACAATGCATCCTCCCAGGCCGGAAGGCACCACCCAGCCGCGCACCAGGATGAACACTGAGGGGAGGTGAAGCTTCTCCACCCCTGTGCTGTGTGGGACACAGCATCTGCAGAGAGCAGTAATTCACACAGATCCAGCTGGCGTGTGTGGCACTGACACCTCTATATCCTGCGATATCCCCTCTATTCTGCATTGGTGAGGCCACAACTGAAATACTGTGTCCAGTTCTGGGCTCCCCAGTTCAAGAGAGACAGGGAACTACTCGAGAGAGTCTAGCGTAGGGCAACAAAGATGATGGAGGGATTGGACAACCTCCCCTATGAGGAAAGGCTCAAAGAGCTGGGGCTCTTTAGCCTGGAGAAGAGAAGGCTGAGGGGAGACCTCATCTACGTTTACAAGTACCTAAAGGGATGGTTGAAGGAGGATGGAGCCAGACTCTTTTCAGTGATTCCAAGTGACAGGACGAGGGGCAAGGTGGAACGTGGGAAGCTCCATTCGAATACGAGGAAAAACTTCTTTTGGGCCCTGGCAGAGGCTGCCCAGGGAGGGTGTGGAGTCCCCTTCTCTGGAGATCTTCAAGCCCGGCGTGATGCAGTCCTGAGTGATGTGCTCTGGGCAACACTGCTTGCGCAGGGGAGTTGGACTAGATGATCTCTAGAGGTCCCTTCCTACTGACAATTCTGTGATTCCATGAGCTGCAAGGAGAAACCTGAAGTCCTGTGCAGGGAGCAGAGAATGTGTCTGAACACTACCCTTCACTCGGAGGAGCGCATAAAGCCTCCCATGGTAAAGATGGAGCGTCTCACATGCTACTGAAGTACCCTGGACATCTCTGCCTCTCAGTACCTGTGGAAATCGTCATTAGATGTTTTTAAACACAGAATGTTGCAGGCAGCTAGAAATGAAGACATGGGTGTGATTATCATTCTGCCCCTCTCCGGAGTCACCCTCAGTTTTACTCCGTGGCTGCTGAAACAGTGATGATATAGTTCCTGCTGCGATCCAGATGTCCATTAAGAGGTTTCTTCAGTGGTAGAGGTGGCAGTTCTCTCTTAGCAGTGGAGGTGTGTACTACTTGGGACGTGGCACTGCTCTTTCTTCTGCAGAGGAGACTGTAAAAATGCCAGTTTTTCAGTTTCTCCTGACCAGTCCCCATTAATATGGATCAAAGCTGCTGCAGTGGTCAGCCCGACCTTCGACCGTGCTGGAGAAGCTCTTCTACCTTTGGTTTCCATTGTGTGCTGACCACTGGACTTCACCTGATGTTTCCTTGTCATAAACTTAGCAGGGATGATGTGGAGTCACTGGCAAGCAGCAAGCAGACTGTGCAGAATTTGATTTGGGAAGAAAATCTCCTTTACAAGTGGAGTCCATTCCCACTTCCACAAAGCAGGATGTTCACCTGGGGCATTCTGTGTGGCTCCTTTGGGTTTCCCTGCACTGAATTAATACAGGCTTTGTGTAAATTATCAAATATTTTACGGGTCTATGCTTTTGCTCTGAACTTGATCAGGTTTTCACCAAAATGCAAAGTAAACACGTCTGTTACCGTGAGTAACAAAGGAGTTTGGGTAGATCTTAAAAAAAAATGCAAAATAATTTCACTGAATTATTAGAGTTGGAAGGGACCATAGAGATCATCTAGTCCAACCCCCCTGCTGAAGCAGGATTGCCCAGAG
>JAOQGH010000009.1:7358373-7375854 GCA_025769975.1 Gallinago jamesoni
AACCACCTCCCTGGGCAGCCCATTCCAATGTCTGATAACCCTTTCAGTGAAAAAATTTTTCCTAATATCCAGCCTGAGCCTCCCCTGGCGTAACTTGAGGCCATTTCCTCTCGTCCTGTCGCCTGTGACTTGAGAGAGGAGACCGACCCCCATCGCTCTCTGTTAGGAGAAAGGGAGCAGAGAGTGGTCCCGCAAACAGCCCGGCCAGGTGGCGGGAGCATCGGGAGTGTGAACTCAGCAATATTCACCCCATGGCAGAAGTGTTGGCATTTTGATTTGATCTCTCCCTCTTGATCACTCTAGCATAAGGCTGAGCATGGTCTTAAGAGTGCAGGAGGGAGCAGGAGCTGTGCGGCTGCAGCAGATCAGAGACGGGCTATTGTCCCTGCTGTCACCCCCAGGCTGCAGCCCTGCTGTGTTTGCGGAGGGGCAATCTGGATGGGCCAGAGGAATTTTAATCCCGAATGTTTCCACATTCCTTCCAGCCTGGCAAAGGATTCTGCTGAGGCATCAACTGCCTTGTCCAGCTCAGCCTGTCCTATATCTGATAAGTTAATTGAGGATTTAATTGAGGAATTAATTGAGGCATTCTGCTGGTTACCACAACATAATCACTAGGCTTCCCAGAGTCAGAGCTTTCCAGTCCATTTGGACTCAGTCCTGTAAACAACTAAATGCCATCAGCCTCCCCTGAAATCCCCAGGGTGGTAGGTGCTGGAAACACAAGAGATTGGTGCCCTTTCTGCAGGCCATTGATCGCTGTTACCCTTCTGGTGCTGCCAAAGGGCTGGACCACGCTGTGGTGCCTGCAGCTCGAGGGAGAAAGTTCACTTTGGAAGTAGAACTGCTGAAAAGTCTTTTTTTCCCTTCGTGTACTAGTTCTGCAGCTGCAGCTGGCTGTGCTGTTCATTAGATCTGATTCCGGCATTTGTCTTAGCATCCCAGGAAGATGTTTAGCTTTTCTTCTCAAAATGATACAATACCCAGAGAGATTTCTGTCTTCATTCAGTGCATTTGTGCAAATTGTAGCTGTAGTATATAATGCAGCTGCAAGGTAATAACTGCCCTTTGATTAAATTTAAGTTCCTGAACTATAGCATAGAATCATAGACTCATAGAATCGTCTAGGTTGGAAGGGACCTTTAAGATCCAGCCATCAACCTAACTCTGATATGTAAAACCAAAAACTTGAAGGGATTATTTCCAAACTTTGGGGCTCATTCTGGTTTTATTCAAGTCAGTGTGAATGGGAATAAGGTAATGGGATAATCCTGGGACAAGGGGGCTGAAGCAGGTCTGCACTTTCTTTCCTTTATTAGACTTTTGTAGCCAACTGCAGAATTTTGTTCAAAGTAATTTTTACATCTTTGTTTTCTTTTTCTTTCCTCATCCCTAAATTATAAATAGTGGACTCCAAGGAACCTGAAGCAAGGAGCAGGCACTTGGAACTTACCAGATCTCTGCCACGGTAACTTGCGTGTTTAAGATGAAGGTTTCTACAAGCTGACGCCATGCGTGTTTTCTTCCATTAACAAAAACCCCTACATCCTTGTAGATCATCCATTATTCAAGTTGCTAACAGGCTTTTCATGCCTAAAGCTGTGCTGTCCTTCTAGCAGCACAAAGGTCTTGCTGCTCCTGCCATGGGTTCAGATGCCACCCCCAGCTATATGAACTTCAATGATCCAAACCTATTTGTATCCCAGAAACCAATAACTTAAGCCTCAAAAGAATGTTTGTCTGCTCTCACTGTGAGCCTCAGCTCAGGTTTTGGCCTCCTTGATTTCTAACGGAGTGACACAGGACTTGTAGCTTTTAGCTACTGAGAGCGAGACCAAACTTCTTGCCAGGTCTTAAAGCTGAAGCTCTGCATCCCTGTCTCCACTGTCGTGGAGATGAATGACTGTTTTGCATGTTGGGCAGTCCCTGAGTTGTGGGATCCTGAGACGGCATGAGGCCCCTCAGCATCAGTTTAATCACAATAGTCTTTTTCTGTCTCCTCATAGAATCATAGAATCACCTGGGTTGGAAGGGACCTTCAAGATCATCTAGTCTAATCATCAACTCATCTCGAGACAAATCAGGGTTTTTAAGGACTATAGGAACTGATAAGCCTGATTCTTCCAGATTTCTGTGCTGTGGCCTTGACGGCATTTTATTGAAATATGCCCCTGTCTCCCCCATGACCTGGTGCTGTCACTGCATGTCAACAGGCCCTTCCTGTGACCCCAGAACGCACCACAGTTCCCTGTCCCTCTGGGTACCCAGACACAATTCTCTCAGCTCCCCACCCTGTCTCCTGAACTGCGTAGCACCACCACATCCCACCCTAGCCCTTGAGCCCCTCACTGCGCCATGGCCACTTCTCACCTACCATAATTCACAGCAGGTGGGCCCATGCTGTGGCTGTCCCAAGGCTACACATGTGATAGCAGACCAGCCAGGATGTGCCTGGTGGTTGACCTGCACACTGCTGCCCAGCACAATGCAAAGTCTTCAAGATGGGGTGCTTGTGTTCTAGCCAGCTGCTGAGTTTTGTATTTACATGAAGGTAGGAGCTTGGAGACCTATAGCTCTCTGACAAAATCAGTAGAAATTCCTCCACAGGTCAACTGGGCCTGACAGACATCCCCTGCACTACTCCTGTGGTACCACATACATCTTGGTACTGTGAAGGTTTTACTCCTGCCTTTCCAAAGGTGGTCTACAAAGGGCATTGCAGGTCTATGTTCCCTGAGCAGGGAGCATATTTTCCTGTTTGGTGTGGATCACTTGAAGTGGTCCATGAGGTTTAGTCCCAGTGTTCGGTCCCGCCAACACAGAGGTCCTCCCTGGTGGTGAGGGAGAGGATGTGCTGGCTCATGTTCTGTGCAATGGTGGGTCCAGGAGGAGGAGGATCACAAGCAGAAAGGCGACCTTGGGACGGGAAAGGTGATGTCCAAAGAGATGTATGCCAGTCTCACCTCTACTTGACACAAAGATGATCTTGATTAGCCATGATACAAGCACTGGTTATTTGTGTTGGATGGTCAGGCAACAAAGTGGTTCTGAAGGGTCACAACCCAGCTATCTCCCAGCATTTTCTGACCAAATATGCACTTTGTTCTTTTTACCTCCCATACATTGATATGAAGGAGTTGCTTTGTGGGCTACCATAGTACTTCTCCCAACACTGGTAGGTTGCCCCAGTTTCATTGGGCAAAAACATACACTGAGGAAGTATGTCCCTGCCACAAAGCCCATCAACATCAACAGAGTCATTGTGTCAGCCTTCCAGCGGTAGTTACCTCCAGAATAGTCACCCCAGACACATCCCCACAGAAACAGATAGCGTTGCACCTGATCTTGGTACAGAGCTGCACTCATAATCTCAGTCATAGAATGGTTAGAGTTGGAAGGGACCTTAAAGATCATCCAGTTCCAGCCACCTTCCCTGGGCAGGGACACCTCCCACCAGACAAGGTTGCTCAAAGCTCCATCCAACCTGGCCTTGAACCCCTCCAGGGATGGGGCAGCCACAGATTCTCTGGGCAACCTGGGCCAGGCTCTCACCACCCTCACACCAAAGAAATCTAATCTAAATCTCCCCTCTTTCAGTTTAAAACCATCACTACATTCCCTGATCAAGGGTCCCTCCCATCTCTCCTGTAGGCCTCCTTCAGGTACTGGCAGGCAGTTACAAGGTCTCCCCAGAACCTTCTTTTCTCCATGCACACAGCTTGGTGTCATCAGCAAACTTCCTGAGAGTACACTCAACCCCACTGTCCAATCTCCAACAATCTCATGTCTCATCTTCTTGTATCCACTGTGTTTGCCAGTTTACAAGTCAATCTAAATATATGGTGTCTCTCCTCCTGCAATGTAGGCTGGACTCACTGGACGGGCTGTGTCTCTCCTCAGGGGGTAGTAAGCCAGTGGCATACTAGGGTGGGTCACCCAAGAGGTGTGGTGAGAGAGTCCATAATTTGATAGAAAATGATCAGAACTATGCAAATATGAGTTGAGCCTTGATGGATGGACAGTGAATCTGAGTAGAGTCTCTGAGGGATTCCAAGAAGGAAAAGTTATCCTCATCAAACACAGGTGAGATGACAGGTTTGCAGAAAGGCAGTGCCCCAACCCTTCTACATGGCTGAATTTTGTGACAGTCAACATTTCAGGTTGAGTCTCACTGTCGGTATTTTCCTTCCTTTCTTCACTTTCAGCTAACATCAATTTATTTATAACTGCATTGTAACATCTGCTTGTTGCTCTGAAACCATAAAAGCATCACAATGCATCCCTCTGTTCCAGGACTCTGCTGTCTCCACAGCTTACACCCAACACTTCCAGGGGGCAGATCCTACACACAAGCTGCCGGGTTCTTTGCTCCCAAGGCTTTATCCTCTGTGCTTTCCAGCTTTGCCATGCAGGAGCTTTGCTCAGACATACAGATTTTGGACTTTTCCCCAAGCAATATGAATGAAAATTTTTCTGAGTATTTTGAGTAAACTACAAGACTATGAAAAGTGTAACCATAAAACAAGGCCACACAATTTATTACAAGGAACAAGTATGTCCAACTTTTTACATGTATTTGCAGCAATGCAAAGGTTTGAACCAGGATTATGGGTTCTGAGCTGAGCTGTAAAGCACTTCCTGCAGTTTGCCTCTCAAGAGCAGGGACGTCTGCAAGAACTGTGGGAGATAGGAAGTGTCTTCTCCTACCGAGTGACAAAGTAGGTGTGGTAGAAAAACCTGCTGTTGGACTGGGCTCATGGAGCAGAAAAAGGCAGGGAGCATTGCTGGCACAAACTGGTTTTTCATGTTCACTGGCTGCTGCCATCTGGTCCCACAGATCTGCATCCTTTCTGCTGTGGTATCCAGTGGTGTCTGCTCTGCGTTATGCTGACCTTGTCTGGCTTCACCCCATGGGAATGCTCATGCCCATCATTGTGTTCTCACTCCTCAGGGCAGCTCTTCCTCCCCAAATGCCTAGATGTCACCGTCTTTTCAAGCTGTGGCACACAATGAGGTCCTTGGTTATCTTGCTACATTTGTGGGTGGCCAGATAATAACAAGGAAAAACACCCTAGAGCTAGAGAAAGTGCAGAAAAGTGCAACAAAAATGATAAAAGATCTGGGGTGTCGTCCATCTGAGGAGTCTAGTGGACACCAGCACCCATCCTCCTTGAAATGAGGTAATGAAAAGGATAAGAGAAATCTCTGAACTCATGAGCCACCTGGAGAAGATGAGTGGGGAATGACCATCCGTTTTTCTTGTGATACACAAAGCAAGTTTCCATTGAACTGTAGCAGGTTCAGATCCAACAGAAGTGGTATTTCCTTACTATTCTGTATTTAAACCAGGTAAACTTCTTGTCAGACTGATCTGTCGCAGCTCTTTCACAAGCCTGATCTCCCAAGAAAAGCAGACTAACAGTCTTGTAGAAGCAGAGCAGAAAGTAACAGAAATGGATGTGACTTTGTTTACAAGCCAAGTCTCTTAACATCACAATTATGGACATCATAACTTTTATCTTGTCAAATAATAAACAATCATATTGTCCTTATCAAGGACGTCCCATCACAACAACCTACACCAGCCTCTGGATTGATGTTCTCTTCCATTTTTCAGTTATTTGGTGTCAAGAGGGACAAGAACATGGGTAAATGGGACCAGACAGATCAGATCTGCTCTGTCATTTTTTAAGGCTCAAGAGCAGCTATGAACCTACTGAGACAAATTGCAAATATTTGATGCTGTAAAGAGCTGGTTTTGTTATTTATAATGCACTTAATATGTGCACAATGTACTGAGTGAAAGGTTGATAAATACTGCTTTCTGAGAGCAATTTTAATGACAGTTGGAAAGAAATAAATTGTTTGTGTAGTTTTCAAGGTTCTCCCGTTCTTATATCTTGGAAAATAAATAGCAATTCTTGACGTAGTGTTCTTAAATTAAAGAACTGGTGCTGGCAAGGGAACTCCTACAGAGCCATCTTTCCATACACAATACATAATTAGTACCTTCTGCTCTCCAGGAAATACCAATTACCAATGACTTCCTAGGAGGGTCAGCTCCAAGCAGAGGCAGGGGTCTAGACTGCTGTTCACCATGCAGTTCTGGACACAAGGGTCCAGCTGTCCCAGAAGTCAAAGCACCTGGATGTGTCCCATTTTGGTAGATGATGCTGTGTCATTTCCCTTCTCTGTCTTTCCCAGTGGCAAAGTGTGGGGTTTTTTTCAAGCAGCACCTTTGTAAAAGGCCTTGAAATCCACTGAGGAAAGGCTGTACCAGGTGTATTGCTCTTAATGCAGTCTGTTACTGGCAGCGATATTACACATGGGCCCTACCTGGGTCGTCTAGGGAGGTGTACAGCCCCTCCAGCAGGAACATGGGGGAAAGTCAAAGGAATGTGTCAGCAGAGGCAATGACCCTGGGAGATGTTATCAGGAGATCTCTGGTTCAACCTCCTGCTCAGTGCATGGTCAGCTTCAAAATGAACAAAATGTCCACAGGTGCCCGTGTGTGGCAGAAAGTGGACAGCCAAGGAAGAGACCAGTGATCCCAGTCATGTGCCCAACCAGCAGTGAACAAGTCTGGATTTAAGATTCCTCTGAGATGAGTCAGAGCTCTCTGCCTATGCTCCCTGACTGAGCAGATGCTTCATGGCACCCATGTAGTTGTGCTGGGTCTAACCAAAAGTTTGTCTTAAGACCCTCTCTCCCTAGCAATGAACTGAACATGCCCAGGAGAGTGTATAAAGACACACAACCCCAGAATGCTCCAGCCTCCCACAGTTTGTAGTTCAGGAAGGTCTTAAGATTAGATGAAGTATTAGTTTTCTCTATTAACTATGAATTTATCACCGCTTCAGTTGAAAAGTTAAACTAAGTGGATTCTTTCCTCTGAGAGGAAGTGAGAAAAGTGGTGGCATGACAAAGAACCCAGACTTACTCTGTGAATGCTCCAGCCATGGTAAAACTTTCACAATCCGACTACATAAGACATCAGAGAATCCAACAGTGAGCTGCACCATTTCAGAAACCAGGTGTTCCTACAATAGAGTTAGACAGTCAGAGTCCAGCATGAAGCTGTAGATCCTCAGCAATTTTAGCTGGATACCACATGGTGCTTTTCCTGTTGTCTCTTACAGTATCATTTGCCACCAGCAAAAGGATTTTGCTTTTTATAACTGCAAGTCTCTCCAGACTGCCATCAGGTTGTCCCTTACATCAGGTTGGACTAATGCAGCCCATCCTCCTTGGCCTCTCCTGGTCAGTCATGTGCCCTGATCATCTTGCTCTGCCTTTAGTGGCCCCTCTCTGGTTTCCACCAGGGAAGCTCTGTGGTTCCCTTATCTGCAACAAGAGCACATTCCTACAAGGTCTCACTGAACCTGGTGCCCGCTCAGATCCTTCCCTGGAGGCTACTGCTCAGCCAGTTGCGTCCAGATTGGAATGATGCAAGGGCTTATTCTGCCCATGTAGGACTTTTACACTTCTCCTTAGTGAACCCATTTCAAGATACAGTTTCCCAAGTCCCTGTGGATTGATGTCATCTCCTTTGACACAACAGCCACTTCCCCTAATTTCGTTTCATGCATTTACTGAGGATGAGCTCTTTGTCCACATGTTGAATGATGTGAACCGTAATGTCACCCTGGGAACACACACTTGTTTATTGCCCACCATCCAGCTGTCAGTCTGTTGTTGATGACTGTTAAGTCCAGGGTCTGGGCAGTTTTTGACAACCAAAGTGTAGGTTTGCCCAGCCAGTACTGTCATAGAAGGCAATGAGGTTGCTTGAGTCCTTGGTAGACTGACTCTTTCTGGTTGCTTCCTCATCCTTTACAGGTTTGGATAAGGACCATGACCTCCGTGGACACTGACTGGCCCATAGTTCCCAGTCCTCTTCTTGCCCCAGCTGATGCAAATTCAACAGGAACATAAACCCCTGCCTAGCTCTCTGTTCCTAGGTATTTCTTCTGGCTTCAAATGATAAAGTGACATTACTCTGAAGAATACAGGCAGTGAACAGCCCCAAGTTTGCAAAGTTCCTCTGGGTTGGAGGAGCTTTTCAAACTAACAGTTCTCTTGTTCTGGTCTCTCTTTCTCTTCAGCTGAGCAGCTGCTTCAGCTGTACTTGTTCCAAATTGCAGCATGATGTTAATTTTCTAAGATCTGTCTATCAAGGAGGGTTTCGTTTCAGTTGGCAAAAGACAATGCACTGAAACAGCTACAGCTGAGACAAAGACAGAAATTAACATTTGTAAAGGGAGAAAGGGACAAAAGAAATGTTGGTGACAAGGAAGACAGTGAAACACAAATGAAATCATTGTCATTATCTGACTACAAAGGGGAAGGATGCTGTTCCAGGGATGAGGACTCCTGCCACACCAGCCTGCTGCCTGGGACCCGCTCCAGCAGGGGAAGCAGTTTGTCCACATCCATCCAGGAACAGGGCTGGCTGTGAGCCCACCATCAGTCATAGAATCATAGAATGGTTAGAGTTGGCAGAGACCTTAAAGATCATCGAGTTCCAGTTCCCCCTGCCCTGGGCTGGGACACCTCCACTACACCAGGTTGCTCAAAGCCCCATCGAGCCTGGCCTTGAACACTTCCAGGGATGGGGCATCCACAATTTCCCTGGGCAACCTGTTCCAGTGCCTCACCATCCTCACAGGAAAGAATTTCTTCCTAATATCTAATCTAAATCTCCCCTCTTCCAATTTAAAACCATTACTCCTTGTCCTGTCACTGCACTTCCTGACAAAGAATCCCTCTCCGGCTCTCCTGTAGGCTCCTGTCAGGTATTGGTAGGCTGGTATGAGTCCTGGAGAAGCGAGTGCTGAAATGGTCCGTTCCTGTGGTATTCGCCATCAGAGCTGTGCTTACCAGTTTGTTAGGCAGGTTGTTTTAAAATGTTGCCCCAAGAAGAGTGAAGATCCCCCAAATCTGCACAAAATCCTGACTGATTCTTAATCCTCCCTTGTCGCTGGGAGGTGGTGAATTGGTCAGGAGTAGCCCTAACCTAAGGGCTGGGAGAAGGTTACTCCTGCCATGCAGTGGTTTCTAGTGAAAACCCACATTCCTCCTCCTTTTCTATCCAGGAGCTCTGAGAGGGAATGGTGGTCCCAGCTGATGTCCCTGCAGCAACATCCCTGGTAGCCAGCCGTGACGGCACACACGAGGCACTCTGTGACCCCCTGGCGTGATGGATGCTCTCTTGCAGGTTGGCAGTCATGGCCCTCGTATGGGTGCAGCTGAGAGCCTTTGTCTGGAATCAGAAAACAGTCAATTTGGGCATATGTTAGCAAAAATGCAGGTATTAAGCCTGAGAGCATGTGAGTCTCCACACTTACAGCCATTAGCTGAGTGACTGTCTGTGGGCTGGTGGGTGGGTTAATGCCCTGTGAGCAAAGTTGTTCTGGTTGTGAAGGCTGTAGACACACAACACACTTGCCGAACACCTGCCCTGAAATGGCAAACGCTCTTCTGCAATGACTTGACTGTTTCCCAAATGCTTGCACAGCTCAATTCCCATCCTCTTGGGGCAGGCACTCTCCTGTCTTCCCACTCCCAGTGCCTGACTGGCTCAGCTGGTGTGATGACCTTCCATTGGGTGATTTGCTTTATTTATGCCTCACACTTCACCTCTGAAGTCCTGCTTTGTGCTGGTGTGTGTCTGATCTCCCTGCAGTGTTAAAAGTATCCATAAGGAGTATGTGCTCCTTACCCAAACTGCCTCATTCTCCAGAAACTGATCTGTGGTACTCTGAGGGGAACAGGACACCAGCCACTGTCACAGTTGGAGGGGTTCATCCTGATCGCAGCTCTTGCCATAGCAATGTCCTCCCCAGGGAGCAGAGAAAGGGGTGCCAGGTGGGGGAACTATGTCCTGGGACTGAACTCTAGAGACCGGGAGCAGTGATGGCCTGGGACCTGCCCAGAGCCACATGGGTTCCTGGGAGAGGAGTTTGGGGCACATGGGGTTGGCTGTGCTTGTCCTGCCATGGATGAGTCACACAAATCCTGGTGAGACTTTTCCCGCTCAGAATGTAGTGACCAGTCAGAAGCAGCCAATTCTTGGTGGTCTGTCCCATTGCAGCCTGCTCTGCTGTCCTGGGTGGCAGTAGCTTGCTGTACACACAGTCCTGGAGCAGGTGCTTCACATGTTCCAGGAGAAACACTCTGAAGTTTGGGGATTTCATCGCAACCTGCAAGAAACTGCAAGAAAATTTGTTTTCCTGGTCTGGGATGGTTTTTCTCTGTCTATCTATTTCAGGGGATAACAAATCATTGCTCAAGTTCAGAAATGATTTAGTAGCAATCTTACATGGTTGATCCCAGAGACACGACCAGGATGTCTCTGGTAGTGTTTTGGTCAAGGGGTACTGTTTGGGCCAGGATCCATGCTGCACGTCAGTGGACAGCTGAGGAGATCATGGTGAAGTGCAATTGCACTGGCTGTCTATAGGTCTTATTCCTATGGTCCCATCTGGAAGTGACTTGTGGCCCTGCCCTGGAGCTGTTGCGTGGTGGGGAACTCACGTTACAGTCCCAAAGTAATAGAAACCTTGGAACCTCAAAAAAAAAAAAAAGTCTCAAAGTCTCATCAAGAAGATGAAACAATTCTTCAAATCACTGCAACTACCTGTAACTCAGCGAGAGCTTCCCCAGTAGCAGGCACAGGCATTAACAGGGAAAGCTCAGCCAAAGGAGAGATCTGAGGATTTCTGTGTAGCTGGGA
Source organism: Gallinago jamesoni (assembly GCA_025769975.1). Taxonomy (NCBI): domain Eukaryota; kingdom Metazoa; phylum Chordata; class Aves; order Charadriiformes; family Scolopacidae; genus Gallinago; species Gallinago jamesoni. The sequence continues at coordinate 7,369,109 of JAOQGH010000009.1, forward strand.
ACCGCAGGAACTCATTTACAAGTAATGAATCACGAAACAGCAGGAAGCAAGCTAGCCAAGAAAAAGCGTGAGCTCTGTAATTAACTGTGGAGTGCTTAGGTGAATAACAAAGGGGTGTGATACAGAAAACAGGTCTCAGAGTAGTCAGAGCAGGGAACGTTGCAAGACTAACTTCTATAAGCCACAGTTTTTCCAAACAACTTTTAGTCAAAGAAATTGCTACTTTCTCTTGAACTGAAACAAATCCTCTGTGCATGTAATTATCAGGCAAAACAGCTGACAGCTTTTAACTCATGTTTAAATTTATGAGTGACCCAGATCAACAAAAACAAGGAAACCATCTCCTTGAAGAGGTCTGCTCTTAACTCCTGACACTGAGCCAAGGCAAGGCAGTGGGTATCAGATAAGGCCAACGGAGCAGTTGAAGGTTTCCACTACGTAATCAGTCTACGATGCAGATGGGCCAAAGGAAAGCACATGTTATTGATTATCCCCTGGCTCTGGGGAGGGGTTGGAGGTTCAGGTGAGAAGGCAAAGGGTCCATGGCAGCACAATGTGTGAGTGGCAGAGCCACCACAAACAGGACCCAGAGCTGGTGCACAGGATGGTGTGTGCTATTCCCAACTCTGCTATGGACACACGGGATTGCATGCCACCCTGAGAAATGAGAGCTGTCTTTGGATGGAGCTTGGAGTTAGAGACAAAACTGCTATTTCAGGACAACTATCTATTATTAATGTCACCCAAGTCCCAGTAAATCCATCCACCTCTTTTTCTGGGGCACCATGCCAGGAGCAGCTGTGTCACAGCAGCTGGCTTCTCTGCAATTCCAGATGCCGTTGTGGGGAAGTGAGGAGACTTCTTCAGAAAACATTAATTTCAGCTGATAAGCCTATGTTTTGTATCCTTCTCTTTCATTTCATATAACTCCAGAAATACTGAATTGTATAAGCCAGGCTGATACCTCTCTGGGGCAGGGGACTCCTGTTAAAAGTGTTACCCACACTGTCTCTGGGAGGAGGCACCAGAAACCATCACCCTCTGGACAAACGGATCCCACAGCCTCACTGGAGCCAATGAAGTTCCAATGGATCCTGAAGAGTGTCGTCAGTCCAGCCATGGCCCAGGGCTTTACCTGCTGTGCCTCTTGCTCTCTGTCCATGAAGTTTGGGTCACCCTGGCCCTTCACATGCCCCACTCATCCCTTTGCTGGCAAACATCAGAGGAGATGCTTTCCTTTCTTCTGTGCCTCTCAAGTGGAATAACTGGAGCAGAAGCAGGAAGAGCAGAGACTGTTTCTTTTAGTGTCCCTGCACAAGGTGCAACATCACCTTTGAGAGATGTCACTTCACATGTGCAGCTCTGATATTTTCCTAGGCACCATGAATAACTGCAAATGCCAGTTTGCTGGAATAATTACTTCCAAGCATGCAAAGGAGGGAAGGTACAGCCAGAGGCAAAACTGAAAACTTGGTGGGAATAAGCATTCAAGAGACCTGAGCAGAAACCCCGAGCGGACTCGGAGCTTGTGGCCTTGGCTGTTTGGGAGAATTGTCACATCGGTTTGTCATATCGGCTCATGATGGTCTTTCACTGTCCCTCTGCCCCCACTGATCCCACCACACTCACTCCTGATCCAGTGCCAAGAGCTGCTACAGGACAAGTGCAGGAGGTGGGAGATGCCTCTCTTCCCTCTTGTTTCAGGTCACTTCCAAAGTAGTATTTAGGGAAAGCAGGGATGTCCCATGTCTGGCAGTGACCTTCTCATTCCTTTCCGTTTGTTTTCTCACTCTGCTGCTTCTCTGATGTCTTTTTGTTTTCTTTGCACCCTTTGTTGGTTTTCCAGGCCTGTGAGGTGAGCAGTTAGATGGATGCTCTAGGCTTGTCTCCCAAGGGCTGGGAAAGCTGAGTTAGACAGAGCAGCCAAGGTGATGCCTGTGAGTGTAAGTCACCAAACCTCTGTGCAGATGCTACCACCGAGAAGTAAAGCAGCCCTCACTCCCTGTAGCTTAATCCTCTGACCCTAGACCTGTATCACTCCAGCTGGAGGAGTAATTCTTAGTGTTTACATGGGTCAGCAGTTAGACAAGGACCTGACTTAGATTTTCCCAGCAGGTCACACGGCTCTTTGCTAATCAGCGGTAGCATAAACACTACCAGGATCCTTATGGGTCACTTGCTAGGGACAGGCTAAACAAATCATCACCAGATGAAAAGCAGCATGGATGAGTGGATGAGATTTGGAGCAACTGTATTGGAGTCCTGAGTCTGTGCCTGGAGGGGTTTTGGGACTTGTGAAATGGAGAGGTGGTCAGCTGGGAGGCTTGGACCTCAGCCTTGGTCCTTGCATGGATGGGAGAGTGCACAGGGGATGGACCCTTTATTAGCACATAAGTTTGAACACGCTGGGGATGGGGGAGAACCTCCTCTTCCTGCTGGCCCACTGTGTCTTGCAGTGCTCCAGGGAGATTCGTGATACCATCGTTACAGCAGCCTCTCTGATTTTCCCCCACTGTGTGTATCCCTTTACCTGGAGATACGAACCCTCCCTAGAAATCCCACCTCTGCTGCCCTGGCAGCACTTGTAGAGGTGTGAACTACTCACAGTCCTCAGCCCTGGCACAGCTGAATATGGGAGTTAATCCAGGACAGAGCCACCAAGCAATGCAGAAAGGATGACAACTGTTGGGATGGGGTGACCCTACTGACTCATCTCACCATCCCGTTACTGAGCACAGGGGAAGCAAGACAGAGGGCACAGCTTGGGGCTGGGAGTATGTAAGTTTTCTCTCTAAAGGATCTGGAAATGTGAGACACCTGCAAAGTTTGTGCTGTCCATTCCAGTATCATGTAAGCAAGACTTGTATGAAATTAAAGTTTTAAATTGTTACTCATGCTTACTAATCAGCAGAATAAAGAGCTCTGGCTCCATTGCCTCCTCTGAAAGCACATCCACCAGCTGCTCTGCTTGGAGCCAGGCACACAAGCCTGCGTTTCCTTCTTCCCATGGGATTCCTGGGGAGAAGTGCTCACGGACCAAAGTGGGGAGGCTTGGCCACAAACTCTCCACAGCAAGAGCTGTGTAACAGTATAATTATGGTCTGTTTTCTCCGTGCAGCTGGCATGCAAGTTTCCAAGGAGATTTGAGAATATTGAAATCTCAGCTGCACAAAACCATAACTTTTTGCCCTACAGTCAAAACAGCATCTATATTTTAGACCAGGAATTTATTTTTAATAAACTAACCTCCAAAAGCAGTGCGCAATTTTTCCACAATTTTTCCATCAAATTAAGTCTGGATTTTTTCAAAACAAAAATGCTCACCAAGCTGTGGTGGCTCCAACTCGTAGCCCAAGACAGAAGTTGGTAGCCACCGCAGCCATTGCTCTCTCCAGCCCATGGGGGTTAGTCCGTGTTAGTGTGGTAAGTGCTAGTTCAATGCCAGCAGAATCAAGAGGGGCTGGTGGGTGCTGCAGGGCTCCTGGCTGATAGCACCAAGGCCAGATAGGTCAAGTGCTGGAGGGATCAGCAACTGTCTCATTAGGCTCCGATTGTCCCTGCTCTCTCTCCTGCCAGCCAGGGCAGGAGCAAAGAGGAAGGAGGGCTGGAGAGAAGGTGGGGAGAGGATTTCTTGCACTGGGGAGGTAGAAGGGAAAGGGGATGCTCCCTGCAGGGTGATTCACTGGGTGTTGCTGGAAGAGAGATCTGTGGGTCCTGCCTGGAGCGAAGAGAGGACAGAGCATCAATGGGAACAGCAAAGGTGCCGCCAACCTTTCCCATGGGCAACCTGCTCCGACCAGGAGGGAACCAGACTTGCTCTCCAGTGAGGGGGGGTGAGACAGGGCAGCATAGCTCTGGCGTATCCTCCTCACCCAGGAGCTGGGTCCTGTGGGCTGTCCTGCAGGCAGGGGCAGCGCAGCGGGTTGGTGACAGAGAGATCTGCCTTCCCATCACCACTCCCCACTGTCAGCCCAGAGAGGAAGAAATTCAGGATTCAAAAGTCCAGAGAGAAAGGGAGTAAAAATGAAGAGCCCAGTGAAGAAAGGGCTCTCTGGTGAAGAGTAAGTCCTGCCTCCTCCCTCCCACCTCTCCCTTTTTGTGGGAGGAGTAGGATGCTGTTGCCATTAGCCCCGGGGCGATGTGCAGCGTGGCAGAAAGCAGGAAGCAGAACCGTGCATGAAATTGTCTTGGAGGAGAGGGATGGCAGACAAGGCATTGCATTATGATGCCACTGCCATCACTTCAGAGTGACCGAGATGACAGGAAGAAATGTCCAAACACCAGTCAACCTGCCCACAAACTGAGCCAACGTGGCTGGGTGGGAGCCAAAGGGCTCCTGCCTTGACCCCCACAAGCTCTGACAGCCCCGGTGCTGTTTCTTACCAACATGACCGAGCTGGCTGGGAAGAAAACCAGCTTCTGGTTTCCAAAGCAAGTGCCTTTGATCTGGAAAAGCAAAGGGGACTCTGCCAGCTTCCCAGGATGTCATTTGCATGGAGCCACTGTGCTGGTGCTCAGTGAGGAGTGAACCTCTTACAGGACCCAACCTCCCTTAGTCCCCAGGTTAGATGCCACAGAGGCTGACCTGATAAAGCAGGAGATAATGACAGCACAACCCAAACATAACATGGGACATGCTGAAGGGCTGACGTGTTTCTACAGGAATAGCTGTCACACGGGAGGACCTTTCTGGTGGCACAAGGTGACCCACTTTACCAGCATCTGCTGAAAGGGGAGGTTATGTGTGCACGTGTGTGCAAGAGTGGCACAGAGAAGAGGCAGACGGGCAGGATTCAGTCTCTGCAGTGATTTGTCTGTGTGGTGTCATCATTGGGTTTCTTTTCCCCCCGTGGAAACAGGGTTGTGCTGCACTTGCCCAAGGGCTTGTCACCTTCTGGGTTGTAGAGCTTCCTAAATGGAGCTGCCTGTCTGTCATTAACTTGTCCCTCACCAAAATAGATCAGGGAGCCACTGCCATCCCAGTCATTTAATATGAGGCTATTATGGATGTAGGAACCACCACTGTGTCCAGTGACTGACCAGTTCTGCTCTCCACTGTGATCCAGAGGAGCCAGGAAGGATTTCTTGTGTTCAGCAATGCAATAATGCCTGTAAGAAAGCATTTCCTCTCTTCTTCCCTCTGCAAGCTGCTTCATACCTTGGTACCCAAGGATTTAGGGCTTAAGTTGCTGTCAAAATTATGAGCCATGTTCAGGATATGTTACATCTTGATTTTATCTTTTTCTTTCTGCAGAAGTCCTGGGACTGGTGGTGGTGAGTGGTGATGGCTCTTTTTGCTCTCTTTTCCACACTGACCCATTTCTGGCCCGTCCTGTTTTTGCTGTGTTTCTTGGCACACTGTAGCTCAGTGTTCCCCAACTGAGAGCAAACACAGAAGCAAAATGACCCAAAAGCTCAGGTTTTTGGAGGTGATCCCTAAGAACTTTCTCAGAATATCTGTGCTATGAAAGAAACAAAGATCAATGAAAACTTCGCAAGTGAAAGACACTCTGGGCTAAAACAGCCTTGTGAGCTCTGGACATCACTGGCAGCGAGATGGGAAAAGCAGTCCCTGTTACCTGCAGCATTACTTACGCTTGCAGATGGCTGCAGTGTGGGTTTTTTAAAGTTGTATCTGCTTTGCCTTCCAGTAAATTTGCCAGCGTGGGGCTGAGGAAGTGGTAGCATTGTTCTGCCACGAGGGTGGGGATGAAAAGCCATTTAAATCGAGGCAGTTTCAAGGGCAGAGAGCACTGACCACTCTGAGCAAAGCCGTGAACCACCTGTCCCAGCCTCTTGGTCCAGCCCACTCCCTCCCCGTCTGCCAGGATGGCAGAACTCAGGTTTTCCTTGTAGCTGAATCTACAAGGGCAACATTGACCTAATTAGTCTCTGAAACAAATGGGAGAGAAAGACTTGCCGCCGTATGTTACCGTAAGAAATCCTCTCCCTCTCCGTTTGCTCTCCTGGCCCCGGGGATTCATCCTGGGCAGGTGCTTCATTGATTGCAGCAGGTTTTGAATCCTCTTCCCTCTCCTTGCAGGGATGCCACATGCTGTCTTCTGACCTCGTTAGCTTCTCCTCCTGTTCCACTTCCCCGCTCTGCACTCCCAGCCCCACTGATGTGCTAATTACTACAAAGCAATCTGCAGGAATGCACTCCTTGGAGCGGGGTGAGGGGAGCGGAGAGAGGAGGGAGAGATGCTGCCAGAGCATCGTGGGGGTTGGAGCAAAGCGGGTGAGCCGGGAGCTTGGTGAAGCAATGCTGCTGTCTGAGCTCCCACCAGGCTCTTCCTCTGCACAGATCGGTGCCAAGCATGGCACATGAGTGTGCAAGAGGTGAGGTGCTCCCGCACAGCAGATCTGCTTTCCCACAGGGCCAGCTAACGTGGGGTGCATGTGACTTGCATGGTCATGGCTGTGCCTCAGCTGCACCCAGGGCATTGATGCACTGTGCAGAAACAGAATCATAGAATCACAGAATCACAGAATCACCTAGGTTGGAAGGGACCTTTTAAGATCATCTAGTCCAACCAATAACAAAAAAAAAAACCCAACCAAAACAAAACAAAACAAAAAAAACCAAACACCACCCACACCACACAAAACACCACCCAAAACTAATCCATATCCCCGCGCACCATGTCAACTCGTCTCATGAATACCTCTAGGGATGGTGCTTCAACCACCTCCCTGGGCAGCCCATTCCAATGTCTGATAACCCTTTCAGTAAAGAAATATTTCCT
>JAOQGH010000009.1:7375954-7397049 GCA_025769975.1 Gallinago jamesoni
GGTCTCACCAGTGCCGAGTACAGGGGGACGATCACCTCCCGGGTCCTACTCACCACACTGTTCTTGATACAGGCCAGAATCATAGAATCATTCAGGCTGGAAAAGACCCTTGGGATCATCGAGTCCAACCATCTACCCTACTCTACAAAGTTCTCCCCTGCACCATATCTAACACCACATCTAAACGACTCTTTAACACATCTAAGGATGATGACTCAACCACCTCCCTGGGCAGCCTCTTCCAGTGTCTGACCACTCTTTCTGTGAAACGCTTCCTAATGTCCAGTCTAAACCTAACCTGTTGCAGCTTGAAGCCTTTCCCTCTTGTTCTATCGTTAATTACCTGTGAGAAGACACCAGCACCAATCTCTCTGCAATGTCCTTTCAAGTAGTTGTAGAGAGTATGAGGTCTCCCCTCAGCCTCCTCTTCCTCAAACTAAACAGTCCCAGCTCCCTCAGTTGCTCCTCATAAGATTTATGATCCAGGACCTTCACCAGCTTTGTTGCCCTCCTCTGCACCCACTCCAGCACCTCGATATCTCTCTTGTATTGAGGTGCCCAAAACTGGACACAACACTCCAGGTGTGGCCTCACCAGTGCTGAGTAAGGGGGACAATCATTTCCCTACTTCTGCTGGTCACACTATTTCTCCAAGGTCTATCTTCACTCAGCCCTGGATTCCCCTTGGATGGTGCAGGCAGGTCTACACATCTGTCTGCAGACAGGTCTCCTGCGGGTCCTTTTGCCCATGTTCTGGACAGTGTGGCCACCAGCCAGCTCTGCGGGAGATCCATGGAGCCCTGCGCACTGCTGTTCCTGGCCATGCTGGCATGGTGTTGCCTCCAAGTCTGCATCCCTCCCAAATGCAGTTGATGGGCTTCCATTTTGCAGCTGAGCTGTGCTCAAACAGGCAGAGCTGGTCTGTTCTCAGAGCATGAGCAGAGGTCCTGTCCTCCAGCACTCACTGAAAACTGGAGGGCGCTGGAGTTTGGGTTAATTTTGTCCAGCTGGAATAACAAGATTTTCCTCTGCTTCCTTAATCAACGAGACACAGTTGAAAATGTAGAGAGGAAAAACAATAATTAAGGAAAGAACCAGTTCCTGCCACCCTTTGCCATACTGTACATCTAAAGCCAAACCATTGAGCTGGTGTGAGTGAAGTTAACGTTAGCTTCACTAAACTAAAAACAAGACAAAGGAGAGAAAAGCCAGTCCCTCTAACTATGGCTGGTGGGTGAATCCAGGGAGAGGAACAGGAGGGTGACTCTCAGGAAGGGCATCTTCGTTGTGAAGTCTGTTTGGGAGTGATGGAGGCAATAAGGCGCCACCTCACCCAAGACCATGCTGTCATTGAGGATGGTGCCTTTGGGTCTGACCATTCATCCACAGTACCATGACTCATATGATCCCAGTTGATGCTCCTCTCTTCTTCCTGATTTCATATATCATCAGGATCCAGATTATAAGCAAGGCATCGAATCCCTGAAGAAAATGCACAGGACTCAGTTGGGGGCTCAAGTTTTCCTGGTGCTGTTTGAGTTTAATACTCATGTCATGTTTTGACTGAAGAAGCTCTTAGATTAATCCAGCCTCCCCTGCGGTTTCTCTCTGAATTCTTCTGATGGTGCATTTTGATGCAGAGACTCATCAGACCTGGGGGCCTGTGTTTGCCCTTCAGGAGAGAACCACCTTTTGGTAGAGTTTGAAGAAAGTGCCCTTTCTCTCAGATGCTATTCAGTATCTTTGTCTTTCAAAACTTTCCATTGTTCTCTTTCTTCCCTTTTTGCTCCTCCCAAGAGCCATTCAGCTACATCTCTGCATCATGGTATTTTCTACCCATTCTTAGCAATGTCAGTACACAAAATCAACCAAGAAAATACTACAGGTTGTAGTACTGGAGTAGTGCAGGAGGCCAAGTTGAGCATCGCATCCCTCTGGTGACAGGTCATCTTAAAGAAAAGCCTACCTGGGTCATTAAAAACGTGCTCATGTGCTGTGTCTTTGGACCTATCACATGCCCATTTGCTCAGATGGGGCTTGTTCTCTCCTGTAGGCCACGGAGATGGCTTCCAGTCTCAGCCCTGGCTTATGGCACAGCCAGTGCTGCCTTTTGTTCCAGGCCAGGATTGCTCTCGTACTCCTGAATTCGCCCTTGCAGAGGTGTCCTGGTAGGACTGCTAGATTCAGTGTATCAGTATTTTCCTCTGTAAACCTACAGACCACTTCTAGGGCTATTGTCCAGGATGCTTCCAATGGCATACCTGCACAGTGAAAGCCTTTCCTGGACAAGAAGTTCAAGCTCTTCAAAAAGCCTTGAAGCTGTGTCCACAAAGCAGAGGCATCAGGAAGGTGAGCTGGAAGCACCTCTGCAGATGCAGCAGTGGAAATGCACAGGCTATTCAAACCTTGGAGACCATCTCTGTGTCCTTACCAGCATCTTCATCTCTGAGCTGTGTCCTCTTCATCTTGGGGCATTTCTCTCCTCCCAGTCACTGGGATTACCCTGCCACTGCAGCAGGAGATGGGTTTGCTCCTAACCTGAAGTGTCTCTGACCAAGAGGTTGATGATGCCGGCAGCCTTTGGTCCTTTCTCTAGAGCATGGAGCTGCTGCGAAGGGTGAGGGGCAGGACTGTGGGTCTGAACCAGCCCTGATACTCACCTGGTCACTGCCTTGCAGGTGAGTCAAAGCCTCCACTGGGCACATCAGACACCCTTGGGATGACTGCTGACTTGGAACTGGTCTCAGCAGCACTGGCTCCATGTTCATTTTAGTCCCACAGCTTCCCTGATGTTTGAAGAACCCTTATTAAACCTTTCAGGTTGAGAGTGTCTGGAATCCTGTGGGTCTGCTTTCCATGGCCACCCAGGCTGAACCTGAGACCCTGCAGCACTGTGCTGCCCACCTCTCTGCTGGCTTTGCCACCCGAACCTGCTGGGAATGTGCATGGAGACCCACGGCCAGAAGTGCCGGTGCACCAGCCCTAGCCCTGAGACATCCCTGCAGCCTGAGGTATCCCCCGAAGCACAGACAGGTAGAAACAACTTCTGGAAGGGACACTGTGAGCAAAACGCACTTATGTGGAAGGTATAAAAATGTGTCATTTTCTCATTTTGTTTGAGGAAGAGGTGCTGCTGCAACACTGATGTTTTTGGCATGGTATAGACTTCATCTTCTTTCCTACGAGCTCGTAATGACTCAGTTTTGAAGTCCGCATCGTGCTGTTCCTTAGTGGGACTTACACCTGCCCTGGCCGGGGAAGAGGAGTGTGAGAGATGCCCAAGGTGTTTTTCATGTTCTCCATTCTGAGGATGGTGGCACAGGGTGGGGTTGCTCCTCTGTGGATTATCACTGGTCCATCCCACAGCAGGGACAGTGTCTGTCTCTCTTCTTACAGGCTCTGACCGAAACTCCAAACTATGTGATCACTGGTTAGGTGGGACAAAGGCCACCTACACCTTAGTTTTGCTCCCACCAAAATATTTATTATTTACTATTAAGGCAGCTCTGGAGTAGTTTCACAGATATTTTGGTATTTGGGTGCACATGAACGGGAGGCGATTCAGCTCTTTCTCCCCAGTCTGTTTGCAAAGGGCAAATCAATCTACGGTGTGATCAAATTGTGCATTGACAAGTTGATGACAAACCCTCCAGGCCTCTGCAGGACATGGTGCTTCTAAATGCTTCTAAAGCACATCCACATGTCAGACCAAGGGCAGGAGGTTCATCTATGCGTGGCTGACTAAGCAAACTATCAAGACTGGGTGGCATATACCTTCAGGGGGACATTTGTGTGCTCTGCGATGCAAGTCACAGTCCACACAGAGATGCTGTGTGCCACCCAGCAGGTCCCATTCTGGAAAGCCTTAATGGACTTTTTTGACATGGAAACTCGCTGAAAACCACACCTGCATACATCAGCAGACCCAGGGCTCAAGTGGAGTGTCTCATGGCACTGACTGCGCTGCACGACCTTCGTGGGATGGGCCAACAGTTTCTCCATCTGGCCCAGATTTCCCCTTCCAGCCATGGAGCAAGCTGTGATGATGTGCTTTCCCTGTTTTGCTCCCTCCACCAGCTTCTGCTCGGGCCTTGGCCACCATGGCCATCACAACAGCAATTTGATAACTTGCACCTGGACTTTGGGGGATGGCTGGCAGCATAGTCAAAATACTGTCTGGAGTGGGGACCTAGAAATTTTGTTCTCACGAGAATATGATTATAGGTCAATTATCTTACTGTATGAATAGTGGGCAGCTCCAGAGCCCTGTGAGCTCTCCTGGATGGCAGTGGGCTGAGCACCAGGATCTCTCCTTGAGTGAGGATGCTTGCTTAAGGTTCTACTCCTCAAGGTTGAGAGCTTCCTTGCCACAACAGATTCTCAGTAAGTGACTAATAGTATGCTAAAAATACTATCTTCAGTATTTTTATCTTTGTATTATCTTTGAAATCTTAGCTAAGTAATGTAAAGGATTGATTGCGCAGATTATAATCCTTTAGTCATAAACTGTTGACCAAGTCTGGGACTAGGATTGGATCTAGCTGCACCCAGACTCTTCTCTGAGAAGGAGTTCAGAAAGCCAGTGGGTCCTTTCTGAACCTGGTGACTCAACAGGAGGGTCTCCATGACAGCGTGTCTGACCCTGTCCTCTATGCAGTAAATAATAGAGTGTACCCTGACATTGAATCTCATAAAACACTATCGCATTTACTACTGGTTTTATTGCACTTACTACTGATTTTTTTTAAATCACTGTTTCATCTTAATAAATATTTCACTACTTCACTCACTAACACTAACACACACACTAACTAGTGAAGTTAATCACTCTGTCCGCGACACAAGCCCAGCAGAACATTTGCTTCATCATTGGCCTGACCTTTGTGAAAATGCTCCTGTTCATGCACACACAAAGACACAAAGAAGCTTCTTGTCCTCTCCTCCATACTGGCCAAAACAGTCATCCCAGGATACATGTACTGGGTTTTGCTGGGCTGGAGTTAATTTTCTTCAATAATAGCTCGTATGGGGCTGTGTTTTGGGCCCATGACCCAACCAGTGTTGGTAACACCCCCATGTTTCACCCGTGGCTGAGCGGGGCTTGCACGGTGTCACAGTTGTCTCTGCTCCTCACCCCCTGCCAGCGATGGACTGGGGGACACGGGATGCTGGGAGGGGGCACAACCGGGAGAGCTGCCCCCAACTGCCCAGGGGGACATTCCAGACCCTGTGACCCTGTGCTCAGCAAGAGGAGCTGGGGAAGGAGGAGGGAGGGGAACGATCGAAGTGATGGTGTTTGTCTTCCTGAGTCCCTGTTGGGTGGGATGGAGCCTGGCTGGCCTGGGGGTGGCTGCACGTTGGCAACTTTTGCTTTACTGTTCAACTGTCTGAATCTCAACCCACCAAAAGTTTTCACACTTTTACCCTTCCAATGTTCTGCCCCATCCTGCTGAGGGGTAAGCGGGTGGTTGTTGGGGGCTCAGCTGCCCCTGGAACAACCCACAACAGAGTGGATTTTCTGGATGCGCTCACTCCCTGTCTAGTTATTACAGGCTGCTGACAACACCCTCTAATTTTTATATGCACACAGCTGCGTTTAAACACAGTTTTTTCTTCTTGTCTTCCCTTTGTAGGGGGAAAAGTTTGTAAGTTCTTCTTTTCATATAAATATACACTTAATCTTCCTTTTCTTTTCCAAGCATCCTGTTTCAAGGCATGGGTAAGTACCTCCATGGTTTCCCTGGGACAGTGTTGGAAACAGACACTCCAGAGCTGGAGTCTGTTCCTGCTTTTTTGTCATTTGTCCCAGACCTGTGTGCAAGATGGAAAATGAGTGACAACTGCGTTGCTGGAAATTGGGGACACCACAATGCTGGTTTTCCCCCATCTATTGTAAGATTTCCTTTGACATCTCTGCCAAAGATCTGGGCTTTAAAAAAATCCCTGAATGAGAAAATCACAGCAGATCCTTTTCTAAATGGACAATGGGTTTCTGTTAAGAGCAGGAGGCTGAACCTCTTTGCTGAAGGGAAAACAATGGGAACTAAAGTGTGCAGAGTACACGCTAATGTTTTTATAAGCACCTAAAAGACACAGAAGTCTTAATTGAAAGATGTCACAGTTCAAACACTCAGATACTCCAGCACAAGGAGGTGAGTGATTCCCCCTTGGAATCATCATGCTCAGTGGGACTCAATTCCCAGGATAACTGTTGTCTCTTAACACTCATGTTCTTTGCCACCGCATCCATGCTAGTGCATTTCCGCAGTGGAAAAACCATGATTTAAAGCAACAAAGTAAATCACAGAATCACGGAATTGTCAGAGTTGAAGGGGGCCTCTAGAGACCATCCAGTCCAACTCCCCTGCCAAAGCAGGGTTACCCAGAGCACATCTCTCAGGACGGCATCCAGGTGGGCCTTGAAGATCTCCAGACAAGGGGACTCCACACCCTCCCTGGGCAGCCTCTGCCAGGGCTCCATCACCCTCAAAGCAAAGAAGTTTTTCCCCATATTTGAGTGGAACTTCCTATGCTCCAGCTTGAGCCTGTTGCCCCTCGTCAAGCCTTGAGTAAGTGAAAGCAGCGCTGTAGTCAAGACTGGAGCCTTAGTGGTAGCCAGGGGCACCCAGGAGAAGGATTTGGCAGCGAGCAATTGATTACCTGCAAATCTCTTGCCACTTCTCCATTTTGCACTGAGGCTCGGTGTGTAGCACTGCCAGATGGTAGAATTAAGTGTTTGCCCTCCCCTTGGACCATCTTCCCTGCTGTTTGGCTTCCAGACAAGTTAAGCTGTTCTGTTTATTGTGACAATTTTGCTGCTTCAAGATTACAAACTTTAATGACTTTCAATTCAGGAGCATTGGTCTAGAAGCCAATTCAACTGCTGTCTTTCCTTTGGAGAATCCATGCCTCTATGTGACTTCTCCAGTCAGTCAGAGGGGCTATTACTGCTGGGATGTGCTGGAGTGGACACAGGCCCTTGGCCTTCCCACCACACGCCCTCTCACTGGGGCCCAGGCTCCAGTGCTATGCAGAGATTTGTGCACCTGGTTGTGTTGTCCTGCAGTGGAAGAAGCACAGGGTTGACTGCAAAAAGGAGGTGCTTTGGAGCACAAGTGGCCAAGCGGCCACAGAGCATGGAGGAGCAAGGTGTCAGTGCCTTGAATGCCCTTTTTGCCTTTAGGTTTGGCTGCCTAGGCCAGCTTGGGAAGATCACAGTTGGTAACCTTGAAGAAAGCTGTTGGGAAGAAAGCTAGAGGCTTCAGCGATGGCTGAACCCCTTCTCTCGGGAGTTGCCATCAAACTGGGGCTCTCACACTTGTCCCCAGCCTGAATCACAACACAGCTGAATCACAGCCATGCCTGCACCTGGCCATGGTGGACACTCTGAGTTCTTGACTTGACCTTGGATCTGCATCATCAGCATGAGCTTGCCTGATCACCTCTGTTGATCTCAACTGACCCCATCTACCATCCTTACACTTGCCCTTGCTCAGCTGGCTGGGGCTGAGTCCCGGCTCTGACCCCTCTCCTGATGGCCACATGGCCATACTCAGTGCTGCTTTGTGAGTAACTGAATGGGGCTGATGTCTCAGCAACCTTGCACTCAGGCTCAGAACTCAGCACCTCACCCCACATGATGCCTCACCCCTTACTGGGGTGTCCCTTAAAGAAAATATTTATTTCACTTTCTGTTCCGGTTTTCACTTCAAGTCCTCTATGCTCCTGTGCCATGGACATGCAGATCTGCCACTTCAGAAAAGGGACAAATTATATATTTTGGTACTGGAGCCACTGTTTGGAAATCAAGGACATGTGACTTCACTGCTATGGGTGAGTCACTGGCCAGGGAGGTCCCACCAGAGGGGATCACAGAATCACAGAATCTTAGTGGTTGGAAGGAACCTTTGAGATCATGAAGTCCAACCACATTAAAACAAAAACAAAAACAACCACACAAAACCAAAAAAAACACCAAAAAACCCACCCAAACAAACACAAAAACACACCCCCAACCCAAAACAAAACAAAACAAAAAACCCACAAAAACCAAAAAAACACACAAAAAAAGCACCCACCAACTAAACCCCACACCCACAACCCCCCACACCACACCCCACCACAAAACAATAATCTTGGGCACTGGAGATGGTGGGATGTTATTTGTCACTTGTCAATGTTATTTCTCAATGTTATTTGTCACTGGGATGTTGTCACTTGGGTTTTGTGGTTGGAAAGGCTCTGGACAGCCAGGAAGACACCTTGGATGAGAACAGTTTTCTTAAGAAGCATCTGTGGCTTGTTTGCATCAAGTAGGTTTCTCCACGAAGGAGAACAAGGGGATGGAGGTAGGGAAGCACCGGTGCTGCTCCCAACAAGGCTTCCTACAGCTCGGGGGTTTTCCCACCGGTCACACAGATGTGGGGCTGCCCTTGGGCAGCAGGAGCTGAGCTGGGGTCCCCACCTCCCTGTGGCCATCAGGACAGAAAAACATCTGTACAAAATCCCACCCAAGAAACAGCCTGCACTTATTTAAAGACAGCGAAGGCTTCGCTCTCCAGAGCTGCTCCATTCTCCCACTCTTTGCTCCGCAGGGACACAGGTGGCATCGGCAGCGTTACGTGCAGCAGCGTGACTCTCAGCAATGCCACTGTGTGGAGAATCAGCTCGAGTACTCGGTGTTCATCCAGCCATCGCGTGACATGCTGTCTCAAGTCGGACGAGAGGGACAGGGATGCCTTTGTCAGTCAGCGGACAGAGTTACATGTCTTCATGTCTGACACATGGAGGAGCAGCATCTTGTGCTCAGCAATGTGTTTATTATTTTTTTTATTGAGAAAATGATGACTTCATTAGAAAGGCTATGTTTTCACCTGTAACCAGTGATTCCTCAGACTGTGGAAATATCAAAATATTTGAAAATGTCTGTTATTGCGTAGTTGAAAGAAATAATTACCCATCATCTGCTGCTCACTTGCAAGATAACAATGAAAGGGCACAAGGTGTGTTGGAAAATTTAGGATGTCAACTACAGCTTTGAAAATGTAATGTTATTTGCAATTGGTGATGCAAACATTGCCTTTGGAGAACCTCTATCTAGTAATTTGGAAAATGGGAAGGAATATTTGTTATAGCTCACATGTTGCATAGACACTGCAAAACACAAAAAAGTTATCATTTGATTTTTAATGTTTTGTAATGTAAGTTTTTTCATCTGTTTTTCTTAATTTACCGAGCTTTCCAGACTTCCAGAATTTAATTTTACAGATTTACATTTAATTTTACAGATTTAATTTTTCAAACTTTAACACACGGAATGTCCAGAGAAGATAGTTTTTCCCAGATTCTGATGCTGAAAGGCTCTAAAATTGGTTTCTTATTATTAGGCAGCATCGCTTTATATTCACTAAGGCTTGCCAGGTCATCATTTTGCTTTTTTCAAAGGATAACAAAGATGAGGATGATGGAGTTTGGTTTTCAGGGAGCAATGTGGTTTTCCTTGTGTATGTTCCACCTCAAACTCCTGGTCTTCACATTTCTTTCCGCACAGGGAGCTTCTTGTGTCCATTCTTATCTCAAGGAGGGGTGGAATGATGTTCCCTTGCCAGGAATGCAGCCCTGCTCAGTGGTGGTTCAGCTCACACCGAGATACAAATCAGAAATGAACTCACCTGTAGTGTGGAGGTTTATGAATTAGTTGAAAAATAAAGGTAATGACCTGAAATGTAACAAAGCTGTCAATAAGAGGCATTTAAAGAAATACCTCTGTATTTCTGTCTGTCAGAAATAGACCTGTCACAACTGAATTGTGTTTTAGTCCAGTGACAGTGTATAGTTGAGGGAGAACCACATGAGTGTGCTTTTCTCTCCCTCAATATCTCATAGAGAGAAGAGGTAGTACTTACCACCCTTGCAATCATTTCTTATTCCAAGCAATATTAAAAGATACATTGATTTTTTGAGCAACTATTTAACTCCTGACACTTTCCTGACCCCAGAGAGAATATATCACCTCTAAAGAGCTCAAGATGTATTTACAGTTGCTGGCTCTGTTTCAGGCAGGGAGAAGATGCCAGGACTGCCCCAGCATGGGGAGTTGCTTGCCCAGCCAGACTTTGCAGGGTCACAGAGACATCAAGGCATACCTGGCTTGTACTTGCTCCTTTCTACTCCTGCTTGGCACCAGGGTTTATCCAAGAAAACACTCAACTTTATTTCCACAGCACTTCTGTGACTGGTGGGGGAGCCTCTGCTGCACAGTACCTGCAGAAACTGCTGCTGAAGCAGCAATATGCTGCTGACAACACCAAACCCATCCTTTAACAGCCTTCATAGGTATCAAAGGATGCTTTGTTAACGTACCAAAATCTTTCCCTTGGGCCCAGAAGCAATGAAAGAAATGGCAGAACTGTGTACCTCAAGAGGAGGTTGTGCTGAATAGTCACCATGCTTAATGACTCATTAATCACTTCCAGCTCTTTCAGAGGATCTTGGTCCTCCCTTACTTATCCCTGGTCTCTCTGGAGTGATTTCTCTGACCTTGAGAGTCATTCTCCTCCTCTATACAGGTGTAATTTAGACACCATCTTTGCCACGGCCCTCTGCTGCCAGCCATGGTTGCTCCCCAGCTTTAACCTCCCAGGTGTCTGAATCACCTTTGAAGGTGCAAGGCAAGCATCAGTGCCCCAGGTGGCTTTGGAAATGCTTCTCCCAAAGTTTGTGCAGATTGCAACATGCACTGTCCTGCTGCAGAAGGCCTGAATTCCACCCATCAGCTGGACAAAAATAGCTTCAGGGTGTGAACATCAGGAGGAGGAGAACAATTCCAGATAGGGCAAAGGATCTTGGAGCATCAGGAAAAAGCAACACAAAATGGATGGGGTTCCAACCTATCATCCTTAATGCCCAGCTTGCCCCATTGGCTCTCATCTAGCAGAATACAGTTTTTTTATAGAACTTACTATGGGCTGCATGTATCCATTGGGATGTCTGGGTTGCGTGGGGGTGTCTAACCATGGTGGTGCTGCAGTTACTGCTGGTGGGCAACAGCACTCAGAAACACTGTGTGGTCTGTCAACAAGAGCCCGTCACAGGAGGACACGGAGCTGGAGCAGCCACTGGCACCTCTGTTAAAAATCTTCAAAATGAAGAAATGCATCGGGCTGACAGGAATAATCCACACCTTCTCTTCCAGGTGGGGGAGGCTCTGCATGAACTCATAGCCTTCCCTCTCTCTGAAGCACGGTGGGCAGCCTCACATCTCTCCTGAGCTCTTGCACTGCATCCTGCTGGGCTGAGGCTGGGCTCCACCATCACCGGGTCTGTGTCTGTCCTTCCCAGAGCCAACACCCGGTCCAAATGCTGCAGCTGGGAGTTTAATCAGAAACTGCAGAGGGAGTACTAAGGAAAAAACATGTCCCTTTCAATTATGTTTGCTCAAATCCACTGCAATGAGCGGAGGGCTCATTCCCAGCAATCAAATTAAATTTATGCTCGTCATTAAGGAGTCGCCATTTACCCATGGCTGCCTCGTCAGGAGTGCTGATCACCACTGTGTTATCATTGGGGGCTGGTGAATGAATTCTTGTGCATTCTTTATCCTCAGTCAAACTTTGAGGACATCATTTCCTTGCTTTTTAAAGCCATTCTTGTCATAGAATTTGGAAAATACCCCCCAGTTTGATGTAAAGGGGAAAATATCCTGCAATCTAGAGGAGAAAAATCAAAGCACTCCAGCCTGTTTCCTCCTTTTAAAGACAAAATCAGCAACTTTGAGTAGGTAGGAAGGTCAGAGGCAATTCTTTGTGTGACGCTGCATGTGCAGTCAGGGCTGAAATTTCAACACCTCCTGGTTCCTCAGCTGGGCAAAATGTCAGGCTGAAACTTTTAGAAAGAAAATACAGACTCAGCTACACAAATTGTTTGTGGGTTTCCCTTATTTTTGCTAAGTTCATGTTCATATTTTAAAATTAATAACCCTGATGACCCAAGGCTCCCAAGGAAATCCCTACAGATTTCATGCTGTAGTGTTTTATCTCTGCCTCTTGTCTTTCTTCATATAGTAACATTGGAAGCTGTTGGGTAACATTGACCATGTTACATAGTGAAATGAAGGTCCAAAACATGAAACTCTTGCACATTTGATGAAAATGAGTATCTGGAATGAGTACTGACCAATATTCCTCCAGGAAAGATTACAGATCAAACAGATATTCATTAACACATTAAATTACTGCAACAACAGTTAATTGTCCATTTCCTCCTGTTTTCCTGTTAAATTCATCCAGGAGTTATAGGAAATACTTTAAAAGTTGCAAAATGCCTATTATTTATGGGAAACACTAATTTAATCACCAGTCAACAGGTTGTAGGACAAAAGAGTTAGAGAGCAACAGTACCTGACAAGAGCTTATGGAAACACTTTCCTTTGCTGAAGGAGGTGAGTACTGTTAGACATTGTCCTTGCGGGGATGGCACCAAGCCGTGGGGGAGCATCTGGTACTCCGGGCTGCTGTTCAGAGAGACATCCAGAGCTGAAGGGATTGGCTATGAGGAGGTTGTGGGATTGGCCATATGAAGTTCAGCAAGAAACTCAAATTCCTGGAGCAGTGACCCCTTGCTCAGGTGCAGGCTAGGGACAGTGGGGACAGTGACTGGGGAGCAGCTCTGCAGAGACAGATCTGGGGATTCTGTCCAATGAGCTGAACGTGGGCCAGATGTGTGACCATGCTGTGCTGAAGACCAACTGCAGAGTGGGCTGTATGAGCAACAGTGTGGCTGTCAAGGCAAGGTAAGATTATTCTCCTCTCTAGCACTTGTGAGATGATATCTGGAGTATTGTGATCATGTCAGGGTCTTACAGTGGAAGAAAGAGTCCACCAAAATGAAGGAATAGGAGGCAACAGGCACAGATTGCAACAGAGGAAGTCGGATGTGGACATAAGAGAAGAATTCTCCACAGGAGTGGCTGAGCCCAGAGGTGGTGGAGTCTCCATTCTTAGAGGTCTTCAAATCTTGACAAGACATGGAGCAACCTGCTCCAACTTTGAAGCTAGCCCTAGTTGGAGCAGAAAATTAGACTAAACTTCCAAAGGTCCCTGCCAGCCTAAGTCTTTTACAGTTGGTTTTACATTCAACCCATAATTGTCTCAAGCATGAAATTTGACCACAACCCCATCTTGTTAAGCACCCAGTCTCCCAGGACATTTAATATAGCTCTAAAATGGTGCAGTTGACAGGGAATGATGACCCATTCCTTGAGACCTTCTGATGCTGGTGCTCAGGGTGTTCTCAGACAACAACCTCTATGCCCCGGGAGGATCTCGGCCCTGGCTGATCCCATCTGCAAGGGAATGTGTGCCCCTGTGGCACCACGGACAGTTATGAATCAGGAAGGCCGATGGTTTCCATGGCCCAAATCACCCTCCAGCCAATGGGCAGGCAGCTACTTGCTCTGCCTCTGCAACACCCAGGACATTGCAGTGTCAGTCGGCCATTTTATTAATTATTGTTAGAAAATGCTTCTCATTAACAATTATTAATCTAATTGTACATGGCAAAATCTCTGTTGAGGCCAGTGGGACAGAGAGAAGCACATGATTTGTGGACCCTGAAGTCTTCCTGGAGGACAAGAGTGTCAAACTGCAACAGCTGGGCCTGGCTATGATCTGATTCAGGTCAATGGGACACCCAGGGTCTCGTGTCAATGTGCCTCAAACAGCAACTGCAAGTGAATCTGGATGTGTCGAACTCTTGCATTTCCTCAGTGGTGCGGGAAGCAGCTTTAATCATTGCCTTACACGAGGTGGTAAACTTCCTGCAGCTAAGGCTACAGACAAGTTTGCAGCAGAGAGAAAGTCAATATTGACAGTGCAACCACCTGGCTTTGGGGGGTAGCACGTCTGGGTGATAAATGGAGTGGAACAGGAGGATTTATGCATTTATGCATTAATGTTATTGCTATTGTTTGGCTGGAAAAGATTATCTTCTCTGTGTCTGGACTAGTCTAATGCTGTCCTGATCCTGTTAACCAGCTACCACAGATGTTTAGATAAACACACCCATAATCTCAAAATGAGAAATGAAAGAAACTCAAATAGGTTTTCAAAGAAGACTTGAGCAACACTGAAGACAAATGAAAGAAAGCAGGCCAGCATGTTCTGTTTGAATTTCTTTTTAACGTATTTTTGTTTTCTCTTTATACAAAGTGGTTATGTTCACATAATATACATTAGGTCACCTGGCATGCAGAGGGAAAAATCTTTAGTACATTAAAAATAGAGCTGAAATTCTGCCTTGCCTAGGAGAAAAGGCCACGGTTCTATTCCTGGCCCAGGAAATCTGGCAGAATGGCAGGATTGGCCTCAGGATCTGAGCTAGAGCATGGGTTAATGGCAGGGCTTGCAGGGTTGGGAGCTGAATCCACAACCCACTGGGATGAGATTTTGTGGAAGCTGTGGGGAAAACCATTGCAGGACCTGAGCTGCCCAGGTCCTAGAATCAGAGTGGGGCAGCACTGATGACAAAGACATATGGAGGTATCCAGTACAACCTACTACTTGGAGCAGGACAACCCCTACACTTTGCTAGGGCTTTACTGAGCTGAACCTAAAAAGATTCCAAGAATTGAGACCTCCCGCCTCTCCCATGATTTGACACAGGACTGTACCATCCTTCTGGGGAGGAAAGCTGTCCTAATGGCCATCCTGAACCTCTTGGGCCTGAATCTGCGACTCTTGTGCCAGTTACTTTGCCAAACACTATTGAGAAGTGTTTGGCTCTGATGCCTTTGTAATTTCCTTTCAAAGTAATTGTAGGCTGCTGCCATGTCACCTCTTCACCAGATACACCCAGTCCAGCTCCCTCAGCCTCTCCTTGGTGGTTGCACGCCTCAGGTTGCGGACTGTCTCGACTGCTCTTTACTGTCCCCTTTCTGATTTTCTCACATCCTTCTTGCCCTAGGAGTCCAACACAGAAACAATGTTTCAGGTGTGGCCTCGACGCACTCCAAGAATCCAGTTTCCAAGATCCCCATGGACCGATGTCCTGCCATTTTTCACATTATCCGTCCCTCACCCCCTAATTTTGTATCATTTGTGCATTTTCTGAGGATGAGCTGTATCTCATTGTCCAGATATTGAATGATGGGAACCCCAATATCTCCCTGAGGTGGGCACCCATTACCAGTCCTGAAGCACTCCCAAATGGCACTTGCTGCCATTTGGACCTATTTTCAACCAACCGCCTGGTTGCCCAGCCCATTCTGCCTCAGCTTCCAAATGAGAATGCTGTGAGAGATCATCTTGTGTCATCTTCTCCACCAGAATCGCAAACACATTATGTGCTCTGAAATTGCAATCATTCCATAGGTTCCCCATGGGCATCATTTTAGCTCCTGAAAATGGATTTGGGACGCTTTTCACTGTAAATAACTAGTATCATCCTCCCATTTTCTGAAGTAAATCTACCCACTGATTTTGCTTCAGATGCACACAATCATTTTTCTTTCCCTGAAACCCATTCTTGGGAATGAAATTAGTATTTTTAGAATGTAGTATTTGTAATTTGACTGAATGTTCTCAACCTGGTACTTGTGAACCCAGCTGTAGTCACAGTAAAAGGAGATGCTCAGCTCATTTTTGCTCCCTTAGTAAACCAACAGAACAGTTTTTTCACCTTATGTGTTTTCTCATGGAAATACATATTCACAGTAGTTTGATATACCAGCTCACATGCATAAATATTCAGATGAGAATATTTGCACAAATAATTATGATGCATTTGTTTTTCACAAGTGTTTACTTGGAAGGAAGTGTTTTCCTACCAAATATTCATGAATAAAAGAGGTCACGAACGCAAACAAAACGATTCATAGGGATTAGGCTGCAAGGAGACTTCCCCGTGTGCCTGTAATGTTCCCACTCACCTCTGGTTGCTGGACAGCCAGTCATCTGTAAAAACTGATGAGCTCTGACAAGGCCTTTGCAAGTATGTAGGATCATCTGGAGCACTGATGGAGGCATTACTACAGGTTCCCTTAAGCACTGAACTTCAGCCAGTAACTAACATTAATAAGAAATAAGAATATTAATTATAATAAAATAATCCTTGCCCAGCATGAGACCCCCAGTCTGGGCTAACACCTGTTCTTCATCCTCAAGATGCCGTTCCCAGCTAACACTGCCTGAGCCCATTAAATTGAATCCAAAAAACAGCACGCAATTTTGTTTCTCATAAACCCAGGAGACTTCCTGCAAAGACACTGCTTAAGTCTTCTCTCCCTCTTAAGAGCATTCCAGAGCTTCCTGATGTGCTTCTCCCACTTCATGTCAGAGCTCAGCTCAGCCTCCACAGCAAGGTGCTATGCTGATGGAGCTGGGGGGCTCGTGGTGATGGGGCTGGTTCCAGGGTGGTCACGGCATCACATGCTCTCACACATGCTTTTGAGGTCTTGTCTGCAGTGCCAGTGTCAGCTGGGTTCTGCTGTGCTGATTCCACCCCCTTCCAGATGGAAGAGGTCATTTTCACATGCATTTTCTTCTTCCTTTAAGGTGATAAGGAGAAGCATGAAAAGATCTTTGTTCAGGATTTAACAATCTGATGAGCCTTCTACCACCGTTGAGTTTTTGGATCATGTAGGTTGGGTTTTCAGAGCAAATCAAAGAATGACATTGGCCAGGTACGTGTGGGATCTGGGTTCCGCAGTCCTCTAGGCTCTTTCAAAAACCCAAAGTAAAGCCAGAATTACCAAATATTGGTGCTGTAAGTTTGATTCCTTAATACTTCATGAGGCCATCATTGATTTCAGCTTCTCCCCCAAGAGCCACAGTCCATCTCCCATCCCTGGCAGCCAGGCTACTCTGGGAGCTCCTGAGTGTGCAAGAAGGGGAACTCCAGCCTTCAACTGAAGCTGCTGAATATTGCCACAACCACAGCAGGTTACTCCAACTGTCATAAAGAGCTCTTAGTAATGATGTGAGGACCTTAAGCATCCAAAGAAGATTCACCATGGGTTCTGCAACTGGAAGATATGAAGAAGGAATAAAACTAGAGGGTACAGCAAAGGGCCACAAAGATGATTAAGGGCCTGGAACATCTCTCCTATGAGGAACAGCTGAGGGACTTGGGTCTTTTTAGTCTGGAGAAGACTTAGGGGGGATCTGATCAATGCATACAAATACTTAAAGGGAGGGTGTCAGGAGGACGGGGCTGGTCTTTTCTCAGTGGTGCCCAGTGACAGGACAAGAGGAAATGGGCACAAACTTGAGTATAAGAAGTTCCACCTAAACATGAGGAGGAACTTCTTGACTGTAAGAGTGGTAGAACACTGGAACAGGCTGCCCAGAGAGGTGGTGGAATCTCCTTCTCTGGAGACATTCAACCCCTGCCTGGACAAGTTCCTGTGCAATGTGCTCTAGGTAGACCCACTCCAGTGGGGGAGTTGGACTAGATGATCTCCAGAGGTCCCTTCCAACCTTCTATGATTCTAAGGAATGGGAAAGCCTGACCAGAGGATGAACTGAGGACTGATCTGGTCTGCAGGTATTCCAGCACTGTCCTCCACCAGTGGTTTACTGTGGTGGCTGAAGGAGGGATTGGACTTGAGGTCTGTGCGACTACAGTTTCCTGGCAGCAGTAGGCAAAGAGCACACATGGGAGAAACCATCACAATGTTGGCTTTCCAAGAAGGATAATACCAGTTATTTTTGACTCTGATGGTATTTATGGAAATCATACCAGGCACTGGCTCCAAATGTAAAGCATCCAGGTAAGAGTGATCGAAGGCCCAAGAAATATGTCTTACAGTGGTGTTAGAACAGCTCAACCGAATTCTTTTAATAAAGAAATGAGAAAGATACAGCTCATAACAAATGTAGGTGGATAAATAGGAAATTGATTTCTGCTGGGTCGTTAGCCCAGTAGTAAAATACATAACAGGATCCACTGAATGGGATTTGCAAAAAGGCAAACTTAACCTGGAAATAATTGTTAAAGCAACTGACCCCTGGTAAATCTATCACCTCTGAGCTCAGTCTCAGGACATGATTCTCAAAGCTATTTTGGCGTCTCTTTCCCAAATGTCTGGTGGGATTCAAAGGGAGCAGAGGTTTCCACAGGAAGGGCTGTTTGAATTCACTGGTTTTGCTCAGATAGACCTGGCGAAGCTTTGCTGGTGCAGGCAAAAGCACCCTTATGGCAATATAATTCATAGAGTTTGGTGCTTATAATGCAGGGCTAATTCTAGGGCAAAATAAGACGCTGTGAAAAAAGCTAGTTAATGCTAACACAGAGGTTTCTATGCCCAGGTGCAGAATATTTTGCTGGTGCAGAACTATTCCCAAAGCATCACAGCCTTGGTGCCCCAGAGAAGCTCCCATTGTGTCTATGTCCTTGCTGTTCCCCCCTGGTCCCTCCTGCCCCTGGCACTCGTGTGTCAGTGAGCACCGCAGCCCCCTCCGCTGTGCTGCCTCCCTCCACACGCCACCGCTCTCCTGAGTCACCGGGGACAAGTTGTCCTGGTAGACATCACAGGTGATCAACTCCAACAGCAACCTCAAATGAAAGTGAACCTCAGTCAGCACAGCACGGCTGATGGCCAGGGAAGAGAGGGGCAGCCTGGCGTGACCCGTGCCTGCTGTCACTCCTGCAGCCCCCTCCCAAGGAGCTTGGCTTGTGTTCTAGGTCCTCCTAAGAGGCAAAGTCCTCATGCTGTTCCTGCAGCTCATGGTCATGGATTAATGGGAGTTACTGAAGTTTGCTTTACTTGGGGCCTGTTTCCAAAGTAAACTTGGTTTGCACAAGAGGAAATTGTAGCTTTTGGGCTCTTACTGGTTTTAGGAATTGCCGATATCCTCTGCTGGTGCCATCAGCAGCTCAGAGCTCGTTCGAAAGCAGCTCCAGGAGAATGATCTGAGCTCAGGCAGGGTGAACTGGAGATCTGTGCCCTACTTAGCTCACATATATATTTGTCAGTAAGTGGGACACTCAATAACCTGAGATCTAACAGCCTTCAGATCCTGTATGGAGAGATGTCAATCATTCTGGCTTACATTAAATACCTTCCCAGGCATCTGGGACATATTATTAATATCCCAGCAGTGCCAAATTACGAACATGAACCACACATGCTAATCTCTTGATCCTGTCTTATTTCCCTTTCAGACAGCTCCTGAAAGAAGGGGAAAAATGTCTTTTGTGAGCATAAGAAAATTATAACCCCTATGTGGGGGAGGGTGGAGTGAGCAGGCATCACTCTCTGTCTCTCCCCAGCCAACTATGGATTTTTGCAATTGATTTGAGAGCATGTTTATGGCCATTTTCACTCTCTGGCCTGGTAATAATTGTAATGGAGACATCCAGTAGACAGTAAATGGAATTACAACAGAGGAAATCTTTTGATGTTTTGTGTGCTTCTCAGTTTGAACTATGACATGGTCCCACCTCCCCGCATGAGGTGGGACTGATCTGGACCTGCTGGCCAAGAGGCACAGGGGCCACACCGGTCGTCCAGCTCAGGGCCAGTGTGTGGAAGCTCCTCAGAAGACACGTGGAAACCACTGTGTATCTCAGACCAACTCAGAGTGAATTTTCACCTTAGCATAGTTTCTGATTTATTTTTGTTCTGAGAGTGGATTTTGTGATGGTAGAGGATATTTTCCTGACAGTCCTGGGGATGGGATTCTTTGCCTGCAAAACATGCTGGTACAGCTCAGGCACACTGTGCCTCTTTTACCCAGCCAGGTCTCCTCCTTGGCCAGCATCTCAGATTCATACAGAGGTATGAACCTGTATGGAGGCACCCACAGCTCCAGCTGTTTGCAGACAAGGGCACAGTTCCCTGAGCAGAAGATACAATGGGAAGTTTCTTGCATGTATTAAGTGCATGGAGATGGTAGAGCTTGGAAGCACTTTCTGAGAGACACTCAGCCTCCTCAGGGGTCTGGGCAAACCCAGCTATCTCTTTGGGAAATTTCTCCCCCAAGAAGCTGCTTCTACCTCATGGGGCACCACAAATTGCACAGTGCAACCCACGGGGTCTTCTCAGTTCAGGTGGGATCCAACAGGAGGAGCTGGAAAGACCCTTCCCAAGCAGAATTTTAGAAAATCAGCATACGTTTGAGCCCTGCTATATCTCCCTTGCCACAATGACCTTTGGGTGACCTGGCTTCCCAGTGTGAGAGTCACAGCAGAAGTGGTTTCAGTCCAATGCAACTGGAATGGACTGGCACTATGCCAAGTGAATATCTGTTGGGTTAATCACTGTGCAAATCTAATCAGGAACTGGAATGTGCCAGGCTCATTACTGAAATTAAATTCACCTCCAATTACAGAGAGAGCTACAAGCTTCCATCATGTAGAGGTGCCTCCAGGCTGCCCCTCCCAAAAACATCAAATCCAGTCCTGCTGAACTGTGAGTTTGCTGAACTCTGAGGGATTTCCAGGTGCAAGGAAGTGAACTGCTGCTTGTGCTTTCCCCCGAGGCTGTGTAAGAAGTTTGCTGATGCCCTTAATAAGTCACCTTGCAAGTCAGAAGTAATTCAATGGTAGGATTTCCAAGGAGTGCTTGCCAAGGGAAATCTGGGAACACAGTAACTGGAACGTCTCCCATGGCAGGATCATTTCTGGGATCTCTGGGTACCTTTACAAATTCTTGCCTTCACACGTTGAAGCTTTCCTTGGGACTTTTATGTGCCTTAAGTCTACACTTCAGAGTCCAAATATCAAACTGAACTTTGTGATAAGAACAGCAAGGCTGCAAAGTCAAGCAGGTAAAAAAATGCAGAGACATTGACTTAAAAGCTGTTCAGACTTCATTTGCCCCTTTGGTTTCTACAATTAGATTGGCATGGCCTAATTGCATCATCACCACTCTCAACATCCTCTCTTCCTCCTCTTCCTCCATCTGTGCTTCACCTGGGCATTATTTGATTTTGGAGAACTTCTAATATTTTAGGTCAAAATATGTGTCTGTAACTGAATCCAGCTCTGGGGACTTGGCAGGACTGCAGGTGTAATTCCCAGCCTTCCCTTCCCTTCCCTTCCCTTCCCTTCCCTTCCCTTCCCTTCCCTTCCCTTCCCTTCCCTTCCCTTCCCTT
>JAOQGH010000009.1:7397149-7410825 GCA_025769975.1 Gallinago jamesoni
ACACTGTTCCTGATACAAGCCAGGATGCTATTGGCCTTCTTGGCCACCTGGGCACACTGCTGGCTCATGTTAAGCCAACTGTCCACTAACACTCCCAGGTCCCAAGCACAAAGATTTGGGCTTGGCTTTCATCTGGAGATGGCCAACATGCATGGAAACCTTGAAGGCTTCCTTGAAGCCTTGAAAGCTTCCTCCGTCTTTAACATAAAAATGGTTTAGGCTCCTGGTGCCCCTCTGCCAGGAGCAGCTGAGGCCGGGGCTGCCCAGCACAACCTCACTCCCCGCAGGTGCTACGTCCCAAGAAACAGCTGTCCAAACTCCAATTCCTGCTCTAAAGCAAGCAGGAAAGACATTTAACCTGACATCTCCCACATTTCGACTGAACTGAGGGGATCTCTTTCCTTTTTTTAAATAGTACTTAAAATCTTTCTCTACAGGGAGAAAAAGTCTTCTAGAAATTATCAAAATGAAACACTTCTATTTTATCTAATTTTTATATGTGTTTATGGTACTGTCAGGTCTATCTATAGGAGTTAGATTTAAATACTTTTTTGCTACCAGAGATTGCTGAACCACCAAATTCAATCTGGCTCTGCCCCAAGACATAGCCTGGCTTAACTAGAGAGGAAGTTTATAGCCCTGCCAAGGTCAAGGTCAGTAAATCAGTTGCACTTCTGTGTTCTCACAGACCTGGCTGAGGAACTGATTCCTGTCTTTTTCACTGGGATTAGCAAGACATTGAGAAAAAATGTTTTGGTTGTTTCCAGTATATAGGAAATTAAAAAAAAAAAAAAAATATATTAAAGAAAATATTTCATTTTCCAGCAAAAGGATTTCATAAGTGTAATTTCAAGCTGCAATATTGGAGGATTTCATTTTAGAAATACTGACACCAAATATTGCCAATTTGGGGACTTTAAAAAATATAAATAACTTGGTGAATGTTATGTATTTACTGCAGGAGTGGTTCAGCCTTGAGGTACATTTTTTTGGTGCCCAAAGCAACACCTTTCTGGATATATCTGTGCTCTGGAACCCTGCAAAAGCCCCAGGTGCTGAGCACAGGTTGCTGCCAGCAGAAGGAGACTTCATCTTTAAATAAAACCAATGATCCCTCACAGGGTCACAAGCCCCAGTATGGTTGTGTCCAAATTGTCTGCCCAGTACTCAGCCAGTTGGGTGTCCAGGTGGTCCATCCTTGCCTTGTTATGGAAAAGCAGGGACACTGGTGGCCAGGTCCTCATCAGGTTTCCTGGGCTCCTTCTGCCTGAATGCTGGAAGCCAGAAGGATTATTGTGCCATCTTGGTGTAGGTCTTTCTAGACCGCTATAATTGCTTTGACATTGTCAACGCCATCTGATCTGGCAAGGTACATTGTGCCTGTGATTTATATGCATCTGGTCTGATAGACAATGTACAAGTAAGACGGAAGGTGCTTGTTGCTAGTAGCGTTTTGATCAACGAAATCTTTGAGTCAGCCTTGCAACTTGGTTCCTTGAGGAACTGGCTTGTGACACTATTCATTTGGAAGCTCAGGTGTAGGCAGCACCTCTGGATTATCTTCCAGATGGCTGAGGAAATGTATTTTTCTGCAGAGAGGAGTTGGTGGCAGGTTGAAGCCCGAGTCCTGTTCCCTTCTCACAACATTTTTTGCCTACAGTGTCCTGCACATCATTTCAAGAGTTAAGGGGAAGAGATGTCCAAAGGCTCCCAAGCAGACACCCATGTAGGGTTGCAACCACCTCTGGGCCTGCTGCACCTCTCTCATTCACCAGAACTTTTATACCGAGCCTCTTATTAGTACTTTGTGTGGTGGTAAATTGCACCCATGAAGGACCACATAGCACTTGATTGCTCTCAACATCAATTGCTCCTAGTCTGTGTTTTCTTCAGCTTGCCCCTGCTCCCAGCCCAGGCATGTGCCCTGGCCTCCCAGACATATGGGCCAGCAGCTTTATTTTGCCCATTTCATAAGGCCCTGCAGTGCTAATTTCACATATGAAATCTGCAGAAGAACTTTTCAGATACCTTGAAAGCTCCCGCCAAATTTCTTCCTCCTCCCTCTTTTCTTTGTTCCTTTTCAGAGGACACTCCTGGGTGACTCTACTATGAGGATGGACCTTGGGTGAAAATCTCTCCTCTGACTTGTGTCCTACAGTGGCACAGACACTACCTACTGTGCCACCTGCAGCCACCCTTCACTCTCAAGAAAATTATCTTGGAGAGCTGGTGGTTCTGAGGCTACAGGAGCTCCTGAGATCTACCTGCCACATGAAACAACTTCCCCACCACCTTCAGGGTCTCCTGGTGTGCCTTCTGCTCCAGGCTACTGTAAGAGTGTCTGATTCAGTTGAAATCACTGAAGCCATCTGCTTTGCCTCCAAAGCTGCTTTGGAGAGCATGAACCATCCCAGCACCATGGGGCTCATGTCTTTGAGTGGCTGGAATGGCAACTGTCCCAATTTCAGATGCAGACAGCTCTTCCCAGTCCTTTAAAGCCCTCTGCCAGCTCCGTTAAGTTCTGGGTCCTACTGCACTCTGTCCCTGTGAAAGCAATAGCATGCATCTTTCCATGTGTTGCCAGCAGCTATCCAATGCATGGAAGTTCCCCTCCCAAAGTATTCACCAAACACAGATTCAAGTACACTTTCCAGTGTAGAGACGCTACTCTGGCCTCTGAAAATTTGGAGTTCCCTATCCTGCTTATTGCACCTGGTTACCTGTTTGATCCTCTCTGGGTTTCAACCAGCTTTTGAATGTCTCCAGAGAAGGAGACTCCACCACTTCTCTGGGCAGCCTGTTCCAGTGCTCTGCCACCCTCAAAATGAAGAAGTTCCTCCTCATATTTAGATGGAACTTCTTATGTTCAAGTTTGTGCCTTATCAAGTTATCTCTTATCCTCTCTCTGGACACCACTAAAAAAAAGATTGGCCCCATCCTCCTGACGCCCACAGGATCAGATCCTCCCTCAGCCTTCTCCAGACTAAAAAGCCCCAAGTCCCTCAGCCTTTCCTCATAAGAGAGATGCTCCAGGCCCCTCACCATCTTTGTGGCCCTTTGCTGTACCCTCCCCAGCAGTTTCCTGTCCTTCTTGAACTGGGGGGTCCAGAACTGGACACAGTGCTCCAGATGGGGACTCACCAGGGCAGAGTAGAGGGACAGGATGTCCTCCCTTGACCTGCTGGTCACACTCTTCCTGATGCCCCTCAGGATGCCACTGGCCTTTTTGGCCACAAGGGCACATTGCTGGCTTATGGTCATCCTGTTGTCCACCAGGACTCCCAGGTCTTTTTCTGCAGAGCTGCTCTCCAGCAGGTCGGCCCCCTGGTGCAGCACCCTGTCCTGGTGCAGGGGTTTATTCCTCCCCAGGTGCAGCACCCTACACTTGCCCTTGTTGAATTTCATCAGGTTCCTCTCTGCCCAACTCTCCAGCCTGTCCAGGTCTCTGGATGGTGGCACAGCCTTCTGGTGTGTCAGCCACCCCTCTTAGCTTTGTGTCATCAACAAACTTGCTGAGGGTACGCTCCATCCCTTCATGCAGGTCATTGATGAGGACTGGACCCAGTACTGACCCCTGGGGAACACCACTAGTTATAGACCTCCAACTAGATTCTGTGCCACTACTCACGGCCCTCTGAGCTGTCTTTCAGTCAGTTTTCAATCCACCTCACTGTCCATTCATCTAATCCAAATTTCCTAAGTTCACTTATGGGGATGCTCTGGGAGACGGTGTCAATAGCCTTGCTGAAGTCAAGGTAGAAAACATCCACCACCCTCCTGTCATCTATCCATCCAGTCATGCCATCATAGAAGGTTATTGGGTTAATCAGACATGATTTCTCCTTGGTGAATCCGTGTTGACTACTTCTGATAGCTTTCTTTTCCTCCAGATGCTTTGAGATGATACCCAGAATGAGTTGTTCCATCATCTTTCCAGGGATGGAGGTGAGGCTGACTGGCCTGTAGTTTCCCCAGTCCTCCTTCTTGCCGGTTTTTGAAAACTGGGATGACATTGGCTTTCCTCTAGTCCTTGGGCACCTCACCTGTTCTCCAGGACCTTTCAAAGATGATGGAGAGTGGCCCAGCAATGACTTCTGTGAGCTCCCTCAGCAGTCACGGGTGCATCCCATATTCTGCCCATGCTGCCATTTGCTGTGACAACTTGGCATGAAATTTCTGCAAATGCTGGAACAGTTCAGGAACAGCAAGTACAAGGAGGAGCTTAGGTGAACAAGGTGCTCAGGTGAACTCCTACCACATGTTAGCAAATAACCTTTCAAAGAGCAGAATTGCACTGCTTGCCAGCCCTGCTGCAGGGCTGCAAGGGAAATCTGCAGACCAGGCATGAGGTAGAGCCCTAAGAGCCTTCCAGTGGGCTTCGAGGGATGCAAAGACCTTGTTATGGAGCAGAGACCTCAGCACTGTCCCAAGGGTTGATTAGTGGCATCCTTTGCCTTTGGAGGTGTTCATCTAAGTGCTTCCTTATGGAAGGACAGCCGTCTTTGTTGCCTAGATACAGCCTTGCTAGGGCTTTGAGGAAGGTACCTGGAGCTTCATTAGAAGAGGATGTTAGTAGGATTTTCAGATTTAGCTGCACTATGTAAATCATTACCCGGGGCAGCCCTGAGGCAAAGCGGCTGCCGGTTACTGTCAGCTACCCGTCACATCCAAGCACTGACAAGAAAAATAAGGGTAATTGTCTCTCTCCCCTTAATCAGGGAGATGTGATTAGCCAGAGGAGGCTTTGGCCAGGTGTGTACCTGCATTACCTGGCTCAGCAAAGGGAGCATCCCTGTGGACACACGCTGGGGAGCAAGGACCAACCAGGTCGAGGACCCTTCAGTGAAGAAGTGTGCAGCAAGCAAGCAAGCAGCCATCTTTCATGGTTTGGAGGAAAGTTGCAGGGATATAATCATTAGAAAATGAAGAAGGCCTGAGGACATGGTAGTTTGTTGCTTGGTTTTTCCATGTTACATGGTCCATACCTATGCCTTGAGGCTGCACAGCCACCTCATGGAGCAGGGATGTTCGGTGCTGACCCACCGGAAATGAAAGTTGAACTGTTAAATTGTTGATCCAAATGCTAATCAGATGCTTTGTAGGACCATTTCTTCCACTCTAATGCCTAACAAATATCTGACAGAATTAGTTCAGTAAAAAGTCAACCTTAGCCAGTGATGGTATAAGCAATGATCCTGGTTCACATTTCCTGTGGCTCCCATCAGGACCAGCACAGCCCGAGGGACATCCCAGCATCTCTGCATGAAGACATGGAGAATGGAAAGATAAACTTTCATGGCTGTGGACTCATGGCTTTTTAAAACTGGCTCCTTAAAGTGCTGAGTAAAAGGCTGAGCCTATACATAGAGCAGTAACCCCTGACCAGTTCATCTATAAGAGCCAGATATAAAGGATTTGTTCCCATGTGTCCACCTGCCCTTGCTAGTGCCTGAATTCATGTTTCACCCTGAAAACCTCCCTCAGCTGCTGGACCCAGAGCAGCTGAAAAGCCTCACAGCAATATCATGCATGGCTGGTGTTGGTGTCCACACCTGCCCCCATGAGGTGCACATGTGGGAACACCTCATCCCCACTGTGGGTGCACCAAGGGAGCAGCAGCTGCTTTACCTCGGCAATGCCCATAGGGACTGGAGCACGGTCAGGGCATGGGGCCCCAAGGGAAAAGGGAGAGTCTTATCCATTTCTTCTTAGGATATTTTTGAAGGGAAGATGTTTGGAGTTGCAGGAGTCCCCTTGCTCATTGAGTACCTTAGCCATGAGGTTGTGAAGGTGCCCTGCAGCTCACCTTTCCCAGTCTGAGGTGTATCTGGTATTCCTGATGTAAAGTGGACTCCCAGAGGAGTCTCTACAAGGGACTGAGAGGGATGTCCACACAGATGAGCTCAGAAACAGATCTGGGGAAACACAGATTTTCTGAAGTGGGAGATGTATGTCCTTGGTGGCTCAATCCCACATCACCTCTCCATCACATTCTCCACACCCAGGGTGAGTGAGATGCTCTGGGAGATTTTCTCTAAGCTGTGAAGCAGCAGGACACCATCTCCTCCTCTTCCTCCTCCTCCTCCTCCTCCTCCTTAAAGATAAAGTTCCAGTGAAACAGGGCCTGGATTCCCCCGCACTCTCCAGTCACTGCTTCTGCTCACTGTATGGCCCAAAGTCAGACAAAATAACATTCAGCAAAGTAAATAACAAGCCACCCTTGTTCTCTGCTCGTGCCTTGTCTCAGGAAGGAATTTGCCTGCTGAAGTCTGACTCCTGTTGTAGGTCTGAGATGAGGGATGAGCAGGAAACAAGGCAGAGAGAGCAACAGCCTTTTAATTAGAAGGTAGCACAGATAATTGTGATGGTGATATATGTTTTCATTAGGAAAGAGGATGTTGTGCAGCAGCTGTGCCAGAGTGTTTAGAAGCTCCTCCTGGCCTGGGAGTGAGAAGTGATCTGTCCTGGTTTTGCTGAGCACAAGCATTTCCTCAGGCACGCTGGACTCGGAGAACCTGTGGGATGGGGGAATCACCTGAAAGTCTGCTCTGGTGGCCTCAAACCACACCCCAGGGCAGATGCTGGCGGAAGGGTTTGCTGAGCCCTGCAGAGGCTGCACTTTCCTGCTGTGAACCTGACTTCAGAGCTCTGTCCCCTGCCTGCTTGTGGGTGAGAGACCTGCACATCAACCTCTGTCAAGGTAACACCTCTACATACTTGAATCTCACTCGAGTGCCATCCAAAGATGCAAAATATTTCTGAGTGTAAAGATAAAAAGTCAAAATCCTGCTGGGTACTAGTGAGACACTGAGACATCTTTCCACAGTGGTGCCTTCCCTGTCATCCCATGCACACACAGCCACCACTGCCTGTGCTGTCTCGTGGTGATGGTGACAACTTGCATCAAGTTGGGATGGCTTTCAGTGTGAAAGTCTGGGATATTCACGCAGCGATTATGTGACTTCCGGGCACCAATTCAATAATAAATATACCAATCATTTGAAAATGGTTTGTTTTAGAAAGAGAGTATCTTGGTGCCAGATTTAACATTTTGAAATTTATTTCCTTTCTTTTATTATAATAATCACATTAATTAAGTAGCACAAGTTCTCCAAACTCTTGCACACTTATGCTTATTTATATCTCAGTCACTGCATTATTAGTATATTAGAATATTTTGATGCAATTAGACATCTTAATCAGATTTCTTCTCCCTAGAAAGAAAGAGTAATCCCTAGCAAAATGGCTAGGCAGCTCGTGGTGGCTTCAGCAGACACTGATGCTGCAAGCTATCTTTCACAGATGTGCTTTACAGTCCCATCCGCAGCTTCCACCCCCTGCTGTCCTCCACCTATTGCCCTGCTGGTGTTTTGACCTCTGGCACTAAAGGTTGTGCGAGAGTTTTGAGATATTGGTTCTTAGGAATCAAAGTGGACAACTGCAGCTGTGTCTCCTCCATGCTGTGAGCAGAGTTTTCAGTTATTTTTGGAGCAAGAATGTGTTTTGTAAGGTGACTTGTCCTTGCTGTTGTTTAGAGGCACCATTTCATAGTAGGTACTGCTCCTTGAGCATCCTCTCACCTGCTGCACATAAATAAGTTTATTTCATTTTGCCTTAGAATGCAACTGTACAACACACATAATGTATGATGCAATGAGTCACCACCAGCCCAGACACCCACGTGCTGGGAGTTCAGCTGGAGCAGTAATCTTGTCCCGTGCAAGCGAGGCCACCTCTGATCTAGAGCCTGGAAAACAGTCTGCTTAATCAGTGTTTTGCAGCAGTTTCCCCAGCAAAATGCCTCAGGGCCTCGCACAGGGCCGGGGCAGCTCTGGTTGCCCAGGAGGTGCCAGCAGAGCTGAGACCACACTGGGCTGCCCGACCGCGTTCACTGCAAACAGCGTACACTCCAACAGCAAAATCAGAGAGTGGTGGAGGAGGAGCTGGTTATTTTGACACGTCATCTGTCCTCAGGGCAGAAAAATATACTTTGGGTAAGTGTCCCTTAATTTTTAGAGCCTAGCACAGCAACAGAAGATGCCTCTCAGCATCTCCTGGAAATGGGTATGATTTGACACTCTGTGGTGAGCAGGAGACTTCCAGTTCTGGTCTTTTACCGAACAAACCCAAATTGTCCCACAGCCCTTTGACCAAACAACACTGCCCATCTTGCCCCCAACACTTGTCCTCTTGCTTTTCCCCTCCAGCAGCACCAGGGCAGTGGTACCCTGGTGTTTTGACGAGTGTTAGAATCATAAAATCACTGAATGATTTGGGTTGGAAAGGACCTTAAAGGCCATTCAGTTCCAACCCCCTGTCCTGGGCAGGGACACCTCCCACCACACCAGGTTGCTCCAAGCCCCCTCCAACCTGCACTTGAACCCCTTCCAGGGATGGGGCAGCCACAGCTTCTCTGGGCAACCTGGGCCAGGCTCTCACCACCCTCACACCAAACAAGTTCTTCCCCACATTTCAGTTCCATCTCCTCTCTTTCAGTGTCAAACCCTTCCCCCTCTCCCTATGGCTCCCCTCCCTGATTGAGTCCCTCTCCATCTCTCCTGGAGTCCCTTGAGGGACTGGAAGGAGCTCTAAGGTCTCCCTGGAGCCTTCTCTTCTCCAGGCCCTCCCAGCATCTCCGTGGCCTCCTCTGGCCTCCCTCCAACAGCTCCATGTCCTTCTCCTGTTGGGATGAGTCTCCTTTCCCCCTCGCTGAGCCCATTGCATGGCCCCTGGTGATGATGTTCTGTGGTGCAGGCCCAGGTGTCCCACCAGGATGCTGAAGAATGACCACAGTTCCAGGTGGGTTTCTGCAGGGATTGGTGTGCAGCAGCAGTTTAGCAAATTGCCTCCCTCTTGTGGTGGCTCTGTGGCTTCATAAGGTCACACATGTTTCAAACACGGACCGGTTTCACATGCTTGGCCTTCCAGGTAGCATCAGTGGAGGAGAGCAGCAACCATGGGCAGGTGGAAATCACAGGAGCTGTCACTGATGAATAGCACAAAGCCTTCAGCCATCCCTGCTCTGCTGGTGGCACCCATGAGCTCCCGGAGGTGATGCCCGGGAGGACTAAACTGGAGTAGGTGAGAGGGGGTAAGTGTAAAAGCTGAGAGCAAAACTATATATCAGAGGGGAAAAAATAGATCAGAGATTAAATGTGCAGCTTTGGGGTAGTGATGTCCTCCAGATATCAAAGGAGACTGAGTCTGAACATCCCCCTCAGCTGCAGATCCTTGTGGAAACACAGAAGCCCTTAAATAACCGGAAAAAAAGTCAGTTCACTAAGATGGAAAATACTGACCCATCCAGCAGGGACTGCACCAAGAGCTGTGATGGTTAAGGTTGCACTTCAGAGGAGATCGCAGACCTGGGCAAGAGAAACTGGCAACAGTTTGGTAAAAAGATCAAGCCAGAGCTGGACTATATTAAATATGGAGCTGAACGTGCCTGAAGTAAGTGTCCTGCAAACAGGGACTTCTGCAAGAACAGCCAAAGAAAGGAGCATTATGCGAATATATGCAAAATGATCAAGGTGTATGTAATCAGAGAAAGTGACAATGCAGATAGCAGGTGAATTGTTCACCTGTGACAATGTCCTAAACAAAGGAAAGAAAACAGCGGAGGAATTAAATGGAGACCCACACACTTCTTAACTCAATCAAGGTGCTTGGGTGATGTGCAGCCAGAGCCATGTAACCCAGGAACGTGAGAATGAGAGTGCACCATAATGAGTGCTTCCTTACCCATTTGTCTGTAGCTTCATTCAATGGATGGCAGGGTCAGTAGCAGACCCCTTTGTCCCACCTGGCAGTGCATGACTCAGAGTGGCTTCAGCGACACCAAGTGATGCAAGCACTTAGCCCTCCATTATCTCTTCTCACCCAGATGAATGAACCCTGAATCAGATGTCAATAACTGCTTGACATTCTTGGAGATTACTGCCGTGCTGGTGAGTTTATCTCCATACAATTTCCCTGTTGAGAAAGCGACACAGGGCCTCAGCGCCTGCTGCTCTGTGCAACAGGAAGCTGTGGTAGAAGTTGAGCAATCCAAGGAATGTTTGAAATGCCTACTTGAGTTTTGGCTCTGCAGCCTCGTGTTTTGCCTTTTCTCTGTGTTCTCTTGGGTGGATGTCTCAGTTTCTCAATTCCTGCTACTTAGCCTCAGTTTTTGACAGGATCCTCCCTTCCTTGACAGAAGCCCAGTGCTGTGTTTGTGGAGCAGAGGGCACAGGATGGAAGCCGAGGAACAAGCATGGGAATGCACAGGAACACATCACCAGCTCGTGCTACAGCAGGATAAAGGCAGGGAAGGGACTAGCCATGACATGAAGTTGTCAGGACAAAGAGAAAAACATCCTCTGCGTAACACAGCATCTGGGTCAGCACTCACATCATTTGAACCTTTTAGCTGCCCAGCTCACTTTTCATTTCTGCTGAGCCCTAGGACCATGTGCATGACTGTCTCGTTACTGTATTTCACTCATGAGCAGCTCGCTCCACTCACCCAGAGTTCTGGTGGCTGCATATCCTGACAGCAACCAGGTGGGAAGATGTCTCATTGAAACCATGATCTCTTTAGAAATCATCATTTTAGCCAGTTAAGCAGCTCCCTCCTCTAGCCTGCCATGGGGAGCCAGCTCTCCAGCAAGGCTCTGTGTGGAGCTCTGGATGCTGCAAGTATCTCAGCCCCGAAACCCCCCCATGCAGAGACTTCACCTGCAGGTGGAATTAAGGGGGGGGGGCAGTGGTTTGCAGTGATTCATGTCATTGCCACCCTGTCGGGCTGCTGTGCCAGCCCTGCAGTAGTCACACTGACGCACCTTTCAATGGGAAATGGACAAGAGATGAGATATAGCCTTGTGACGTCTCCCAGCCAGGTACATTTTGAAATCCATGTCAGAGCCAAACCTGAAACTTTAAGAATCTTCTTGTGGATTTCTGCTTTTCTAAACTGTATCCTCAGCATCAAGCCATGGATGGGCAGAGGGTTGCATGATACTGGCTCAAACCATCTCTTGGCAGCATTATGCATGGTCAGGATGGGACATGCTCTGTGTTGTACCAGGTCTGTTACCACCCTGTCTTTTGTGCTGTGAAAAGGGGACTTGTTGCTGCTGGAGACACAGGAGGGGAAGCGTCTGGTGCTATAACCCCACCTGGGAGGTTGTGAAGTTCTTTCTACAAATGTCTGGTGGGAGCTGAGCTATTGCTGTAAGTCCTGTATATCT
Organism: Gallinago jamesoni; assembly: GCA_025769975.1. Classification (NCBI taxonomy): domain Eukaryota; kingdom Metazoa; phylum Chordata; class Aves; order Charadriiformes; family Scolopacidae; genus Gallinago; species Gallinago jamesoni. Next base: position 7,408,378 of record JAOQGH010000009.1, read on the forward strand.
GCTGCTTCTCCAGATGAGCACATTTGACTGTCCCTGACCAGGCCATGACAACAGCTGGCACCAGTGATGATTGAAACACCATCCAGAGAGGGAACAGGAGAGTCCAGCCTTGGAAGTGATGGATGCATACCAGTGAGCTCCAGGGGCATTTTCCCACTTCCCAAGCTGAGAATATCTCCTAGCTCCTGGTTTGGATGAGAAGAAAGAGCTTTCTGTTCCTTTCTCACCTGCCTGTGAACTAAAGGAGCCATGGCTGTGGCTGTATTCCTCATCTGACCAGTCCAGAGGAGACCCAGCCCTGCATCTGCCTTCACACCAAGGGGCTGTCCTTGGGAGAGAGCACCCCTGGGAGCTGGCAGAGATGGGGACTGTTGCACTGACACATACCACAGGCAGAAAACCCTTCAGAAGAGCTTGTTTTGCAGCACAAATGTCTCTTTTCCTTCTCTCCCAGAGTTCTGAAGGGACTATATCTCCAGTGTGCTGGGTGCCTGCAGCCTCTCCACATTTCCTGTTTGCATTCTGCAGTGCTAACATACCACATGCCTCAAATTCCAGCCCTGACGCACCAGGAAAAGGGGCCAAGGGCAGATTGATGGGAGTCTCGGAGCCTTTCGTGGCCTTTCCCCAGCCAGGCTGGAGACACTGATAACTCCCTGACTCCCGCTTCATCCTTTTTCTTCTTTTCTCTCTTCTAATTCCCAGAGTTGCTGTGTTATGCCTCAGCACTTCAATGCTGCAGTATTCTTCTGACAGAGAAGGTCACTGGTTTGCCCTGCTTTAGGAAGGGCAACAGCTGGAAAGAGATCACTTGCCGACTCAGTGCTGTTAGTCTAGTGAGAAAGTGTGTACAAAAGATCGCTCTGAGGGCCAAGAACTTTTGCAAAAATGTGGCATAGCCAGCACAATGCCATTCCCCCACGGCAGTGATAACTTTCTAATTCCTTCCTCGTAATGGTATAAACCAGGACTACAACTCTTAAGCCAGTGGAAGGATTGTCTTGGCAAATATTTAATAACACTGCTTTGAGTGCAGCGTCAGCCAGATCTGTCCTTTGTGTGCCTTCCCTCGATTCCCAGCCAGCGCTGATGCACAGTACCCAAGACATACAAAACATGCAGACTTGGCAATTCATGACTTAAGGGACAAATTCTGCTCCTTTTAGTCCTGGTGGTTAGTTGCGGGCAGATGTTGACAGCAGAAATAGTAAGCTGTGGCCTGACCCAAACCCAACCACATCACACAATGGCACAGGAAGGTGTTTCCAGCCCCATGCAGGGCACCTGCTGTTGGCAGGACCCTTTCTCATCCCACCCACTGCTGGCACCCGTGCAGGACTGTGGCCAAGCCATCACCAGCTGGTGGCTGTGCCCGTGGATGAGCATGATACGGACTTGGAACTGTAAGTACTGATGGCATCACCCAAGGGTTTTTTTCCAAAAGCCAAGCTGTACTGCAGGCAGCTTCCTTTCCACCAAGGAAGGTGACAGGGGTGCAGAGTAAGTGATGGAGAAGCAGCAAATTTCTACCCCAGGGCTGAGTTTTCTCCATATACCCCTTAAGTCCTGCCCCTGGCTTAGAGCTTGTATCTCTTCTGGCCCAAAAGAAAGCATCTCCACAATGTTACATTCCTACTGCCTGATCTTCTGTGATTCCCTGCCTGTCCCCTCTCCCAGCATGGAGAGGAGTGGGATGGGCAAAGGAGGGAGACACTAGCTCCAGTCTGGTGAGCACAGTTGGGAGGGAGGACTATCTCTGGGTAACATGTGTGGGAAGGCAGAGGAGCAGCAGTGAAATTCCTCTGGTTGGTACAGCAACAGCCAGACAGGTCTCCAGCATGCCAGCAGACCTCAGCCCAGCCCACAGTGTTTAGATTTCCAGTTTGGGATCATCTTCTGAGGTGTCTTTGCAGTATAGGACAAGCCATGACAGCAGGCTTTGTGGGCTCACCCCAGTTTCTCCAAGCATTTCATGGCTCACTTTAGCTGCACTTCTGTGGTGGGTTCCTTTGCTTTAGGCTTTTAATTAAAATTCCTGGTATTTCGTTTTTTTAAATCGTATTCTCTTCCCACTGAAACAGCAGCTTGAACCGAGAGGTTTAAAAGAGAAACACTGTCTCTCACCATGGTTTAATTATTCAGTCAGAGAAAGGGCTGTACTTTGTAAAAGAGCCAGACTCTTTTCAGTGGCTCCCAGTGACAGGATGAGGGGCAATGGGCTCAAGCTGGAACATGGGAAGTTCCACTCAAATATGGGGAAAAACTTTGTTAAGGTGGGACGATGGGACAGTGTGTATCCTCAGCAAGTTTGCTGATGATACTAAACTGGGAGGGGTGGCTGACGCCCCGGAGGGCCGTGCTGCCCTCCAGTGAGACCTGGACAGGCTGGAGAGCTGGGCACGGAAGAACTTTATGAGGTTCAACAGGGAAAAGTGTAGGGTCCTGCAC
>JAOQGH010000009.1:7410925-7439904 GCA_025769975.1 Gallinago jamesoni
GAGGGGTAACAGGCATAATTGGAACATAGGAGCTTCCACTGAAATATGGGGAAAAACTACTTCACGGTGAAGGTGACAGAGCCCTGGAACAGGCTGCCTGGGGAGGTCGTGGAGTCCCCTTCTTTGGAGATTTTCAAGACCCACCTGGATGCAGTCCTGAGTAACATGCTCTGGGCAACCCTGCTTCAGCAGGGGGGGGACTGGATGATCTCTATGATCCCTTCCAACTCTAAAAAATTCAGTGAAATTATTTAAAATTGAAAGTGCTACTTTTTTTCAGGAAGCATTACTTTTTTAAAACATTGTTTTTTCTAATCCTTTTTTATACTCCCTTCACCTGCCTCCTCCCCACCCCACTCCACCCCCTTATTTTTTAACTTCAATTCAACCTAGACACACATTTTTCTTGTGAGAAAAACAGGACAATTTTTGAAAGATACAAAACTATGTGAGAGACAAGAAAAGGTGATCAAATTGCCTTTTTCTAGGTTGGAAGCACAGAATCACTGTGCAAAGTTCTCTAGCATTCTTGCACAGGTCTAGGAAAGAGGCTTGTTCTGAAAAGGCTGTTCTGATGAAATCACATTTTCCATGACAAAAAAAAAAGTCTTTGTCAAAGCCATATTGACAGCTTGCCCTTGGCTTTGCCTGCTGGCTGAAGATGGGGCTCTTCCAGTTATTTATGTAAAGTTGTCGGGGCTGAAGTGCAGAAAGACAGGCTGCTCTGTTGCCTCTCTGAGGGGTTCACCCAGCTGCCAGCCAGGTTCTCCCAGGTTATAACATCAGACAGGACAAAGTGGCCCATAGGCATCCCAGCCAGTGATGACCTCAGCATCCATGAAGAACAGCCTCTCCTTTCTCCAGATGGAGCTCCTCTGGTGCAAGAGACACACGGGCAAGCCATAAGGTTGGAGTCTGCTGAGTAGGACAAACCATGGATCCATGAGGTCCCTCCATCCTTCTCATAGCCTGGAAATATGGCCACAGCTGGAGGAACAAAGGCCAGTTGGAGGTTACCAGCTCTTCTTACTGCATGTCCATCAGCCTTGTCTGAGACTGATCCACCTGCCTGCCAGAGGCAACTTGTACACCATGTACTGGTGGCTGAGGCCAGCTTGGCAATGCTTTCATGCAGAAATGAGGAACAAGTGGTAAAGGGTTTAAAATAGATCCTCTGATGTCTTCTTTGTGTGTGTCTTTCCAAGTGACCTTTCCCACCATATTTTTTAACATCACTCACAAAGAGGAATGTCTTGCATTTTCTGTGCCTGATCATAAGAGAAGTCCTATCCTGAGGAGTTTTTTTTCTTAGTTCTGATTTTCTGCAGTTTTCTGGAAGCCATTAAAGATCCCACCTCCTTCTTAATGTTACTCAATCCTTGAGGACAAGAATTTAGAAAGATTCATAAAAGGGACTGGAAATCTGTGTGCATGTGATGAATCCCCCGTTATCATAACAGACAGCAATGAGAAATACAGATGGGGTGTTCAAGGTTGAAGTCAATCTCATTTAAGCTGATCTTCAGAGATTGGATCGAGGCTTAACATAGATGTCCTACACTCTCTACCACAGAGCTCTTGCACTTTCTGACCCTTGTCACCCGGAGCAGCCAGGGCCATGTGCACCACATTGCTCTTTGTGGGCAGATCCAGCGTCCTCAGAGCCCCAAGGGAAAAGCTTGGGGACTGCAAGGCCTGGACACACGGGGGCTTGGTGACATTGTGCAGCATGGCCAGAGGACCAAAGTGATTGAGGTGGCTGGCTAATCCAGCCCTGCTGAAGCCCCCAGAGTTGTTCCCTGCAGGATCTAACCCCCATGGGCTGCTCCTTGCCCTGCAGCATGCTCACCCTGCTGCTATCTCTCCTCAGCTCAGGGAGCACATGAGCATAACCAAACCTGAGTCCCTGGGTGGGTATGGGACACGCTCGGCTGCTGAACACACACTCCCTCTTTGCTCCCCTATGTGCCAAGTGGAAGGACTGTGGTGTGCAGCACCTTCAGAAAATTTTTTCTGCAGTGGTTCATCATGAAATGTGGCTTTCCTTCTCTTTTAAACAGGACACTGTGTAGTGTGAGCCACTGCTGCCTTTGGTCCCACAAAGGTTCCTCCATCCCCTCCTTGGTCTCACACAGTCCTGCCCTCCCCTTGCTGTCTCTCCTGCAGGCCAAAGTCAATGTCCCGGGGAGAGAGGTGGGTAGCACTGAGGTTTGTAAGCAAAATAAATCAGGAGCCTGGAGCTCCTGAACCATTTGTCTCTCCGTGAACACTACGCAAGGCAGAAGCCCAGCCATCTTATTAGCCCCTCTGGTGCTGGCAGGACTCCCAGATCCCTCCATTTGTGACCAGCCAACACGCCTGTGATTTTTTTCCTCTTGACCTTCATTTAATGTGTTTGGGAGTCCGACATGAATTCTGCTTCCAGATAAAAGCATCTGCTCCAGATAAAAGCATCAGCTGGAGGCATCAATGTGATTTCTAAGTACATGGAGAACAGAAGGCACCCTCAGAGTGGACCCAACATTCACACGTGGGAGCCAACAGAACCATCAGAACGTACAGCTAGAGGAGGGGGCTGGTGGAACCTGCTGGAGCAAGGGGAAGCACAGGGACCTCCACTTCTGTCCATGTGGATCTACCAGGCTTTGAGAGGACTTGCTGCAGAGCAGGTCACCAGAGCAGCCCAGGGTTGAGAGGAGGCACAGAGAAAGAGGAGGGAGGAGGTAAGGGGCATGAGGTGGAGAAAGGCCAGAGAGGTCTGCCAGCTTTGGTGATGAGTGTGGAGGGGTGGAAGGGGAGGAAGGCTTCTGCTGACTTCCCAGGGATGTGCCTTCTCATTGGCACTGTGGACGTGTCCCTTCCTTCTGTGAAGGAAGAGTTCCCAGCCCTGTGAGGGCCTTTTTTTGTGTGGCCTCCAGAAAGAAGCACTGTTTGTCAGTTTCCCAATCCCTAAAGCAGGACCTCCACTGAGACCTTGACAGCACTGTGAGCTCCAGGGATGACATCAGGATCAGGTGTGATCTCCCCACCCCATGGATGGTGAGTGCTATTCCAGTGACTGGCCTGGCCCATCACAGAGAGCTGTTTTGGGCCAATACAGGAGACCATCTAGCAAAGAAGGTGAGGGCTGCATTTGTCACTTAAATGTGGGAAGGTGCTAATTACCTGGTCCCGGCTTGTTCACCAGAGTTGTGAGACTCAGCCCTGCCTCTTGCCATCAGGGTCCTACAGCAGAGGACTGGGGAAAGGGGAGCTTCTGCTTCTCTCCCAGCACTACCAACCTCAGTTCAGGAGTGAAAAGCAAAACCCAGATTCCTTCTCCCACCACACAGTCTCCTTAAAAGTCCAGAGCCTTTGCTGGGATTCAGGCAGTGACAATTGTCCCTGAGAAGTGACAGGTCTCCCAAAGTGACAGTGCCACTGTCACAGCAGGTACTGCTGGTCTGCAGAGGTTGGACACTGGCACAGGCTGGTGGTGCAGACTGGCTGGAGTCAGATCTCTCACTTACCCCGGTCACTGACTGATCCTAAAAAGTGGAGGAAAACAACAGGTAATAGGGCAAGGAAATACACTGCAGGAGACTGACCATGAATCATCCCCACACTCACATTTTCTCCTGCATTATTATCCTTTTTAAAAATTAAAGATGGTGATAGGTTACTGTAGTTGAAAGTGAGATAATGGGACATCTTAGGGAGATAAAATTATAATGGTATCCAGGGAGAGAAGGGGATAGGGAGAGAAAGTTGAAGGGGATTCATTATGAACTTATCCTCACTTATAAATATTCCCCCAGGTTAAGACCTTGTGGTGTTAATAATTAACCAGAATCTTATGAAGGGTAAAATAACTACAACGCACATGAAGATTGTTGCTTCAGTATTCAGCACGTGCACAAACCTTGCCCACTACTCATCCCCGTTACTGTGGCAACCGTACACCCGCTTTCCACAATATCCTTCATTAATCATTTACACCCAGGGGAAAAAAAAAAAAAAAAGTCTTGGAAGAATGATAACAGAGGAGCTATTTCTGCTCACCATCATGTGATGCAAGGCAGGGGCTTGTTCCATCCATAGTCTCGGTGGTTTTGGATTGTCCTTTTATTTGGGTGACAAGAGCAGTGTGACCCCTGCCAGGGGGGTGCAGTCACCCCTGCCAGGTGACCCCTGCAGTGTTCTCAGAGGATACCTGGAGGAAGGATGCACTTCCAAAAATATATTTTTCTGGAGCTCTTTCTTTTTCTTGCCCACAACAGGAAAGGAGCTTTAGGGAGGTGAACCAGGAGGTAGGTACCTCACACTCAGCACCTTTGGGGAGGCTGGGTGGGCAGAAGGAGGGCTTGCTCTCTCCCCCCATCTCATCCTTTGGCTGCCAGGGTGAGGTGCAGCCATCCCCCTGAGCTTCAGCTTGCCCACCAGTGCGGCCATGCCCGGCAGGAGGAAGGAAACACCGCTCCTTGCCCCAGGAGACCATCCTGCAGCAGCAGCAAGATAAGCATCTCCCAGCACAGGGGGACAAGCTTCTTCCAGCTGCAGCTCAGCCCAGGGACACTCCTGGCCCTGCCACAGAGACAGCAATTGCCTTTCCCATCCCCTCCCGGACCCTTGTCTCAAGGGTGCACCTCACTGCCTCACACAGCTCCTCAGACTGAAGGTGGTTATTTAAGGAGTGCAAATAAACCGGGTATAAAATAACTTCTTCTGTCATCTTTCCTGGGATATCCAACATAAAGGAAATTGTATATTCAGTATGTAATTGACTTCAGGTCTTCATATTATACTTTCTGTGTAAGAGTGTGGTGGTGTTTTACAGTACCACCCAGCAAACTTCCTAGATCTGGGTGAATTTTATCCCCAGTTTGCTGACGGACAAAGCAATGAACAGACAGGCCAAATAACTCCTGATAGAGATCATAAACTTGAAGGCCAAAAAAAATCTGTTTTCTCCTACTTGAGTGCTCATGCACATTATAATTGAGTCATCCCTAGACTTCCTTGAAAAACTAAGCAAATTCAACTCTTTCAAACATTTTTCTCTGGCTATCGAATAGCTTATGTATCTTTTCTTCAGTCTCCCCAGATGCCATCATCCATATGGAAGCATGGCCTGCAGGTCTATACGTGCGTCCCACATGGGCTCACCACTGTACAGGTGGGACATCTCCCTTCTAATATTTCCCCCAGCTGCTTGGGACCAAGGTCTGTGCCACCACCCTGCTCTTCTCATGACTTTGCCCATGGCGCTCCCACACCTTTTCTGGTCCCTGCTTTCCAGGAGAGCGAGCCTGGACAGAGATCAGAGCAGAGTGGCAGGTCTGAGCAGGAGTAAGATGGGGCACAGCTCTTTCACAAAGGCTCTCCTGCCTATATCTTGTCCCTCTGGCCAGAGCAGCATCTTCATCTCATGGTAGAGGAACCAAGTCAAGCCAACACCAGCTTTGAGCTTGTGGTGCTTCCCTAGACTCCACTGCCCTGAAGGAATAAGTTCTGGTGGGACCCGACCCAGTTATCCCAGGTGTAAGAGCCACCCCTCTGTCTCCTCCTCCCAGCATTCCCTTATCCTGGGATTTTCAGGCTAATGCTGATTGCTGCTGACTCTGAAAGTTTCAATCTGCAGCCCAATGGTCCTTAAAGATAAGAACCAATCCAGCTACTGGCAAAAGGACTAGGCATATGTTAGAAGCAACCTGTTTCTATGGGAGCAATCTCAGACAACAGACATTTGTCAGAGCATTTTGATTCTACTGACTCTGAAATTCCAGTGTGGAACTGTTTACAGCCTGCTCAACCGCAAATCAAGTCATCGTGGCTGAGTAGCTCCAACCAGAGGACGCTGCACTCAAAACACACTTCTCCAGCAGTGTTCCTTGCCCACCAGACTCACACGTGACGCACTTGGTTCACCTCCCACAGGATGTTCTTCATCTGCAAGCTGATCTCATCGAAGCACCAAGATCCTGTTGGTGTCAGGGGCCAGGCTGGAGGCTGCCTGCCATCGACACGTGCCCTGCACTTGGAAATATCCCATCCTTCTGGTTCCTTGGCAGGTGTCCCAACATCACTGGGGAACGACTGGTATTTGTGGGACTTCTGAAGAACTTGTCTACAGGATGCACATGACTGCATCCCTCTGTGGGTGGTTCAGCAGGTCCCCACAGGCCACAGTCCCAGATGGGACATTTAAAGGAAGTGAACAAACATGAATCACATCTACCAACTGCAAGGAGGTATCTGGGTCCTGAAATAGTGTCCATTCCTTGTCCTGGACAGACTTCAGACTGCTCTGGTTCTCCAGTCTTAATCTATGAAGCACTAGAAAGTGTCCCTGTACACTATGGGACTGCAAATGCACCAGCATTTCTTTCCTGGAGGTCTCCATTCCACCTCTCACTCAGAGCAGGACAGGTACCAGCACTAGTCAGTCACCCTGTCTGTGTTTCTGTCCGCTGAAGACACATGCCCAGCATTCTCTGTTACAAAAATTCCTAGAAGTCAGTGGGAGCAGGTCTTGGAGGATAAGAAAATTCCTTTGGTAACTGCAGTGCAATGGCCCTACAGGATGTCCCTGCTGTGAAAGCAGTGGAGCACTTGCCATTGACCAGAAGGTGGGGTGTTCTGTGCATTGGGAGGTGATGGGTGATCCTTCAGAAAAGCCTGCTGCTGAGACCTGCAGAGGAACCTCTCATTACAGCAGTGGCTGCAGATGGAGAAAGGGATGATGGCATGAAACAAAGTGATAGCAGATGCCTCCCAAAAGGGGTTATCTTTAACCACATTTTCGCACAGAACAAACTGCAGGAAGTGAAAGAGTGGGATCTGTGTCGACTGTGGGGCTGGGGGTATCCCTGTCCCACAGAATGAATCCTCCCAAGTCCCACCACCATTGCCTGAGCGCACAGCAAGGACAGTGTCCAGGACCAGTGCAGCACCACAGCACTTCCCAATGTGTCTCTGTCAGCCTCCAGTAGAAAAGACAGAACCTCTCTTCCCCATGAACTTCTGAAATCTACCCCCTGGACAGCACAGAGGTGGATAAAGGGAATCCAACCGAAGCTTCCTAATAAACAGGACGTGCCTATGAATTTCTTGCGGCTGGGAAGAGTGAACCCATCTCTGCAGCCAAGTGCAGAAGTTGTCAATACTGAGCCACTTCTTTACCCACAAATTCTGTGCCATGAGGAAGTCAGATGAAGAGGAGTTGCTGCAGAGGACTCAGCAAAAGAGAGTTACTTGCACCTTGCGGGATATCTCCAGAAGGTTTTCCATTCTCAGCTGCAAGAGTGTGCCTGGAGAGGGGAGATTGTCAGGAACTGGGAATTTAACTCTGGAAGCCACCAACTTCAGTGCTCCTCATGGAGACACAAGTCTGCTGAGTGCTGGTGCAGAGGCACCAGGGAAAAGACAGCAGCATACTGCCATCTCAAGAAACCCTCCACTTCCAGGAACATCGTTCAGCCATGTGTACCCTGCATGGAGTCAGTGGGGACTCATGGTGGAGCGGCTCAAGGTTTCTCTGCAGCACAGACAGAGCCAGCCCTTTATCTTCCTTTTCATTCCTGTCCTTTGGGTGACAGCTCAGTGACAAATATGCTAATGGCAAAAGGTATCCAGGTCTACCTGCTCTGCATCCCAGCAGGGTCATGTTCTGGTTGCTACAGGCAAATGGTCCCCCTGAAATTTTGGAAGTGATTCAACAGCCAGCCTCTTCTCCACCATGGCCCCAAGCACAGGCAGAGTTGATCCCAGCTCTGGGCATGTCACCCTGGCCTGAGAGAGGAGAGGACAAGTACACAAGGAGCACAGCACGGGCTCTGCGCAGTGTCATCCAGCCCCTGGTGATGAGGGTAGCAAATCAGACTCCTTTAAATAACCAGGACTTCTTCAGGAAAGTGCGTAAAATCCTCAGACAGCCTGATCTCCATTTAATTCCTGCAAACAGACACCTCTGATCAGGAGGATTTGTCTGTTCTAGAGGGAGGGTGAAGTTTGAGGGCTTTGCCTGGGAGAAGAGAAGTAGTGACATCTGGTGCTATGTTTCCTGTACACAGAGAGCCCCCAACTCCTGTCTCCAGTTTAATTCTCAGCCTTCTTGCTTTTCCTCCTCATCCCAGAACAAGATCCCCTTCATTAGCATCTGACCTGGAGCACCAGCATCAGTATCTCTCCACTGGTAAGCGCAGCCCTGCACATGCAGTGCCAGGGGTGGGAGAGGAGCTCCCAGCCTCTGGAAGGGGCAGGCGAGGTGGGCAGCAGTGGCAGGAGCTGCCGCCAAGAATGAAGCGACAGCTTTGTCTGCAAGGGCACACACTGCTCCACAACCCCCCTGCACCACTGACACAAATTAGAGGAGCCACATCACTGACACACAGGTCTCGGTTAATGAGCAGGGGCACTGATGAGTCTGTATGTTATCTCGATGTATCCCCTGCCTCTAGGGCAGCCTCGGGGTGCTTCAAGCAAACAAATGAAGGAAACATATCTATTAGGGTTTGCCATGCACCTGGGCCAGGTCCAGGATTCAGGACAACTGTATATCCACAGAAACAATTTATACAGGCTCGCAACAAACATTTTTGCTGAAGATTTTCTGCAAGATTTGCCAGGGTTTTTATCAAAACAAAAAAATGAGATTCCTCTTGTTGGTTTGCTGTTGGTTGTTTTGCTGTTTTTTTCCCAGTCTCATTTTCTTAATGAGATTCTGAAATTTCAACCCAACCCCCAAGATATACTCTGTTTTCTGTGTTGACGAAGATCAGTTTTGGCTGAAAATAATTTTGATGGAAAATGTTCAGCTGTCTCTCCAGCAGGATAAAGCCCTAACGGGGCCCTGCGATGCAGAAGTCCTGGCATGACTGACTGCCTTTGCTTTAAGAGGCAGCAAGGAGAACAGCCCCTGGCAAGGATGGAAGAGCCCCTTTCAATCCCAGATACACCCTTGGAGAGGTAGGAGACCCACTGAAGTATCTCAAGCCACCAGCTAGTCATGATGAGGAACACATTGCTTTCTGGCTAGTTTCTTTCCACCCTAATCCAGTTGAGTGGCTCTGAAGGCACCTTCCAGAGTGGGCACCAGAGCTGAGAAATGGGAGTGATGCTGATGAGGCTTATGGCTGAGCTGTGTGCTGGCATGTTCAGCACCTGGGTAGGCTTGGGTGCACATCTGGGCACCCAGAAGTGGCCAAGGAGAAGGAAGGGACATCTGGGTCTATATTTTGCTGAGGCAGAATGGCAGAATTCAAGATCCTTGGGGGAGGGTGTGCAGCAAGCTCAATACCCTGGACTTCAGGAGAGGAGACTTTGGACTCTTGAGGAACCTGCTTGCAGGGCAACATGGGGAAAAGTACTGGAGGGGAGAGGGGCCCAAGAAAGCTGGTTAGTATTCAAGGATCACCTCCTCTAAGCTCAGGAGAGGTGCATGCCAAAAAAGAAGGTGTCAGGCAAAAAACCCAGGAGGATAAACAAGGAGCTCCTGGAGAAGCCCAAAACCAAAAAGGAGGCCTACAGAGTGTGGACGCAAGGATGGATAGATTGTGTGGAACACAGATAAACTGTCTGAGTGGCCAGGAATCAGCTAAAGCCAGCAAGCTAAAGCCCAGATAGAATTAAATTTGGCCAGGGACATCAAGGACAACGCAAAAACCTTCTATAGATATGTCAGGGATAAAGGGAAGATGTGGGTCCTCTCCGGAAGGAAACAGAAGATCTGGTCACCCAGGATCTGGAAAAGGCTGAGTTACTGAATGACCTTTTCGCCTCGGTCTTCACTGGCAAGGGCTGTAACTGCACCGCCCAAGTCACGGAATGCAGAAACGGGTGCTATGAGAATGAAGAAGTGCCCACTGTAGGAGAAGATCAGGTTCAAGACCATCTAAGGAACCTGAAGATGCATAAGTCCGTGGGACCTGATGAAATCCATCCATGGGAGGAGGGAGCTCGTGGATGAAGTTGCTAAGCCACTTTCCATTATATTTGAGAAGACATGGCAGTCTGGTGAAGTTCCCACTGACTGGGAAAGGGGAAACATAACCCCATATTCAAAAAGGGAAAAAAGGAAGACCCAGGAAACTACAAGCTGGTCAGTCTCACCTCTATGCCTGGCTAGATCATGGAACCAATCCTCCTGGAATCTTTGCTAAGGCACATGGAAAATAAGGAGGTGATTTGAGACACCCAAAATGGCTTCACCAAGGACAGGTAATGTCTGACAAATTTTGTGGTCTTTTATGATACTGCCACAGACTTGGTAGACAAGGACAGAGCAACAGACATCATCTACCAAGACTTATGCAAAGCTTTCAACACTGTCTCGCACAACAACCTGGTCTCAAAATTGGAAAGTCATGGATTTGATGAATACACCACTTGGTGGATAAGGAACTGGATGGGTGGCTGCACTCAAAGGGTTGTGGTCAATGGCTCAATGTCCAAGTGGTGGCCAGTAATGAGTGATATTCCCCAGGGGCTAGTACTGGGACGAGGGCTGTTCAACATCTTTGTTGGACACACAGACAGTGGGATTGAGTGTACCCTCAACAAGCTTGCCAATGACACCAAGCTGTGTGGTGCAGTCGACGCGCTGGATGGAAGGGATGCCATCCAGAGGGACCTGGACAGGCTGGAGAGGTGGGCCCATGTGAACTTCATGAAGTTCAGCCAAGCCAAGTGCAGGCTCCTGCACCTGGGACATGGCAATCCCAGGCACAAAAACAGGTTGGGTGGAGAATGGCTGGAGAGCAGCCCTGAGGAGAAGGACTTGGGAGTGCTCATGGATGAGAAGCTCAACGTGAGCTGCAATATGTGCTGGCAGCCCAGAAAGCCAACCAAATCCTAGGCTTCATCAAAAAAAGTGTGGCCAGCAGGTCGAAGTAAGTGATCCTGACCCTCTACTCTGCACTCGTGACACCCCACCTGGAGCGCTGTGTCCAGGTCTGGAGTCCTCAACATAGGAAGGACATGGACCCATTGGAATGGGTCCAGTGGAGGGCCACGAAGATGATCAGAGGGATGGAGCACCTCTCCTACGAGGAGAGACTGAGAGAGTTAGGGTTGTTCAGCCTGGAGAAGGGAAGGCTCCAGGGAGAACTTATAGCAGCCTTTCAGTACATGAAGGGGTCTACAGGAGAGCTAGGGAAGGGATCTTAAACAGGAAATGTTGCAAGAGGACAAGGGGTAATGGTTTTAAATCAAAAGAGGGGAGATTTAGATTAGATACATGAGAATGGTGAGAGCCTGGCCCAGGTTGCCCAGAGAAGTTGTGGCTGCCCCATCTCTGCAAGTGTTAAAGACCAGGCTGGCCAGGACTCAGAGCAACCTGGTCTGGTGGGAGGTGTCCCTGCCCACAGCGGGGTGTGGGACTGGATGGGTTTTAAGAACCCTTCCAACTCTAACCATACTATGATTCTATGATCTGCTTTGCCCACTCATGTATTCGGCACACCAGACAATAAGGTGGGCAGACTTTAGCAATCAGGAGCCCAACGTATAGGTTATTTCATTATACGTTTCTGAGGGATTTTGCTTCAGGACATTTGAACTCTGTGGCACATCACAGAGTATAAAATCAGCTAATTCAGTCCAAGCAACTCTTTGAACAAAGGACTGTGGCCATTTATCATCTTGCTTAGCCATGCTGGAGAAGACCCACTGTAAAGGTGGTTTGCCTGAGGCTTAGCCACTGTGCATTGATCGACCCTCAGGGCTAATATCAATTAGCGAGAGGATAGTATTGTCTAAATGGGGAATAAGCAGAGCAGTTCTGACCGCAGCTGCTCCCCAGTGAGGGAAGGGTCCACCATCCTCACCCTGGCTGGTTGGTCCTGTTCCTCAGGGTCTGGTTTTGGGTACTGTAAGTTGGCGCCAGGTTCTGGAGAAGGTGCTGAGCAAGGTGGGCTATGGACCCCACTGTCCATGGGTGCTGGGAAGGCTCTGCCATGCCCTCAGTGCCCAGCTGGCACTGCACCCGCTTTGTGAAGGGTTTTCACCCAACGTTCACTCACCCAAGCCAGGGGACGAGTCAGGGGCAATAGGGGGTGGCAATGGGGTGGCACAGGACCCCCGCTGGCTTGCTGGCCCATGCCCACCTGGCGGGGCTGGCTCCAGAGCGGTGCCACTGCCTCCATCCTGATGCTCCCAGCCATCGGGACTGGGAGGGAGGTGGGAACTGTCTGTTTGTATATTTTACACTGTAACCTTTTGGGGTGGAAAATAGCTCTAAGCACCAAAGAGAATTAAAGTGCATCTTAACTATATGTGTCTTATGTCTGAATGAGCATCTCAGATTCCAGTATCATTTGGGTCCACGTGATGAAATACAGCCAGTGAAAAATCTCCCGTCATCTCTTTCTACATTAATACACATATTTACGTTTTAGAGCTTAAATTTAACTGTTATGTTCTTTCAAAAGTAATTAAGCTAGGCTTCAAATGAGAAAATAACCTCATGTATTCTCTGCCCGCCAACCACACATGAATATTAAAGACAGTGGTCAGAAACAGATCTATTTGTGAAAAAAATTATAACTTAATCAAATGCAGTTTTCCTTCCCTGCAGCTTCATTCAACCTTTATATCAAAAACAACGTGAAATGCATCTGTGTTCATTTGTTTAAAAAAGTCCTTTGAACACATCTCCATCTCCATTTAAATTGAAAAATGACAGCACAAAGAATAACAAAAAGCCTTCTGTGCAGGAATACAATGAGTAATGAACTTCAAATCATATCTGCATGAAAGATTGTCAAGTTGGATATTGTTTTTCCATATGACCTGTTTTTTTCTAATTATTGTATTTTTCCTGGCTCTGATTTTATAAACAGTGGCACTTCTCCCTTTAGCTGGCTTAAAAAGAGGTTTGTTTAATCTTTGACGTTTCCTATTTCACAGGCATCTTTGCAAGTGTCACACAATAGGACCTTGTTGGTCTCAGTTTAATTAAACACAATTACTTTTCTTTAAGTAACAGAGGCAGTGACACTTAAAAAATTTCCAACTCAAACAGCTCCTTTTCTTGAAAAATAACACAGTGTCAGTGAATAAATAAAACACAAAAATAAACAGAATTAATTAACATCTTAACAGTTTTAAGTGCTTAAGAGTCTTTATTTCTGGACGCTTCATTTGAAAAGCTTTTTGGAGACTGCTAGAATGTGCAAGCAGCTTTTTGGTGATATTCTCCAGGATCACAGATGGAGACCTTCCCCTTTCCCAGGAACCAGGTGGGGAGTTAAAAACCGAAAGATGGGCATCCATTTCCAAACAGTGCTGTATCAGCCATAGCTGAGAAGGCGCAGAGAGGCTTTTCTCATCCTCTCACCTTCCCTGCACAGACTGGAGGCCTCCAGAACCCCTCCAGCGCCGGCTCCGCAGCACGTTGGCATTCCAGTCACTTATTTCTATGCAGTTCACATGCGCTTGTATAGCAATCTGTCAATATTCAGTGTGGTCATTCCTATACACCGGCCCATTAATATTTATTGCAGTAATTTCCACCCATCTGAATAATAGAAATTGCAGATGAAAAAGCAAGTCAGCAGCAACGGCAGGAAGGAAATTGGGTGTCGCAGTTCTCAGTCGAGTGCCTGGAAGAGGTTGCTCTTGACTTGAAATGTAGCTTTGTGCCTTTCATCCCATTACACCTACTTGCTCCAAACCAGTTCTTCTCCCTCTTTCATGAGTACACTTTTCAAATGATAATGGGCTGGTGTCATGACCTTGCTGAGGCAGAGACTGCCGAGCTAAAAATATTAACACTTTTCATCTTTGCTTCTGACTCCCAAAAGGTTTTACTGGTTTTCTGTGAGCATTTCAAACATATTGATATCATTGTAGAAATGAACTTGCCCCTTTCTGGCTATAATATGATAATCTTATAATATAATAATTTGCATATGCATGCAAATTTTGATTTCATAACAATTTTGGCTCTGGGGCACCCACTTCAGGACCTTGTGGTAGAGCTGGGAACAGAGCCCTGGATGTCCACAACCCACTGTGGTCTTTAACACACTCACACTTTCAACACATGGAACACATGGAGGTAAGATTTGCATCTCATATCCTACTCCTGTCCAAGCTAGGTCTTCTTACCCCACTGGACTAGCCAGTCAGAGGTGTTGAGTCCTATTGTACCTATGATACCATCTTTGGAAATCTAATAGAGCCAAGAGTATGTGCAGGGCAGCCCCAGGCATCCTCTGTGCTCCAGGGGTGTTCAGGATCAGAAAGCTGGATGTTTGGGACCAGAAACCTGGACATTCAAGACCACCTGTGTAACCCAAACAAAAATAAGTCTGTAGGACCCAACAGGATGCATCCCAGAGTCCTGAAGGAACTAGCTGATGCAGTTGCAAGCCACTCTTCAACGGCACTTGAGAAGTCATGGCAGTCAGGTCAAGTGTTCGGTGACTGGAAAAAGTGAAACATTGCACCCATTTTTAAAAGGGTAGTGAGGACAACCCTGGGAACTACCGACCTGTCAACCTCGCCTCTGTGTCTTGGGACATCATGGAACAGATCCTCCTAGAAGCTGTGCTAAGGTACATAGAGGACAGGGAGGTGATTCAAGACAGCCAGCACAGCTTCACCAATTGCAAGTCCTGCCTGAACAACCTAGTGGCCTTCTATGATGGAAGGACCATTACAGGGTACAGAGACAGTTGGTGGTGCAGAGCTCCCTTTGTCCACAGCAATGGAGAGGTTCCAGCTGCCTGTGGGACCATAATGGGGTACAGAGATGGTGAGTGGTGCAGAGCTCCCTATTCCATGGCTCCCAGCTTCCTGTAGGACCATGACAGTGTGCAGACTCGGGCTATTTCTGTTTCCTTATCTTTTGGCCAATGTTGCAACACTCTCTAGCTGAGTAGTAGAGGAGGGAGAGGACAGGTGCATGACACGATTCAGTTATGACCCATCTGGGGATGTGGAGCATCAAAGACAGGAGCATCAAAGAACAGAGCAGCCAGGCCCCATTGCCGTGGGCAGCCCCTGTCTCAATGCCTGGGACTCTCCCAACTTCACATCAAGGCTGTCCATCCCCATGTCTCCCTGACAGACAGGAGACACTCGTCTCCTACAGGCAGTAGTGGTTCATGCCTAAATGTCTGGATGGAGAAGAGTGACGAGTGGTGTCCTTCAGGTGTCAGTATTGAGACCAGTACTGTTTAATATCTTCATCAATGATACAGACAGTGGGATCAAGTGCACTCTCAGCAAGTTTGCTGAAAACACCAAGATGAGTGGTGAAGCCGTCACACCCAAGGGATGGAATGTCAACCAGAAGGACCTGGACAAGCTCAAGAAGTCAGCCCATGTGAACCTCATGAGGTTCAACAAGGCCAAGTGCAAGGTCCTGTACCTGAGCCTGTGGTATCAGCACAGGATGAGTATGAAGGGATGGAGGTCAGGTCTACTGAGAAGGGCTTGGGGATACTGATGAATGAAAAGCCAGACATGAGCTGGAGATACCTGTTGGCAGCCCAGAAAGCTCCCCACATCCTGGGCTGCATCCCCAGCAGCGTGGCCATCATGGTGAGGGGGGGGATTCTGCCCCTCTGCTCCACTGTGGGGAGACACCCCTGCAGTGTTGCCTCCAGCTCTGGGGCCACCAACAGCAGAAGGCCATGGAACTGTTGGAGGGAGGCCAGAGGAGGCCACGGAGATGTTGGGAGGGCTGGAGCCCCTCTGCTGGGAGGGGGGGCTGAGAGAGTTGGGGAGGTTCAGCCTGGAGAAGAGAAGACTCCGGGGAGACCTTCTTGCAGCCTTTCAATACTTTAAGGGGGTTTATAAGAAAGATGGGGACCAACCTTTAAATAGTCTCTGTAGAAATAAGACAAGCGATAATGTTTTTAAACTTTAAAAGTATGGATTCAGACCAGACATAAGGAAGAATCTTTTTTACACTGAGGCTGGTGAGACACTGGCCCAGGTTTCCCTCAAAGGTGGTAGATGTCCCATCCCTGGAAACATTCCAGGCTACGTTGTACAGGGCTCTAAGCAACCTGATCTAGTTGAAGATGTCCCTGCTCATTGCCAGGAGGTTGGACTAGATGGTCTTTAAAGGCTTTAAAGGTCCCTTCCAACCAAATCATTCTACAATTCTATGAAGCAGTTGCCTCCCTAGGTTATTCAGATGTTTACCCCTTTGCAACAAAGCTGTATCGGCATGGCAGTAGTTTTAGTTTGTCACCATGTCATGGTTTGTCTCTACTCCTCTACAGTCTCTATCCTCCATCACCCCCAGATTCATCCTTCACTTGCCTTTCTCATTTGAATGATGGACTTTCTGCTCTTAGTGAGTCCTCTATGCACAAGGAGCAGAGATTTGGACCATTGTGAGCTCACCACTTTGTAAAGCAAAACAGGGAACAGGCCCCAAATGAGCCAATTGAAAGACTGCTGATTTCAAGGGCTGGCATGGTGAAGTTTATCAGATATCAACAGACACTATGGCAAGTGCATTACAGATCCTGCTGAAGGGCTCATCAAGGATTCATGGGGTACAGCTCGCTCATTTCCCATTTCAGTGTGGTGAGGATGTTCCCAAACACTAGGGATGTGGGTGGTAAAAGGCCAGCTGTAGACTGTGTTTGGGGACCAAGCCTAGATCTCCACCATGTTTGGGATTCTGTACTGCAAAACAGGAGTGAAAGTATTTCCAAGTCCTGTAGCTTCTGGGATGGTGAATTAAACCTTGGACAAAGAGCTATGCTCTTAGCTTTTGCATCCTTCACCTGCAGAAGAGACCTAGCTGGTGATACCTCTAAACAGCAGGGTTTTGGAGCCCATCTGCCTTGGTTATCCAGCCAGGAGTCCATAGGGATGTTACTTGGACTGACCAGTGCCACCTGAGCAGAGATCCAGTACTGGCTCCCACGTCCACTGCCCTCCAAACCAACACATCTTTGCTTGGTCCCTTGTGGTGCTTACAGATGTGTCACAGCTGGACTGGGGCCAACAGCCCAGCAGCACCCAGAACTCCTAGCACAGGTTGTGCTGTGTGTGGGCTCCAGCTGCATGTCTCAGTGTTGGGTGGCAAAACTCTGCATGAGCTGGAACAGGGGTCAAGCTACAGGACTTGCTCATGCACTCATCATACTCAGGCCCCCAAGCGAACTGTTATACCTCTGCTAGAAAACTGACTGTGGCCCTGCATGCCTGCTGGGACAGCAGATGCTGCTCCTCTGGGAGCATCTCCTGTTGAACCAGTAGTTGGCCCCTGCAGCACACTGCTCCAGGCTGACACATGCCAGCAGAGGAGACTATGGCTATCATCCTCCTCCTCACACAACCATTTTGGGTGACACCATGCCAGTACCTCAGGCACGGTGTGATGCTGGGTGACAGCAATCCAGCAGGACTAAGCTCTTGCTTGTAGGGTTATCTCTGTGAGATGTACTGCAGCAACCAACCACCCATTGTCCTGGGACAGCACACACACCATAGACTTGCTCTTAGAAACACAGAAATGATCATAGAATCATTGTGGTTGGAAGAGACCTTTGCACTTATCAAGTCCAACCGTTAACAAAGCACTGCCAAGTTATCACTAACCCATCTCCCTCAGCACCACGTCTACATATCTTTTGAATACCTCCAGGGATGGTCACTCCACCACTGTCCTGGGCAGACTGTTCCAAGGCTTGATAACCCTTTTTCTGAATAAATATTTCCTAATATCCATCCCAAATCTCCCCTGGCACAACTTAAGGCTTTTTGCCCCATCAGCTGTTCCTCGGGAGAAGGGACTCACCCCTCACTATCCCCTCCTTTCAGGGAGTTGTAGAGAGCAAGAAGGTCTCCCCTCATCATCCTTCTCTCCAGGCTGAACATTCCCAGCTCCTTCAGCTGCTCCTCACAAGACTTGTGCTTCAGACCCTTTCTCTGCACAGCCACCCTCCACTCAGCTTTTTCTTTGCCAGTCCTGGCACAGGAACAAGAAATCCCTCTGCCTTTTACACCAACAATTAACTCTTTTATGTTGAACTGAAGAAGCTTCTCAGAGGCAGCAAAGCTTGTGTCAGAGCACTTCACAACCTAGAAAAGCTGCGCAAATCTGTCTTCAAGACATGTCCAGCTCTGATCTCTGAACAATTTTCCCAGGAAGACTTCACCCCAGGGGATGGTTATGGCAAGAGTGCTCTTGCTACCAGATGCAATCACAGCAAAGGTCCTTTTTGTGATACTTCAGGGAAGTCTCAGCTTTTTAGATAGGAAAGGTGAACATTAGGATCTTGGTCACTTGGGGTAAAACTGGTGATACAGAACCAACAATAAAGTTCTTGTCTACCGTGGACTGTGGCAAACAGCTTTGAAAAGGAGGCAATGTTTTCCTTATATAACTGATAACAGTCTGGGTATAATGTGCAGCCAATTTAATACTTAGCAGCTGTATGCCTATAGCAGGTGTTTGTTTAAGAGAGATTTCACAGTACAGAGAGAGGTAAATAGCAGATTTCTTCCTTTAATGGGCCTCAAGCTCATTAAATGACATTTCACTTTTTCATGCACGAGGTTTTTATTCATTAAAGGGATTCACTCTATTTCCAAGGGTGTTCTTTTCTCCTTTATTGACAATTCACCTAAATGTGTTGAAAGTTGCACATCTGGCTGGGGGACAGGCAGTTGCTGTGTCTTTGTTCCCGGCCTGGGGGTACTTTCTACCTTCACAAGTGTCTCCTCTCACACTGAAAACATGCAACTTCACAAATTTCATGTTTTCCAGATTAATTCTTTTCTGAAAGACAAATTGTGTCTTCTTCAAAAGGCTGCGTTTTTCAGCCTGAAAACCGGCATGCCATTGCAACTGCCAGACACCAAAAGCCATGGAATTTGCTTTTGAGATGAACCAGCTTATTAAATTTGACAATCTCTGCAAAATCTTTACATTCTGTTTAATTCCCCCCCCCCCCCATTTTGATATGTTTTTTTCTCTCATCTCCAAAATCTGTGCACGAGCCTGTGCATGATTACCCAGGACAGGGCTCTGCGTAATGGGGAGAGCCTCCACTGACAAGGTACATGCAATAGGAATTCTCTCATCAAGAAAGAGCCACAAAATAAGGAAACCATGAAACACTGGAGGAGGTAGGAAATACTCTCAGACATGTCATCTGGGCCTTTTTAATCTCTTAAATTGACTGTTCTTTCACAGGAGACTGTCCTTTCTCACACTTGAAGCTCTTTATCTGAGCCAGCCCAGACCCATGGACATTCCACATGTTTATTTGTATACACAGGTTTTGGGTGTCAAGATCAACAGAGGACAGTGGTGAAATTTAGCTTCTGGGATATGGGACACTCCATATTGTTCCAGCAATCTCTCCTCAGAGATCTGGGACTTATGAACCAAGAGACTCCCATTCACAGCCCTTCTCCTTAATCACACAGCTGATGGCAACCCATACCACAAGAGAGCTGTTTTTGTGCTGACAGCTGGAGCCAGCCTTGAGTAGACCAGAGGAGGACATCTCCTCTCCAGCCTCACTGCAAGGCAGGGAGCCTGCGCAGGCAGAGGAGGGGTCACAGCGTGCTGGACTCCCCCCACAAAAACATTTGTAGTAGGGTTTGAAGCCAGCTGCCCTGGTAGGGTTCGGCCATCAGACA
This sequence comes from Gallinago jamesoni, assembly GCA_025769975.1. Classification (NCBI taxonomy): domain Eukaryota; kingdom Metazoa; phylum Chordata; class Aves; order Charadriiformes; family Scolopacidae; genus Gallinago; species Gallinago jamesoni. The sequence continues at coordinate 7,430,528 of JAOQGH010000009.1, forward strand.
ATCCAGATATTGCCACTGCAAGCTGGAGGTCCTCTCCATTCCCCTCCTCTCTTCCATCACCCTGCTCCAACAGGCTCCTGCTGTTTCTGCTCCTTGAGGTTAGTTTAATGGGAGACCACAAAGGCTCCTCATCGCTGATCTCCTAATTCTCTCACGTTCATAAGGCCTTGATGGGATTTGCTGAACTGACAGGCAGCTGTAAGGCAGGAATTAAAAACATCTGAAGGTCCACTAGTACAGGCAACTCCAGAGCCATAACTGGAGTAAACATGGGAGGCTGTTGGAAAATGTTGCATCAAAATGCATCATCCTGCTATCAAAATTAATTTTACTGCTAAAGTGTTCAGCTCAAATGCCTTATTCCCCTGACATCTTTTTATCATGATTTTTGTAACCGACCTGTGACCCAGTAATATCTCCAGATGCATAACTTGAATCTCATGTCTGAATGATGTGAAAGCTGAAGACAATTTGCACCCATCTGGGTTCAAAGGCACAACCCCTGAGACCTGAGCCACAGTGGGAGTGTGCAGGCACAGATGTCCTGCTCAGAAGATGTGCTTGGTAGAGTCTCTGACTTCACATTGTAATGAAGCAAAGATCAGATGTAACACCTCACCCCTACCTTCTACAGCTCTCTTCGGTGGGTTAAAGGGGTTTCCTCTGAGAAAAAAGCAGTGAACTAGAAAGAGAGCTTTGAATTAATGGCTATATAATTTGGCAATGGGATTTGAAAGTTCCTGATCAAAGAGAGATTAATGGTCCAGATTAAAAAAAATACGAAAAGAGACAGATGCTTCATGTCTGCACACTTGGCAGAGCTAGGAGACAAGGCAGGACAGCCCTGTATCAGCTCCAGTACACGGCCTTGAAGCAGGACTATAGTCTACTATAGTCTCCACTGCCAGCAAATCAAGTCAGTAATTTAATAAAAAGTTCAAGAAGCACTTATTTTGTGTCCTTTATTACAGAATTTATGATTAGTTTACTGTCTTAAATTAAGACAACTTCAGGTCCGTAGGAAGTAAATAAATACTAGAGAGGACGAATTGTGATGGCATCATCACTTTTGGTGGGATGCTCTGTTTTTTCTCACCAAATGCCAGGGTTTCCCGGGCTCAATTTTCCTGCACTGAAGAGTTTTGCAGGTCCCGTGTGATAGGCAAACATTATAAAAATTTGCCCCATTCTTTCTTCCTGAAGAAAAAAGGCTTGGAAAAAAGCCTTGTAAGAATGAAATCAAAAGACGAAATTTAAGAGGATGGCTGATTTAGCTCTTCCATCTGAAACACTTTCTCATTTGAACACATTTGAGGTTGTGGTTTTTTTGTTCAAATCTAAAGAACAACAAAAAAAGACATAGTTAATGATTTTTTTGGGGTCAAATAAGCCATTTCTTGCCATTCATCCCTGAGACTCTCAGCTTTGTGTCAAGCAGTTGACAGTGATTCCAAACTGAGAAATATTTATCTTGAAATAACATACACTTTTTTTTTTTTTTGTTAACACAGACAAGCCCTGCTACAACACAAGCTCTGGGTTAGCCTCTTCTTCTCTCCCTCCTGCAACTTCTTGCCAAACAAGACACTGCTCACACTCAGTCACTCCTGACCACCCAATGGAGCCCCACCAGCCGAGCACAGCCTGCCCTCTCCACGCAGTGACCCATCTCCAGGTCTCCATGGGCTGTAAACTCTGGGCCAGTTTTTCAGCTGCTGGAAAGAATGGAGCATGCCAAGCACATGTCAGTACATGTCTGTGGATCCATCAGTCTGTTTAGGTTGAAAAATCATGGGAAATCTCAAGAGAATACAAATATTTACTAGTTTTTAAATCAAATGCTCCCCTCTTTTTTTTTTTCTTTTCCTTTATTTTTGGCTTTTTTTTAATATTCACTCAAAGCAAAATTATTTTCCCAAGTTTTGTAGCTCAGACAAGCAAATGAATTCATAAAGGTCTAATTACTTGCATCTCAGAAAAAGTCTTTGATCCAGAGCAGTGACCTCGAGCTGAAGGATGCACAGGGAGTCAGTGATCTGCTCCTCTCAAGACAGTTCCTGTGAAATCCCCCTTGTTTACTGTGCCCACCTCATATGACAAAGAACCTTGGCAACAAAGAAGCCCTCTACTTTGGAGATGCAAAGCCAGTCATGATACCAAGCTCCCTTGGTCAGGAGACATAGCTATGATAAACCATGGGGTCTTCAAGGCCAGCAATGGTTATGGCAGCTTCAGAGGTTCAAAATCACAAATCTAATGGCAAAATAATGAAATGGATTGTAAATTCCCTCTGTATTTTCCCATGCCTGCCCCCACTAACATCTGTGAGCATGGGAAGAACCATGGGGCTTTGGCTAGATCGAGGAATTGCCCACACCTACAGCGTGGTGACACAGCCATGATGTGAGTTTCACACTTGCCTCTACATTGGGAGGATATTACTTCAGTTTCTTATGAAGTTAAACTCTTACACTGATTTTAAAAGATAAAATACTCAAATAATCAGGAACCAGAACTTTAAATAGACACAAAATTTCTGAAGTGATGAAATCACAATGGAAAATACAAAATCATCAACTTTAACCAGTGCTCCTGCACCCTCAGTCTGAGTCAGAAAACTGAAGTGACCAAAATGACTTCATATGCCACACCATGCCCAGAGCACCAGGCATCTGTGGTAGCTTCCTCAGCTGTGTCAGCTGCAGCATGGCCATTTCTGTAATTCTATATTTCTGTTTGAATCACTGCTGATGACACAGGAAAGGCTTGCCACGACATCAGGCATCTCCCTTTATTCTTGACGACAGTGGAGATATTTCAGCAATGAACATGACTTTCTCTTAGTCTTTATGTAGTCACGGATTGCACGACAAAAAGGGACGACCTCCTGCCGGCACAAGTTCACAGCAGTGTCCTGGATTGATTTTTGATAATCTAGAGAACTGTCCGCGTTTGGTTTGCAACTAAGGACCAGAGGTGCAGGGGCCAGCTGTTCTGAATAACAACTTTGAGTCTAAATGGATGTGAATCAGATGCAAAACCTACTGCTGTCTTTAGCACCCATACAAACAGCTAAAACAGAACATGGTGTTCACAATTCTGAGATACATTAGTCTAACCATGGTGTTTCCAGTGCTCTTAGTTACGTCACTGTATTGGGTCTGACTGAGGTGGAGTTAATTTTCCCCATAGCACTGGGATTTGTATGGGCAGCTAAAAGGGTGATGATAACACCCCTGACCAAAGGATATTCCATACCATATGATGTCTGCTCAGCAATAAATGCTAAAAAAAAAAGGGGGGGGGGATGAGAGAGAGAGGTGGAATTATGTTATTTACAACATTTTCCTTTCAGGACAATTACTATGTGTGTTGAAGTCCTACTGCCCGGGAAAAGGCTGGACACCATCTGCAGACGGGAAGTAGAGAATTAATCTTGGGGTTTTTTTCCTTTGCTTCTGCACATGGCTTTTGCTTTTGCTTTATTAAACTGCCTTCACCTTGACCCATGAGTTTGGGTTCGGTTTTTTCCATCTTGTTTTCTTGCCCTCCATCCTGCCGAGGAGGGGAGTGATAGAGCATCTTAGTGGGCATCTGCTGCCCGGCCAAGGTCAACCCACCACAACCAGGGATCCGAAACCTGTCTGGTATTTACTTTCAGAACATTTGTATAGTATTTTGTGAATCAGCTTGTACTCCTGCAAAGGGCTGCTGCCTGTGTGCTGTGCATACCTGTCTCAACCAGACAGCTGGGGGGGGCACAGTCAACTGTACACCTCAACTGTCACCTCAATAATCTGCATTTTAGAGGCCATCTGATTAGGTGTCTGTGGTGTTTGCTAGCCTGCCACACCATGGGAAAGAAAAAAAAATTAAAAAGAAGAAGACATTAAAGTGCAAACAGTGCCTTAAGTGCCTATATCACATTTTTGGATGGATATAGGAAGCAAAGCAAAGCAATGTTCACAGGCTGACACAGAGAAATAAATGCAGACTTTTCTCTCTGCCGCAGCCTGTACCCGGTGCCCAGTCCCGGAGCACTGCCCCGTGCACACACAGGGATTTCACCCAGCACCAGAGCCACAGCCCCCTCCCGGCACAGCAGGAAAGGTCAGTCAAACCACTAATCCCAGGGCAAACAGTGGCAAAATGTGTCCCAGCCTAGTGACTGCAGCTTATCTGTGGTTGTGAAGAGGTGTCACCTTGCCAGTCAGCGTGTGTAACTGCAGCGAGTACTACATATATTTGCTGTATTTCCCTCCTTTCTCTTCCTTGGTCACCCATGCGCTTGTTAATGCACAGGGCAAATGTCTCCCTCTGCAAAGCTGACCACGTAGCAGATGTCAAAGACTTGCAGAGCCTTTGCCTGTCATGACAGTTCTCCAGCAAAGGATCTCCTGGCCCCACAAGCCCAGGCTGCTGCGTGCTCACACCAGCGTGTTCCCAGACCTGCCAGTCTGCCCAGTAGGAGAAGAGCTCACTGCCACCTTCCCTACACCTACCAACACATTAGCTGGAGGGAAACAGAGACCGAGCTGGGCTGGGACTCTGCAGAAAACTGGTACATCCCATTGGGAGATTGATCCAAATGGAGAAGATGGACACAGCAAATGTCTGCACAGAACAGGAGTTGGATCAAGCATCTCAGGCTGGCTGCAGTCCTGGGCCACGGCACCTCTGAAGCTAAGGTCACTCACCTTGGCACAAAGAGAGGACAGACATGCTGTCTTGAGATGCCAAGAAGGAAGCCAGCAGCTGGAAAGGGATGCTCAGCTGCACGTTCTCCAGTATTTTCCTCCTTAGGGTGCATAATACTGGCCAAAAAATGACTATGTACCTTGCTAGTCTTGGCAGAGGCAACTCATATCAAGGCTGCATGCAGACCTTCTGTGCATCCTGGGCTCTGCAGCAACCTACAGGAGGTGCTGGGAGACCTGCACAGCCCCAAAAGACCTACTGCTTCCATAGAGCTGGAGGAGCCTGACACCACACACACACCTATGGCCTGGGCTGGCTGCCCAGATAGGATGCTATTTATGTTAAGCCTCTCTGCTTAGCTGATTACTGGGAACCTGGGAGGGGCAGATAGCTGGTGGGCTGCAGGATGCCTGGGATTTCTAGGGATGTTCTTGCTGTGACCTGGCACAGTGACTGCCTCCCATCATGCTGGCAGAGTGCAGAGACTTATGGGATTGTGACAAGACTTGCTCTGTCCCCTGGTCCCTAGAAATCCCTGTCTTGTCACCACCTAGCTGGGTACCTGCTCCCTGGTCTCCTCTGCACCCCATGACAGAGCACAGGTAGGAGACAACCAGCAGAACACACACACCCCCACCCCCCATATACATGACCCCACATGATTCTTCTCCCTTCTGCCCTGAAAAGTGAGTTGGTGATGCCTGAATGACAGGTTCATCCTGAGAGGAGACCTGGGACAAAGTGACAAGCCAGGTAGGTCAGTGAGCAAATGAATGACGAAGGTTTGGGGTAGTACAGCTCAGAGGACCCTGATGATGTCAGGGTCTGGCTGTGGACCCCGGCCACTGTGTGTCCTCACAGGTTATGGCCACCACGTGGTATGAGTTGGGGTCAAAGTCAAAATTTGTATGATCAAGGTTTATTTAAAAATCTGAATTTTAAGTCCTTTTGATGGCTAAGAAGGGCTTTCACAAGCCCTGAATACCCGGCCACAAAATCATATGTAAAATAAAAGCCCTTGGATTCCTGCCTTATCATAAACAATCTCAGCTGACTGCTGGCTTTCAGCCTGGATATTGGTGTGACGGGTGTGGGAAAGCATAGTGTGGACAGAAAATAAAATCCATTATCAGAATGCGTTCATCAGACTGCAAAACAAATGAAGATCGAATAGCCACAAGGAGGAGAAAGAGATGGAATTGCTGAAGTATACTTGAAACAAACACATAGAGTGAAGATCTCTCAGGTCTGTAACTAGATGGAAATGATCAGGTTGTCAGGAGCCGTCTCCTGGGCTTAACAGAGTTCCAAGGAATTCGGTAAACTGTTTTGTGAATATCTGGAAAGAAAGTGGGAGATGCTTTCCCACCAAGCTGAAATAACACAGAATTGTCTGCTCCACCCCTAAGAAAAGGAGGGTGTTAAACTACAATTGAGAAAAACAATGTTTAGCTGATTGCTTAAAAACTTCAAAGTTAAACAGCTCCAGTAATCTGCAACTAAAGGTCTGGAAGGGGATGCTCTCATAGGATGATGATATTTTTGATAAATCTAGGGATGTCATGAAAGATTTGCAGGGCTGGGAGAAAACAAATGCTTTGGCAGTCTTTGCATAAGATCAGCAGGGAGGCACAAGGTAATTAGGAAGCTGTCACCCTGCTATAAACACAGGGAAACTCAAGGAATGGCTGTCACATACTCAGAGATGGAAGAGGCCAGATTAATGATACTCAGTAAATAGGGTAAATTTCAAAAGAATGCAGTAAATTCTTGAAAATCTGCCTTGTGGCGAAAGACGTGAGATGTTCAGCATATATAATTTATCTGCGAGTAGACTAAAGGGTGAACTGAGGGTGCTGAGAAGTGAGACTCTTCTAGGAGCTAAAGCCGGAAAAGCTCAAAGTGGAAATAAATTGCAATTAAGAATGAAAATAAGCAACCCCAGGAGCAACTGATGTTGGCATGTGATGCTTTTTCCAGGAGGTAATATCTGCACACAAGGAACCCAAGGTTTTCAAAAGTGTGCCAGATGCATTTGGCTCAGGGAAAGAACCGGGGGAATCCATGAGTTTAGGCAGTCACATAAGCAACTGGAGTTATCTCTCCTGGTCTTGATATCTATGGAGATCTTCCAGAAATGTCCTCCACTGAAAGATTCAGCAGATCTTCAACAGATTTATTGCAGCATTTGAGAAGTTACTGTACTCCATATCTTAATATAGTGTTATCTACAAAAAAACCATAATTTAGTCTTCTTCAAAGAATTACATTTCTTTTAAGATTTCTTATCTTTAAACTTTACAGAATGCAGAGAAAATAAGTTGACCAAAACAAGCTGATTACATTATATATTTCATAAAAAAATAAAGACTCTCAGCTGGCAAGAAACTGGAGAAATTTCCCAAATCAGGCAGAAACCACCAACTATGAAAATGAAAATTAATCCTAAGGAAACTGTGATGTTTTTTCGGAGCAGAGTTAAGCGGTTTGGTTGTGGTGACCAGGGTGGCACTGATTGGCCAGGCTGCGGTGGGGCTCCTCAGGTGATGGCTGCTCGTGGCTCCTCATCACTCAGAGATGCGGGTCACGGCCTCGTAGCAAATGAAGCTGCTGTTTGCTGTGTGTCAGGGTGAGCTGGAAAATACCAATTCACAAAGCCTCACATTTTTTTCTTGGAAATGTCATAGTTTGAGGAAAGCTCTCTATTTCTTAGGTGGACCTAGGGCATCCAGGGCTGCAGGTCTACAACACCTGGTCAGCAAGCCCTGCCACAGAGCCCCGTCTCCAGCTGGGTCACCTCCAACTGGGGACACTGGGGCTCCCCCAGGTGCTGGGACACCAGGCAAGGGCAGCTGCTGCCCTTGGCAGTGACGCTGATGGACGTCTGTCAGTCCCACAGCCCTGGAAACATCTGGAGTGGTCCTCATTCAGAGGAAATGTAAAAAAGTTTCAGTTTCAGCCCAGTTCAGACTGAAACCAAATTTCAACTACCCCAAATATTCTTTTTCTTGGAAATCCCACTTTCCAACCAAGTTTTGATTCTTTTTTGAGGAGGTGTGTGAAGCTGTGGAGTTGGCAAATCCAGTCCCCCCCATGGCTGGTGTCAACCATGGGCGCACCCAGCTGCCCGGGAATGGGGACCATCAGGATTCCAGAGCTGGTGAAATTGAGAGATACATTCAGGTTAGTACAAGGAAGAAACAAAATATTTGCATAAAATCCACTTCCCCTACACCTGTGTTATTACTGCCCTGAATGATGAAACTCTGCCCTGTTTCCATAACAATCAAAATGCCTAAAGAAATGACCCAGTAGCTCTCGGGACTCTGAATACTGGTGACAGCATTGATGGGATCAGCAGGACAGCTAAACCCTTGAGGCTCTGAGGAGAGAAGCAGTGGAGTTTTTCTCTATATATTTATTTATATTATTCCTTATACCTTTTTGCTGCATTTCTCAACCATGTGGAGAGAGCTGTTAATCTTATTAAATATTAAAAACTTAGAAAGGAAATCTAAATACTAATTACCAACTCCTATACAAAAAAAATAATAATAAGATTGCAAAATCATGGGACATTTAGTAAGTGCATGGACTCCCTTCTGATGTTATTAAAGCTCCAGGCTAAAATGATTTTCAAGTTCCCATAACAAATACAGAATAAGAGAAGGAGAAGAACTCAAGTTACTCACTAAGACCACACAGCTGCTTGTCACTGCAGAGTAACTGCTGCAATCCATGACTTTTGGAACTGATATTTAATTGTATGTTGTACTATTTTATTAGCTACTGCACCAAGGCCCAGATCACTCAGTTATGAACCTCAAGTGTGGGCTCATTTCTCTTGCTGGTAGCCACCAGTGGGTTTCTCTGCCTGGGATGCTGCTGGTTCCCCAATGTTTCTCTTCTTGCTTCTTGTCTCCCTTCCACAATCCTGCAGCTGGACACTCTTGGGTGCCATGTCAGGTCTAAGAGCGCTAAATTAGCATTTTCAGATGTGAAAAACAATGTCAGGTATAGATTACTTGCATTCAAGAGGAAAAAAAAACCAAAACCAAACCACAAGAGCAACAGGAGAGATGGCAGAGTGCAGACGCTCTGCTTCAGTTCAGCTGTCAGATTCAGTTCAGTTCAGCACAACAGGAACTTCCACTTTCCAAGTAGTTGGAAAATGTCCCTGTATTAACCTCTCTAGAAAGGCATTAAAATGATGCTTTACCTTGTGAAGACCCTGTTTCCCTGGTTCTGAGTTGTCCCTGTCCCAGAAATGTGAGAAACCAAGCACAAGAGAAACAATAGGAAAGAAAAACAACATTTTGCTCTCGCTGCTGCACAGCATGTTCCTGCCCTGCCTTGTAGATTGCCAACAAAATATGAATTACATGCATTTGCTGCCATTCCTACGGCTGAGCAGAGAAGCTGGTAAACAGGTCCATCCGCTGCGATGCTCCCTTGCCCATGCTGATGACAGCAGGCTCCTCAGAGCTGAGCTCTGCTTCCAGGCACACCCAGGGCTACAGTGGGCGAGGAGAGGAGCCATCAACCATCAGTACCTGCAAGGGACACCCTGGCACAGCCATCACAGTTTGGTCAGACCTAAGGGGTCTGCTCTCAGGGGAGTTGCAGACCATGTGTCACCTGCACCAGTGAGGCACTGGCTGGCGTGGCATGGACTGGCA
>JAOQGH010000009.1:7440004-7470764 GCA_025769975.1 Gallinago jamesoni
GGTCTGCTCTCAGGGGAGTTGCAGACCATGTGTCACCTGCACCAGTGAGGCACTGGCTGGCGTGGCATGGACTGGCACTCGGTGGTGTGGCATGGACCAGACTGGCACTCAGTGGTGTGGCATGGACCAGCCTAGCACTGGCCAGCGTGGCATACAGCCATGGCACTCATGTCAGCTCTGCCTGCCTGCAGGAACCAGGCACAAGGAGAAAACACGCTTCCTGGGGCTGGGGACATCCAGATAACCAGTGGGTAAGGGACAAGGAGTGCCCAAGAATCAGGGCTGAAGGATGACTGATCTTACTGATTTTTCTACTCTTACACAACACTCTGACCATGCACATAGGAGCTGCATTTGGCCCAGAGCACATGGGAAAGATGGGGATGAGGGAGATCACAGGAAAGGAACCAAAATCAGGCAGAGGTCCCCAGTGGGGACACAGAAGACACCAGAGGGGGGGTGGGAGCTGGGAGAAGGAGGTGACAAAGGTGCTGGCAAAGGTGCCAAGCACCCCCACGTCCCTGGGGGCCAGGTTGTGGCAGTGTGTGGGGTGCTGGGGTCCCCGCCACCGATGGCAGCAGGGGGCATGGCTCGGGCTGCTTTGCCAGCGCTGGTGCCAGCCCACAGCCTCACACCCAGCCTTGCTGCAGAGCCCAGGCAGCTCAGCACATTTCCTTACAATTGTCTTTCCACCTTATCTCTCCAGTGTCCCAACTAAACATGTGTTTTCAAGCTCTGCTAAGAGAGTCCATCACAGTCTTTGTGTCTTCCAAGGTCTAATTACCTTTACTAATAAAGACTGTGCCTCACTTTTGGTCTCAAAGTGTTTGATTCCCACTTTCCATTGCTGAACTTTGCTGATTTACTACGTTAGATTGATTCCTGGAACTGCTGGACTCCTCTTGTGTATTCAGCCCATTTTGAGCATGGTGGAAAGGACAAGTCCTGCAGCACCCTCACACCAGTGTGACCAGTTCTCCACCACCAGGTTAGTCCTTTCCTTCCAACATAAAGGCAGCATCAGCAGAGCTGCTGCTTGGGCACACCCTTTTACTCTGGTGCAGGTTAATGAAAGCTGATAATCATTCAAAGACATCTCTGATACCCTTCATAAGTACACCAGAGCATTCCCATCACCCCAGATAGAGACAGAGCATCTTTTATATGGCACATCACATGCTTATGGTAGCCCCAGGGCCTGAATGGGGTAGTGTTGGCCCTGTGGGGCCCTGGGCTGAATTTTGGGTGATAGACCCCTGTGGGTAGTTTGCAGCCAGTCTGTTGAGTCCTTCATCACTCCCCAGCCTGCTCTGGGACCTCGAAGCAGGCTCTGCTCACAGGGAGCTGCTGCAGCTCGGCGGGTGCACACCGGGGACTGGGCACTGCCTGTCTGCACATGCCATGCAAGGGTATATCAGAAAAGACCTTAAACACCAGTCTGATGTTTTATTATTCCTATTATCTGCACAGCTTCAGTGCAGGGTTATAGGAGCCAGCACCCATCTCACCCAACCCTAAGAGGAGGTGCCAGCTCTAAGACAGTCATCTCAGCTTTCTCCTAGACCAGCATCACATGAAAGCAATTTGTCCATCCTATGAGAGGAGCTATGAAGATTCATGAGGTTTGGTGTGATCCAAAATAGTGTTTTCTTCATTTTTGCAAAATTGTGAATGCATCTCTTGCTTTTCCCAGCATGCAGTAGTATCACAGATAAGCATGGCAAATACTTAAACTCTTTAGGCACATGCGAACATGGATCGTGGGATAGTTCATGTTGGATGGGACCACAGATGGCCTTCATGAAAGGTGGTAGGACTACAGGCAGAATTTCTGAGCACCTCCAGCTTTCCAAGGTTTGGAACTTCAGCTGCTGGGTATGCTTAGGTATATAAGAGCAAGGTAAATGGGTCAGAACAAGGTGACAGCAAAGCTTTTGAAATCCTTAAATATCACAGCAAAAACAAGTTAGGTGTAAGTCAGTGATGGATTTTAGCAGCACATCCAAGCCTGAAAGACTGTGCTTGGAAAGATAGCTTATGCTATGTCCCAGTATGCCAGCATAAAGCTTTCTCTGCTACCCTAGTCCCTTTGGTTTAAAGGAGGAGACAATCTGGTTCAGTACTTCATAAACAAACTGGAAGGAAAAAATAGATAGAGCTCCAAAAGCATTTATGAGGGACGAACTGATGGACACAGCTCCAGCTCACAGCTCCAGTCTCTGGGAAGAAAACATGTCACTGCTGTGCAGCCTGGGAATGTCATGGCTGGGAAGGACCATGGGATGCGTAGCTCTCCTTAAAGAAGGGCACTGAACTAGATCATGAGGCACCTGACATCTACAGTAAGTTCCCTGCAATCCAGGCAGGACATGTTGATCTGCATTTTCCTGAGGGAAAAGTGTTTGGCAAAACTTAGGGCAAATGTGTACTTTGCATAGAGCAATTTGGGTTTAATGCAACCAAGCTCCACTCCAGAGCACTTCAGTAGAAGATTTCTGAATAAATACACAGGGTATATGTTTATTTATCAGGGGCAACGCTTTTGTGAGATATGCGCATCCCACCTAATGCTCTCCTAGCATGTATCCTCCTCTGGTCCTTGTAGCTCCAGGCACAAGTCAGGGCCATCAAACAGCCCTGAGTGTGTAGGTTCAGGGCTCAAAGCAGTTTGGCCTCCCTCATTCCGTCTCTTTCCTTCATTCTAACTAATCAGTTTAGGAAATTTATGGTATTTACAGCTTGGCTGCGATCTCCTGTTTCTGAATGCAAATGAAACGTTGTTGAAGCTTGTAGGGTGCTGGAATACACAAAGCCTCTGTGATACACTGATTTCTCACACCAGGCTTGCCCTCCTGCCAGGCAGCTGATTGAGTTGCCACCTTCCCGACTACTCTGTTCCCAGGCAGCTGGAGGGTGTGGTGCCACCAACATTTTTTCAGTGGCAAAGCCAGTTTAAGAAATTCCCACCCCCACCCCTTCACTTGTGTCAATACAGCTGTCTGAGGAGCTCTGTGGCAATTTGGATGGCATACATGGTCACATTAAAAGAATATTTGGGAGGGATGATTGTTATACACCTGGTTGATGCCAGTGGAACCCTGCATGGCAGAGAGAACATCAAGCTAGAGCAGGAACAAGCAGCCAGGGGGTAGGAAATCCTTAAGCCAACTTTGCCACCAGTGAAAATACCATCAGCTGACATCCTGATGGCGTCCCAACCCTCCAAAGGCTTCACAGGCCTATGTTATATACCAGTTGATCATTACCTCTTCAATAGTCTCAGTATGTCTCATGGTTGGAGGCTGACCACCAGGTTTCCACAGGAAGCCCACCTGAGACACTGCCAGCACAGCGTGGTGCCTCTCCTTTCTCTCTAGTGGGCTGGGTGAAGGCTTCTCATGGGTGTGCATGCTCCCAGGGCAAGCTGCCATTCCATGAGATTTATAAAAAAGAGGTTCCCGTGGAATGTGAATCCCATGAGAAACCAAGGGATGGGATTTGATGCACCTTTAGGAAGAGGGTTCCAAGGAAGCCTGCCTTCTGAAGATGTCTGGTCAGTGAAGCCACAGCTTGTGAGAAGCATGAGGCTTTGCAGGGCTCTAAACAGAGCAAAGACCGGCCCTGGCAAACCTCAATGGCCCGTGCCCTAGGATGAAATGTGTAACCCACATTGCTGATATGGCACCGTAACCACCAACTCTCTTGAAAATACCCAGGAGAAGCTGAGAATGGGGGACGGAAAGGTCCAATAAATATTAAAGATGGACAAAGCCAGAGGGCCCAGGCAAGATGTGGAGTCCTCTCCAGAGACCTGACCTTCCTGGAGAGCATCTGTTGATATAGTACAGTGGGGGCCTGATCCTTTCTTTGGGGGCACCAGGAAAAAAGGAGTGAAGCGGATGCTCCCATCCTAAGGAGTCACTGGCCCTCAGCCCCCAGCAGCTGGTTTGTTCTTATCTCAAAGATATTGAGATTTCTCCATGCAACACCAAGGAAGGATTCAGGGTGTATCAAATTAATGGATTTCCAAGTGAAGTAGGTGTTTTCAGAAGGGGTGAGGTGTAGAAGTGGCTTTTTATGCCAAGTCTTTGTGAGCTGGGGGACATGAATGTGCAGCGGTGTCAGACTTGGCTGAAGACAAACAGTCTTCAGTCATCTTTTTGAGCTGGGCCACCAATCTCACTGGGTTCCTTTATCCTTGGGGCAAGAATTTCTTTCTGTTTCTGCAAGGATAGGGGAACAGAAGAATTTTGTCTTTTAGATTCTCCTGGATTTGCAGCAATTCCTAATTACACTGGAAGAGAATTGCCTCCCAATAGCTGCTTGTCCTCAGGGAATGATCAGCCCAGGATGAGGAAGACCACCTGCCTCATGCCCCTTGAGGGGAGAAGTTGTGGTAGTTGAAGGCTGGAAGCGTGCAGGGGTGGCAGCATATCAGCTTCAAAACAGTTCTGTAAGTTTTGTAAGCCTTTGCTCTGCACCACCAGTGACACAAAAAACAGCTTTGATGGGTGGTTTACTTTTATCATTCACTACAGTCATTCTCCAGAGAGTAACTTGAAAATAGATCATAATAGAGAACAGGACCAGAGTTACCCACCTCTCAGACTTCACTGTTGGTGACATCAAACCACATTTCATTGCTGGTGGTCAGGCAGCCAAGAGCTTGGACCTGGAGCTGGAGAGTTATTGAGTCCACCCTGCCCCACCTGAGCAGTCATCCCCTCCTCTCCTCTCCACCCGTTCACTCTCTTCCTGGGCTTGGGTACAGTCCTGAGACCCCAAGCTTTTCCCAGCCTTGAGCACTCGCCCAGGAGGTCTCTGCATCAGTGGCCCTGCTGACCTGCATGGAAATGATGTGACAGCAATTGTAAACAGGTAAACAACAGGGAACAAGAAGAGCAGAGCAGTAGTTATCAACAGTGACATTTGGAAAACATGGACTGAAGTTGGCCCAACTTGAGCAAGAGATCTCCAGAGGTCCCTCCCAGTCACCACTGCTGAGACTCTGACTTCAAGAATTCAGAAAATTCCTGTGTTTTCTGAGGCACGGCATCATCTGAGCCTGTTTCCCAGGACTCGATAAAAAAAGGTGAATGTATTACTTCTCTCAAGAGGTGGCACCAGTACAAAGAATGAAGGTCCATCACTGCTGCAGGAACAAGTCAGTAAAACAAACCTCTGATCCTGCCATGAGTCACGTCACCTCAAGCTGAAACCATGAGAACCATGTAGATGCACAGGAGGAACTCCCTGCTGCCATAGAAATAATTGGTCTGGAAAAAAAAAAGCTGTCAGAAAAATACAGGAAATGAGAAAAATAAAATCACAAGCCTGGGGATCAACAGCGACTCCATGAGCAGAGAAGGTGGCCAAGAGACTCAGGCCTGGTGAGACCCCTGGTCAGCACAACAGCTGAGTCTCACAGACTTTGTAAAATTTGTGCTTGTATTCTGCCTCAGAAAAGCAGTTATGCAAGAAAAACACTCTGAATTAGGTTGGGTTTCCTGTACCTGAGACAGGGCTGGGACTCTGGGATTCTAGCTCTGTCCTGAATTTGCGTTTTTTTTTAGCAGAATTCATGAGATGCAACAGACTAAACAGGTAGCTAAGCAGCATCATTGGGACTGATACCAAAACTGATCTCCAATTTTTGTTGGCAAAGCTTAGGTCCATCCTGATGGAGATGGACATAGATCCTGACACCAGGAAAGGAGCCTGAAATCAATATGAAACCAAAGAGTTCAGTGTCAAAAGGAGAAACAGCTGGGAACTGCACAGAGAAATGGGTTAAAAAGCTAATTGTTTTTTCCAGGGACCAAGAAAATGATTCCAGAAGTTTTGAAATTTCGAAATCAGAAGGGAAAGATGAGTAAATATGAGAGAATACTGCAAGCATGAAATGATCCTCTTCAAATGGGTTGTCACAAGCAACTGTTTAAAAAGTGAATGTAACCAACATGTTTGTCAATGAGCTTTGGGCTTCCACTGCCCTCTTAGAAAGCGGTTGATTAAGGTTTGGCAGTTACAAGTACTTTGGCAGCAATGAACACCATTTTATTTCAGAGGAAGGCTGCCATTCATGTTCCTTGAACTTTGTTTCTTTTGAATATTGCCACTTTGGACTCTAGATGTAGACAAAAAGGAGGGTGCGCAGGGATATATTTCCAGCACACAGCCCCAGGGCAGAGACCAGCAGCCGTTCCTTCTTGGCTACAGCTGTAAATGCCAAAAATCTGCCAAGCCAGCCCTTGTTTGGCTCTGGGGGTGCCCCAACCACAACAAATTTCAGCTCTTAGCTGGATCTGAACCAGTTGTTCTTGGTTTTGCACAGCTCCCAAGATGAGGGCTTCGTAAGCAGACACAGGTCATCAATGTGTGTCCTGTTCTCTCCAGGCTACGACAAACCCTTCTGATTGTTATGGCGTGTCCCAATAGCTTTGCTACCTTCAGCTTTGCTAGACACCATCAGACAGGTTTTTACACCTGAAAATTAATTTGAATACATATTTACTTTCATCCTTTCATAGGAACCAAATGTTTGCAGCTCAGGTTTTCAAGACACATATATTATGACAATTTTTGGATCATACTTTTAGTAAAATAAAAAGTATTTTAGTCCCTTGTCTTTCCAAAACTTCATAACAGTGCCCACATCTGGTCCACATACAGTTATAGACACAGGTCAGGTTGGAAAACACAGACAAGCCTGACAATCCTTACGCCCTACAGAAACCTTTCCCAAACACCTCCCTCTGCACAGTGACATTTGCTACCAGATTAATTTCCCATTAGCCCTGCTGGCTGTGTTGATGGGCTATTGTCTCCATTGATATTTTTTTTCATTAAAACCACAAGTGCATGATGATCCTGCCTGTGGGAAGCACACATAGCCTGAATGCTTCCCAGGGGCTGGTCACTCAGAGCACAGTCCTTCCTGCACTCCTCCTTGCTAGTCTGGAGCACACAGACTATGGCAACCAACCTGCACCACCTCCAGATCCTCCTCCCCTTCTGGCTGCTGTGATGGGGGCTCTGGAGAGCCTTGCCTGGCCCTCACTCCAGGAGATGAAGGGAGGGAGTCAAAAAAGAGGGGCTGGAACTAGGTGATCTTTAAAGTCCCTTCCAACTCTACCCATAATATGATTTTATGAAAAAAAATGATCGGGAGGTCCCGCTGCCTTTCTCCCACTGCCCTGCCTGCTCCACGATAAGCGGTGAGGGCTCCTAAAACCACTGTCACACCATGTAGATCCTCCAAGCACCATCCTTCAAGGGGTTGCTCTGCCACCCCCATAGTAAGAGGAAGGAACAGCCTCTTCCAGCCTACTGTGACCGGGGCATTTCCTCCAGGACTCACCAGCTGCTTCCCAGCACTGAGGGAGGTGGGCACTGACAGCATCCCCAGACCACCAGCTCTTATCAGCTGGCCAATCTGATGAAGCCAAAGGCCTCTGATTTTCCTAGCTCTGAACATTTCTTTCGGGCAGGAAAGGTGATTGAATAACAAATGTGCTGAAGAAAAATGACCTTCCTTCCCTTCATCAGGAAGTGGAGCAGTAGGCTGAGGGGGAATAGTTTTAAACTGAAAGAGGGGAGATTGAGATGAGATGTGGGGAAGAACTTCTTTGCTGTGAGGGTGGTGAGAGCCTGGCCCAGGTTGCCCAGAGAAGCTGTGGCTGCCCCATCCCTAGAGGGGTTCAAGGGCAGGCTGGAGGGGGCTTGGAGCAGTCTGTTCTGGTGGGCAGCGTCCCTGCCCAGGGCAGGGGCTTGGACTAGATGGTCTCTAAGGTGCCTTCCAATGCTAACCACTCTATGATTCTATGATTATAAGTGTCTCCACCAAGCCTCTGCCCACCAAGCCTCTCCACCCAAGGCTGATCACAGGCTGTGCAGTGCCACCAGCCACCCACCTTTCACCAGTCTCCCACCAGCAGCAGAGAAGCATGGACAATTTTGCTGCTTGTCCTTCCCCAGTTAACCACACACCTTCAGCACATCATTGGGCTGAGGAGAGTCAGCCCAAAACAAGCAGAGAGCCAAGTTTTTCCCAGGTCAAACATAAATTGTTTGACGAGAGCCTGAAAATACTAGTTTTGCTTACAGTTCTGTGGCAGCCTAAAAGATGGAAATGTGCCCAATCCAGTGCCAGTCCATGGCCATCCAGACAACTAGCTGCCTGGGGCTGTTTGTGGCCCATTTTGCCACCCTCCAGAACCTTTCTCACTTCCAAATCTATCTTCTGAGAGCCCACACCACTGGTTCCAGGCACACTCAGAGCAACTTCAAACACTGACAGGACCAGTGGCAACCTGACCCTGTCTCTCCAAGGAGCCCCAGCCATTTTTCTCCCCTGCCTTAACACACTGCAAGTTGATCTCATGGCTGGTGACCTGACAAAGCCTTGTCAGAGGCTGAGGGGGCTCCACAAGAGCTATTTTGACTTCTTCATTGTAGTTGGAAAATGCTGTCCTTTCCTAGTTCCCTGCTTCATACCCAGGACATCTTGTCCTTCTCTGACCTAGGAGGCAAGGAAATTTCTTGGTTCCACCAATGGGGGAATGGGGGAAGATGAAGGTGAGACTTGCCTTTTTGTGTACTCAAGAGCAGTCCTCAGCCCAGCCAGCTGCAAAGTGTTTTATTATAGAAGACCAAATAAATTGATTGAGAGTTTGCAAATGGGCACAGAGAAGACCTCTAGTTGTTCTGCTTCTTGTAGGCATTAGGAAAAACTCCACTGAACTCTCTACTGGGTATAGGGAAGTATTTCCTTACATCCTGAGCCATTTTCAAGATGTTTCAAGATGGCATTTAAACTCCATAGACCTCATACTTTAAAAACATTCATGGTGCATGCACCTTCTCCAGTTCTTCATGCATGAGTCCCCATACAGCCCCGGTTAGACATTAAACATTAAGCCTGGTATTCAGAAATTACCTATAAATTATAAATTATGCTGTTGATGATCTGCTCAGCAATGCTTAAGTTTAGGGAAATTGTTTTAGTTCTTCCCCTCACAGGGAACTCTTGAGGGGAGTTTTCCTTTTCCAAGAGACATCTCAAACACTCTGCCATCTTCTATGACATTCCTCAGAAAGATGGAGTCTCTGTTCTTGGAGAATTTCCAAACTCAGCTGAACAAGGTCCTGAGAAACTGAGGGTTCTACACAATTTGAAATGAGCCATGCTTGGAGCAGGAGGTTGGACCAGAGACCTCCAAGCACAGTCTGAACCCAAGTACTTCATGGTGTGTGGAATCTACTAATTGAAAGCTTTCTCAGTTGGAGACAACTTGAATGACTTCATCTTGGCCCGAAGACTTCACCTTCTAGGTGAAATAGGGAAGTTAACTTGCTTCAGCCTGTCCTTCTCTCCAAGTATCATTGAGCACAACAGACTCAGGCCAGTGACTGAGGCTCCAACAACCTACCCCTGCTGCTGGCAAGGGCCCATATGGAGGCAAAATGCTATACAACACAGTCATCGCCCCCCTTTCTCATATATATCTGTCCCTCACACATGCAAAACTGGGTGATGCTCAGCTTTATGAAGGCAAAGTCAAGTGATGGCAAGAACATTACCCAAGTCCTCAGAAGCTGAAAATGCCTGGGATATGAGGTATTTCAGAAATCCCACACCCATCAGTATGGCACAGTTAATGTGATTCCAATATGTCATCAGAGATACCTCCAATGAAGAAATAGAATTATGAAAGACATTGTATAAGGCATCAGCAAGATCAGATCTGCTCAATAAAACATGAACTTTTAAGAGAACTGAGGCATAGAGGGACTGCAATTGTAATGATGGGAAAAGAAACCTTTTTCTTAGAGCAGACGTTACATGGGTTTGGCCTGTTTAGCCAATAAGAAGAAGGCTGCAAAAGATTGCAGTTGTCTGGGGAACATTATGGAATCTGGAAGGGAAGAGCTATGGTCACATTTCAGCTCCTAACCAGAAGGTTCTCAGAGGGGTTATGCCACATCAGAGTCATGCCAATGGATTTGCTGTTCCCATCTACCACACCAAGATTGCATCTAAAACTATCTGGGATAAGCTGGCAATTGGCACCAGTAAGGTGCTGTCCTCAGGAGTTTATGTCAATCTCCCTTGATTGCAGAGGGATGCGAGACAGCCTTCTCAGACCAGCTGACAGCATTTTCACAGCTGGAGTCAGGTGAATTGAATTTCCCCAGCATGTGCTCTGCAGTACAGGTTGGTTTAACTTGTTTAACGAAACCACCCAGCACGTCAGTGTTGGAACATGCAGGTGCTTCCAGGCTGATAATGATAACCATTTCCATTTCACAGGCAGAGGAAGCCAGCAATGAGCCTTAATGGGATGCTGGGTGCAACCACACGGCAGCAGATCCCAGCCAAGCTGTGCAATCTGGCAGGGACAGCACTACAGCTCTCCAGGCCTGGGCCTGGCACACCTGGCAGCGCATGGGGAAGCTGATGCACCAGAAATATTCTCAGTGGTGACCTTCTTAGCATATAAGCATGAATGAGAAAGCACACATGCTTTTTAGTTGGCAGCCTGATACTTGCCAAAACACACCATCGGTGTGTAATGCTGCACTGGCTGCTGGAGAAATCAAAATTGTGGACTTGTTTTGGGCTGTGTTTCTGTGTCTTGCAAGATTTACACGTGAGCAATCCTAGGAGTTGTTGTTCCATCCATTAGATGTGCTTTGCTACCCTGCTCTTGATGTTAGTATCTCTTAGCATCAGGCTGAGCAGACATGCCTTCTCTTGTTTTACCAGGGATCCTTCTGGGGCTTTGGCTGAGCTCAGATTTTACAATATATGAATCCTTGCCAACTTTTAGCCTGAGAAGGCAGTTTGCCCACCTTCAGCAAAGCTGAACAGTACACTAGGGTTTGCAATGTGAACCAGCTGTCAAGGATGAGTTATACCTCCTGCCCTGAAGGGAGTGGGAAGAGATGAGGCAGGGAATGTTTATCCAAACAAGTTTGTACACACATACGATTTTGTAATATGCTGCCTAGGAGAGACTTGCAGTCATGGTGTGGAAGAGTCTGGAGAGTATTGTAAGGATCCCAGCCCTGCCCCTCCAAGGAGGATGGGACAGACATGCACAACACACTCTGCTGGCATTTGGCTACCCCAACGCAACCTTTGCTGATGGTTTTGGGAGCAGCACAGCCACGCAGAGATGTGAGGACACAGAGCAACTCAGACTTGGTGAGTTGGTGTCTCCTTCGTTTACCTGGTCCTGCAGAAAATTCCTAACGAGGTGACAGTGAAGCTGCCAGATGTCATTGACTGCACATGGAGGCTGTTTCGCGTGCATTCAGCAAGGCAGGAGGGGATTTCAGAGTGAAGACGTTTTATGGTTCCATATTTGGAAAGCAATCCACATTCTTTTGCCACAAGAGAGACAACAGGTTTTACTAGCACCAAGAATAAACAAAATATCAGTAATGATTGTGGTCAGACCCCAAGGAGATACTGCTCTCAGATATGCTGAGTGATTCTACATCATTCTGGGGAAAAATTAATGAAATGCTAGACAGCTGACCAGAAATCAGAGTCTATCTCAAGGCACAACTTCCCTGGAGCATTTCACTCTCCCTTGACCATTCAACTAGGGGTGTGAGCAGAGACCACCTCTAAAAGAATTTGCTGGGGAATAGTAAGGTACCAAAGCAAATTCTACCATTGAAAAATCTCCCTGGAGAAGGGGGATACAGAAGCTGACTGGTGGTGTCCACCCCTCAGGACAGCTAAATTCATAGTGGGCATGACCTTGCACACCAGAGAGATCGGGCAAGCAGCCTTGCTGGACACCAGCTCCCCCCCTGACACCAGCTCCCCCCAGCTTCCCTGGCTCAGAGGCAGCCTTTTGCACTCTGATCCTGACAGGGAAACACCTGCACACGGTGGCACTTCAAGGACAAGCTTGCTACTCACTTCCAAAGCGTTGAGACAAAACGGGTTTATTTATTGTCATGAGTTGTGTCTCCATCACCTGCTCTGCCCCAGAATGGCCCTGGTGCACACCCTCCAGCAACACCCTTCCTCAAGACCTTCAGTCTTTCCAGCTGACTTGCTGGGTGACAGGAAGCACACCGGCTCCCAGCCTCCTACTCACCATCAACTGCTCCTGGGAGCCCCCATCCAGTCACTAATGTTTAAAATGGGAGACAAATGCATTCAAGCTAAGTGATCAGTTGACTGTGTAATCAAAAAACAAATCATGAAAGAAAGCACAGGCTTTGAAGGTACCTGCCACAAAGCCAGCTCTTGTCTCCTAGATGCCACCTTCTGCCAAAGCCACCCCAGTTTCACAATGATGCTCTCTCCACTGGGGAGCTGGGTTAGAGGCTTGTTCTGCCTGAAAACAAATCTGCAAAAAAATCCTTCAATGCTGGACCAGTGCCCTTCCTGAACCCACAGGACAGCCCAGGGGAGCTGCATGCACCCAGCTGGTGGTCAGAGAGACATGTGCATCCCAAGGCTGATTATGTGCCACAGCCTTGGCCACAGATTCTCCCTGCCTTTTCTTCAAGGTAAAATCTCTTGCTCTGTGCTGTGATTTCTACCTGGCAGGCTGGGACACCTTGGTTTCCACTCCCCTCATTTTCAGAGCTTCACATAAAGGAACCAGATGCAAAAATTTCCAGTGTACTCCCCTGCTTTGTTCCCAATCCAAACAGCCTCATGGGTTTTCCAAGCTTTGTCAGCACTTTATATATCACACAATGGGGGAAATGGTGTCTGATCACACATAGCACGTTGTCATACGCTGGTAGCTCAATTCTACCTCTGCAGAAGAGAACTGATACCAGGAATGAACAAGATGAGCAGGATGAGCATCCCATGCCCCTCTGTCTCCCAGAGGAGCATTACCATCCCAGGTGCCATGACCAGCACCTGTCCCTGGTCCCATCCCAAAACCTGTGGCTGCCTCAACTCATTCCTCTGCACCCTCTCCTCCTGGCGCTGCAACCTCTGAGCACAGCAGGGACCCATGCTTGCCCACCTTGGCTAACAACAGCAACAGGAAGGGCACATCACACAAAGGCACCCGAATAAGGAGGAGGTGGACCCAGCCACCCCTTTGGCTGACCCAGCACCGCCTGCAGTCCCCTAAGCCTGACACCAAGGAGGAATTAGCACCCTTAGAAGCCCTTGCCACTCAGCAGCTGCTCCTATGGGACTGGCTCTGGCACAAATGGCTGCTGCCAGGTTAATTCCACTCTGGACCGTGATCTGCTTGAGCTGCCCCATCCAGGGCTGCGGAAAGGATTTGTTCTGCTGACAGGTAACCCTGGCAGGGGGATGTTCCCCAGCAGCTTCTGGCACAGAGGGCTGCTCCCACTGTTCCCACACTGGTGTAGAGCAGAGTAAATCCTCTTTGATCAATGCAAAATCAGGTGTAAAACAGGAGTATCCAGCCCAGGCCATTTAATTCTCTGAGATCAAGCAGGCTCATAATTTTCATCAGTGTTGCTTCCTGCTTGAAATGCTTTTCATTAGCTGCTCATTCAGTGAACACAACCACTTCTGCTACCTCAGCAAAACACATGCCACACTTCTTGCTCAGCCGCAGAAGGCAAACATTTTATGGCATTTTAATCACTGGCAGTTTCGTCAGTTGCTTCCTGGTCTCTCTGTTTCTTCTACTCATCCTACTGAGAAGCTTCTCTAAACTTGGATTGCAGAGACGTGCTTTGACCAAAAGCAATCGGGTACCTCCTCAGCCTCCAAGTAGCTGCACAGCCTGATGCAGTTCCTGGGGAAGCTGAAGGTGAAACGCTCAGTTATCTCAGTGGCCTTTAGATCCAGTCCTGGGAGGAGTGAGCCAGGCTGAGCCGTTTGGGCAGGCACAGCTGTTTGGCTGCAAAGATTGGCTGCCCTGCCAAGACCTCTGCCATGGCATCAACCTTGCTGGGAAATTTCATAGATTTTTTTTCTTCTGAAAACAATGATCTCTTGGAACCGAAATGTTTCAGATGAACATGTGAATATGGAGGAAGCCCACTGATCGAGTGCCCTTTCCCAACCCAGCCTTTGAGGAACCAGGCCAAACAGACCAGAACCCGTCTGTGAGAGCAGCGCAGCCCGCTGTCAGGAGAGGGTTAAGGAAGGGTCTGACACTGCAGTTTCAAGCCAAGAACTCATGAGTGACAAGAGCAGGGCACAGTTCCAGCTACCCAGGGTCTGTTTGCTAGTCAGTGTCCCTGATGGCTCTCCTGGATGATGCTCGAGGACGGGTGGTCACCTGCAGATTGATCCCTTTCCTTGGGCAGACTGAGGTCCACAGCCCATGACCTGCTGTTCCTCTCCCAGGCTCGGTCTTCCTGTGCCTCTGAGTCACACCAAGTGTTTGAAAGAAAATTTTGGTGCATCATTTCTTCATTTTCCTTTGTCTGGGGGGTTTCCATCCTCTGATCCACACCCCACACCCTTCTCACCGCTGCACAGAAACTGGTTCTCCTCACTTGGGCATGATCCTTATTCAATCAGAGCCCCTGCACTGAGGTCAACAACCCTCTTCATTTGTTCTGCTGCTGCTTCTGGGGCCAGGCATGAACAGCTAGAAGATGGGGTAGGGGGTGTGTTTGAGAACCCCCCCACAGATGGGCCAGGGCCAGGGCTGGGTAGGGGCTGACAGAACCCCTCGCTGCCCCGGGATGGGAGTCACGACAGCCTGGGCCAGTGGCTGTGGGACCACCAGCATCCTGCCAGCAGCATTGGCCTTTCTGCTGCTCAGACAGCACATTCGGCGTCAGCGGAGCCTTTCCCCATTTACCCCCATGGAAATGGGTGGCAGCATCAGGCCCAGCGTGAGCCTCAGTTTGTGGCTGTCACCGTCTGCAAGTCCCTGAAGAAGAAGGAAAATGCCCTGTGCATAAGCCCCAGGGGAACAAGAACAAAGGCAGGTCCCTTCTTCCTTCAACGTTATCTGAGATCAATCATTGCCTGAATGTAAGGCAATCCCCCCACTCTGCTGCTCGCCTCTTGCCCCACACAGTCATGCTCAAGTGATTTTGTTTCAGGGTAACACTGAGTTAATTTGTCTGAAGCCCTGTGGGATTTCCCAGGCAGCCCTTTCCAGCAAGGGGATTTTGCTGAGTCTGCAAAATAATTCAGCACAGGGAGAGGGGCATTCATGGGCCCCAAATTCTCCATATTTTTTTTTCTCCATCTCTGATTCCTCCAAACCACGGAGGTCTCGGATTGCCCTGCGTCAGTGGCTCAAATGCTGTAAGCTCAATATTTTCTCTGCTCCACAAATTTTGCTGTATCTCTGTCCTCCCGCACAGCCCTCTCAAGGTCACTCTGGGAGCTTGTGTGATCTGATGAAAGCGAACAGGGAGGGGGGGAAAAAAGCCCGGCGAGATGAAAACTGATTCCGTGCTCCAGCTCCAGACCGTTCCCTTTGGCCCCTCTTGGCTCACTCTGCGCTGCCCTGGGACTGTCACTGCCAGGACACACTTTTGAGATGGTTATGAAAGGAATTGTGCATTCAGGTATTCTAAGAACTGGCTGAGCCTTTTGTCCAGAGAACAGATGGGAAAGCTTATGCCTTAGTGCCTGCTCCTTAAGTAAAGGATTGTGTAACCCTGGCATGCTGCAGTGCTCCCGCTGGCAGGTGATGAAAAACTGGGCAGAAAACAGCCTTTGAAATGCCCAGCTGGATGGAGAAGGGCCTCGCTGGGCAGCCGTGACCCTCCCTCACCCCACTCTGAACCTGACGCTGCTTCTCTGCCCAGAAGGGGATGGTCAGGGATTTACCAGCAGCCGGAGTACTTGCATCTGTACCAGTAATTTAAATACGCCTGGCACTGTTTCCTGGCCCAAAGGCCATTGACACAAAACTATGTATTAAACTTTTTTATCCTCCAAGCCAGGACAGATGCATCCAAGGGCACAGGGCAATGATATTAAGTCTATGCTGCCCTTAAAATTTTCTAGGAACTGTTTCTGAAAGCACTAGTTGTCTTGACCCAAAATCATGCCATGGACTTGCAATCACAGTGAGACCTGGGAATATTATTGCTGGCCACGCAGACCATCCCAGTGCACCCAGTGGTGCAACCCTGTGTCATCCCCAGGTGTGCCACTGCTGGAACAGGGTCTGCCCAGAGTGGCAGCCCAGAAGGAAGCAGTGACTTGCACATACTTACCCAAATAGCCCAGGGAAGCTGCAGATGGCTGAAACATTGTGCCAGTCTGCTCAGTCCTTGAGCTCCTGATGTCTGGAGTTAATGAGGGACCCACAGACTGGCAGGGGTTAGCAGGAACCTCTGGAGATCATCTCCTCCAATCCCCTGCCAGAGCAGGGTCACCCTGAGCAGGTCACACAGGATCATGTCCAGGTGGGATTTGAATGTCTCCAGAGAAGGAGACTCCACCACCTCTCTGGGCAGTGTCTTCCAGGGCTCTGACACCCTCACAGAAAAGATGTTTTTACTCTTGTTGAGATGGAATTTCCCATGTTGCAGTTTGTGCCCGTTGCCCCTTGTCCTGTCCCCAGGCACCACTGAGAAGAGCCTGGCCCCATCCTTTTCCCATCTGCCCTTTAGCTGTTGCTCAGCATCGATGAGATCCCCTCTCAGTCTGTTCTTCTTCAGCTGAACAGCCTTTCCTCAGCAGAGAGATGCTCCAGCCCCTCACCATCTTCATAGCCTCCTCTGGACTCTCTCCAGCAGTTCCCTGTCCTTCTTGAGCTGGGGAGCCCAGAACTGGCTGTGGCCTCATGATGGCAGAGTAGAGGGGCAGGATGACCTCCCTTGACCTGCTGGCCACACTCTTTATTAATGCCCCTCAGGACACCATTGGCTTTGGCCACAAGGGCACATTGCTGGCTCATTTTGTTGTGCATTCCCAGCCCACCAGCAGAGACTTGCAGCTTTCATTGCACTGTTGATGCCTGCAGCTCCTTGCTAATGCCCAGGCCTGCCTCAGGGACACAGGGTGCTTTCACGTCTGATGCTGTCCTATACCCTACAGCCACTGCAGAGGGTCTGGGTTTGGTGCATCCCCTCTGGCAGTACACAGCAGTGCTTGTGTGAGGGCCATGCACAGTGTGAGAGGGAAAGAAACATATATGCAGGACTAAACACCACTTTTTCTGAAATTACATGTGAAAGCGAGACGAAGCTGCACTGGGAGACATGCTAAAAGGTTGCTGAGAGCAGGAGCATGGGCTGTTCCCTAAATGAGGGTTGGGACAGCAAATGTGTTCCCATCACAGTTCATCGTGCCGGGACAACATGGGCAGAGGCAGCAGCATCCTTGGATCTGCCCGTTTGGGAGGTAGTGGCAGCAGATTTCACATGGGTAGAACACCTGCAGCATGGAAGTCACTCACTGGCAAGGCTGGACATGTCCCTGAAAATCCCTGCTATTGTGTGAAGCTCTCCTCAGCACCACTGGGATTCTCCCACCTCATTTCCTGAAATCCCACCATGGTTTTCAGTGCAGATAAGGTGGAAAGACAGAGGTTTTTTGCCCATGTGGCAAATACAGGACAGTGGAACTTAAGAAGCTTCAGGAGTTCTAGTTTCAGGATTCTTCCTACTCATGGCAATGGCACTACAGTCTCTAGCAAGGTCATTTAAAGGCTTTTTTCCCATGACACTGCAAAGCTGAGGAGCTCTTGGCCTATCAGTGCAGAGCGGGGCACTGTGTCCAAATGGGAGAGTGTGCCCAGCTCCCACCCCTGCATGAAACAGCCCCAGGGAGAGCTCTGCCCTTGTAGACATGTCCCTTCCTAAGGCAAAACATCTGGGAGGCGAATCTTCACCAAGAGAAGCTTTTTCTTCTCAAGGAAACCTTTTCCCAATGCCCCATGTCCATGCTGAGCTCCCCAGAGTCTCATGCAAACCAGGAGCTTTTGGATGTTTAGATCAGGACCCTTAGTGCATCCCTCTACTTCTCACTGGAAGGTTTGGTAGGGGTTAACCTACTCTCAGTCCCTCTTTCAGCCTGGGCATCCTGACCATCTTGGGCTGGATCATCCACCACCTGCGTTTTTCTTGCAGGTCTCTGGGCTCCCCGTTGCTCAGGAGTGCACTGAGCAGCTCTTTGCCCCTTCTACCTCAATTTTGCGCCTTGCATCAATTTTTTCAGATGCACCAAACACAAGTGTTTTGTGCTGGTGCCATGGTCCTTGGCCTGATGGCTCAGATGAGCTACCCGATACGCTCCTGCTCCTTCACTGGGTGAGTGCCAAAGTGCTTTTTGCAGAACTGCTGAGATCTTTTCCAGCAAACATCCTGTCAGTAGCTGGATTGTTTGAATATCCAGGGAAATCAAGCGCAAACTGCAGATTGGCCAGGCGTGTTCCCAAGAAACAATTTTATCAAAACTTCTGGAAGAGAAAGTGCCTGGTTTGACAGAGCCTTTTCAGGAGCAAGCATGGAGAGCAGAGATTCAAGCACCGTCATTGTTTGAGCAGAGTCAGAAGCTTGGCTCTGCTCCTCTCACTCCCAGAGCATGCCCCAGGCACAGGCTACAGGAACAACCATCTTCATCCAGAGTATGCAATTAAATGTTCCTTGGGCCAGGAGAAGGCTGATGTGTGTGGTGCAAGGGACACCCATTCAGGTACCTGAGATGTTTCTTGTTCTTTTCTAGGGTAACTTACTAACCACAGGGCTGTATTAGCCAACAAGGACCCAAATCCCATATTCTCAAGCATGGTTTCAAACGTTCCAGGTTTGTTTTCATTCTGCTTCATAAATCAAATATTTTGGGAAGCTGTGTCTTTTTTTTTTTTCCTTTTCACAAAATGAAGCTTTCATTTCCTGTAACCAGGGAGCACAAGTTTGAGCCTCCTGAGAACATCTTCATATTTCTGTTTCGGGTTGTTGGCAAGACATCATCAAATACCAAGTGGAGCAACATACTCCAAAGTGACCATCAAACCTCACCCTAAGGAGCCAGCAAAGAGATGTGCAGCTCAACCCACAGGAGCAGCAGCTGTATTTGCAGCGTGGGGCATCACAACACCCAACATCGGAAGATTCACACTTCTTCCTGAATGTTTTCTATGCTATTGTTAGCAGCAGTAATCCTACGGTACAAGAGCTGTAAGGGATTAGGAAGGAAGAGCATTCTCCCTGTGCTGCGGTGAGTGCACAGTAAATTTCCACAGATTATCCTGCACTGAGTTGAGGGTTTATCAGATACAGCACTCCTGGAATTGCTGCTACTTCTGTGGGCTTTTTAAACAATAAAGGAGTAAAGAAAAAAGTTGTACCACTAACATGCAACTGTAAAAACTCAAAACTGGATGTTTTATTCCAGAGCAGTGGTAGGGCCCAAATCTGCTCTCATAATCATTTTATTGCTATTGCTTGGTTTTCAGGCAGGTATGCACCTTCGAGACTGATTTTCTAGGAGGACAGGATGGCTTATTTCTTTAGCAATGAGTTTTAGTGTTTCCAGCCAAAGTAAACTTGTTGTCAAGCCTCAAAAGTAAGAAATCAGATTAAAATAAAAATATTTAAGTATTAAAAATGTATGTTGGCTCCTATTTTCCCTACTGCATTCTGACCGTGTCTGTGGTTTCAAGATTTTGTCTACTTCAACTAATCTGAAAATAAAGAAGAGGTTCAGATTACTCTCCACAAGTGGGTTTGTGGTGGGAAACCTGTGCAGGCACTTGTAAGTCCTACCCTTTCATCATGCCCTTCTCTCTCCTGCCCTCAGATATCCCCCTGCCCACTGGAAAGCCTTGGCTCTCCCACAGGGCTCAGACAGCAGGGGCCATCCAGCTGGTACCAGCAGGGAGAAGACTCTGATGCTTGCTGCCTGTGTACCTGGCTCCCATTTATTGGGGTTGTGTTGGAAAGCTGGGCTTTGTCCACAGGCAGCTGTCTGCCCGTCACCCTGAGTCCAGCCTGCGCAGTTTCTTCATTTGGAAGAAATTTCTTCTATCAGGAAGGATAGGGTTTTGTTCTGTTTTTCTTACTTAAAGACATTTGAACCCTTCCAAATCTGGTAACCGGCTGGGATTGATCTGTCTTCACACAGGCTCAAAGGAGGGCACAGACTCAAGGAGGTACATCCTTTTTCTTCCCCTTTCACATGGGTGTCCACAACAGCCTTGTCCAAGTTTCCCCTTGACAGCGTGACTGGAGCTGTTTTCTGCGGTCTGTAGCACTCTTATTTTCCATGGGGCTATAACAGGAGACGGAGCGGTGACACGTGACAGACTGATGTAGGCCCTAGTGAGAGGAAGTCTACAGAACTGGGACACCAGCAACGTGTTAAAGACAAGCAGGATGTCTTTGCTCCTCTAACTCCATGGATCAGCAGAGCTTAACCTGTTGGCTCCTTCCATAAATGTCCCAAAGAGAACAGAGAGCGTCTCCAGGCATTTCCCACTGATTTTCAATTAGTGTTGCTGCTATCAGGGATTTATAGAAATCCTCTGTAAGTGGACAGGGTAAGTGCCATGTCTGGTGTAACCATGATGGCAAAGAAAAAAAATCAAAGATTGAGGCAGGTGTAGCAGAAGCTGAATTCCCATTTCTTTCGGGAATTTCAGGAACAGCAATAAGAATTCATCTCTCCAGAGCCAGAGACCGCTTGCAGCTGCAGGTGCTTCTCTCTCTTGCAGAAGTACAGCCACTCTGGTGAGAGACACACACACCTGGCTGCAATACCCTGGTCATCCTCGTGTCTCACCCAGGAGTCATAAACCTCCCCCATGAGTGTCTGTGTGAGCGCTCCAGCCAGTATTAATGGAAGCAGACAGAGGACATGAGGCAGCCAGTGAACCCAGAGTAACTCTAGATCTCAGCGGCCTTGCCACTGCAAATTATCTGGTGCCTGATTCATAGAATCATGGAATGGTTTGGGTTGGAAGGGGCCTTAAACATCATCCAGTTTCAACCCCCCCCAACACCTCCCACCAGACCAGGTTGCTCCAAGCCCCCTCCAATCTGGCCTTGAACCCCTCCAGGGATGGGGCAGCCACAGCTTCTCTGGGCAGCCTGGGCCAGGCTCTCACCACCCTCACACCAAGCAAGTTCTTCCCCACATCTCAGCTCCATCTCCCCTCTGTCAGTGTCAAACCCTTCCCCCCCATCCTATGGCTCCCCTTGCTGATCCAGAGTCTCTGCCCAGCTTTCCTGGAGCCTCTTTAGGGACTGGAAGGGGCTCTAAGGTATTCCCAGAGTCTCCTCTTCTCCAGGCTGAACCCCCCCCAACTCTCTCAGCCCTCCCCTCCCAGCAGAGGGGCTCCAGCCCTCCCAGCATCTCCGTGGCCTCCTCTGGCCCCGCTCCAACAGCTCCATGTCCTTCTGCTGTTGGTGGCCCCAGAGCTGGGGGGGGTCTCCCCACAGCGGAGCAGAGGGGCAGAATCCCCCCCCTCGCCCTGCCGGCCACGGGGCTGGGGATGCAGTCCAGGATGTGGGGGGGTTTCTGGGTTCTAGCACATGTTGCCTGTGGAGCTTTTCACCCACCCCCAAGTCCTTCTCCTCAGGGCTGCTCTCCAGCCATTCCTTGCCCAGCCTGGATTTGTGCTTGGGATTGCCTAATGCTTATTGCTCCAAGCAGAGCCCAGACAAAGGCAAGCTGCCAGGTGGCCCACGTACTGTCAGTGTGTGGCCACAGTGTTGTGCCAGGGAGGAGCGGAGCTGCAGAGGTAGCAGTACTCTCACACAGTAAAGCACCCTGAGAGGGTTTGGAAGCTCCCAAGGTTAGTGCTGTTGTTGAGTCACTTGGCCAAGCCCTACATCACTTTATTTGTCCCTGTAGAGAGCAGGAAGGCTCTGAGGTGTTATGGCATTCTCACAGACATCTGCATTGCCAGTGTAGAAAAGATTATATATCCATAAGCCTGTTAGGTCCCCCTACCACAATGTCCACGTGTCCTGAAAACCACCCTTCTGACTTGAGTCCTTTCATGACATTCCCATGACAACTCATGTCTTACAAATATTAACTCCAGATCAGCTAGACTATTAAGCTCCCATCAACCCCTCCCCCTAAATATCTGTTGTCTTTGAGCAGCACAAGGTGGGAAGGAAACAACTAGTTCCGCCCTCAGAGTCTTTAATGCTATGACAGACACAGGCTGTTTGGCCACACCTGCCTCTTCTAGACCTTGGTTTTTTTCCAGGGAAATTTGCTGATGTAAATGCATAAAAGGCAGGAAATGTAAAAATTCAAGACGTTAGTGAGAGGAACTCCCCTAACCTTGCCTATGCAGAGCATCTCAGCAATCCAGCCAGGAACTCAGTGCAAGGACATCTACATGGCACGGGGCTTAGTGCACTACAGTCAAGAATGAGAAATATTCACATGCTGTGTCCAGTGCATGCACCTTCACAGCCAGCTTGAGCCTGAGTGCCAGGGGGCACATTGTGTATAAATTGTTTCCTAAATGAGCTGTCATGTCGGCATGCCTGGTTTTCACCCCTGGTTTGTCTGTTTCGAAGGAGCACAAGACATTGTAGGTCAAGATCCATCTTCTTATATGCTGATATATGCTCATGCACATATGTTGATGCGTAAGCTGATGCTCAGCACCTACAATCGACCTCTTCTTGGTCCCTAACCCAAGTGCTCAACTTGCACCATTGAGTAAGGCAACATAAAATTTAATGGGTATCCAAAATTTTCCCTGGTGTTACCTATTGAGACTCTGGATATTCCTGTTGTTCTAGAAATAGCTGATAAGATTTCAAAGCTCCCTAAATTGCTAGCCCCAACCTCCTGAATGCCACAAGCAAATGACAGATGCTCAGTTCTTACTTCAAAACACTTTGAGCTGCATTGGTGACATCTTCGCTCTAGGAAATATGCCCCACAGTAACTCACAGAGGAGTGAGTTACATCACTCATTAGGCTGCATTAGAGGAGCTCACTGGCTGTGAGTGATGGAGGAGGAAGATGATGGGACCATGTTAGTTACAAAATTATTTCAAGCTGCTTATACAGTGTGCCTATAAAAAGGTGAATGGATGATAAAAAACAGGTCTGGGAGACACTGCAAGTCAGCTAATCCCCTTCCCAGCAGAGTGGTGCTTCTGCCACTTATGACAGGAACGTGTATGACCTGGTTTTAAAATCCTGTCATGCTGGAGTCACAAGATTTTCCCCACACCATTTGCTCAGCATTTGCCCCTCCTGAGGGTCAAAAGGTTTCCATTCCTGTTGAACCAAAATCATTTTTTGTCATAGCTTATTTTCACTATTTCTCTTCTTTTTGCCCACAAACAGTTTGTTGCCTTCATCTTTGTGCAGATTTTTCACTTCTTTCTCCACGGAAGGAGAAAAAGAGATCTGCCTGCCCCAGGCATCAGAACCTGTTCTCCCCAAAGTGAAGTCGGATATGAAGTGGAAACAATATGCCAGAGTCCAAAACTGAAGTGGGATGCATCTCATCTCCCCTGTAAAATGGCTAAAAGGCAAGGAATCCTGTGAGCTCCCTTTAGAAGCACTGGAGAGAAGAAAGTACAAGTGATTCATCTGGTTCTGACTTACCTGTCAGGCAGGTGAATCATGCCCCAGAAGTGCCTCATTCCCTATGTTGACCCTGAAGCCAGTCTAGACAGCTCGTTCAGAGAGAGACAACAACAGTGTCTCCCACATCTCTGGATACAGGGGAAAAGGAGTTTTGAAGTTAAGCTAAGAAGCTCAAGAGCCTCAGTCTGGGCAATAAAGGTTCAGGGACTTTTCACCTTCCAACTTGTAAAACAATCCTCTGTCCCTAATTTTTGCTCTTTGTTTTCTTTTTTAGTGTAACCTCTATGTGGAGTCCTATTTCAGTTGGAAGGGACCTCCAACGATCAGCAAGTCCAGCTGCCTGACGGCTGGACAAGACAAAACAAGACCAAAAGCTACAGCATGTTATTAAGGGCATTGTCCAAACGCTTCTTAAACCCTGCCAGGCTTGAGGCATCCACCATCCCTCTGGGAAGCCTGTTCCAGTGTGTGACCACCCTCTTGGTAAAGAAATGCTTCCTAATGTCCAGCCTGAACCTCCTACACATCCTGAAACCATGTCTATACCAACACCCTGAGCAAGACTTGTTCTTGGCTGGCTCTGCTATGATGAGGGGTAGGTAAAGGAAAGCCTCACTTCTGAGCAGCCAGGGAGGATAGCCGGTGCTTTCAGACTTGCCTCAAGGGAGGAAAGTTGTTGAGGAGTGTGTATGTGAAAAGCGCATTTATAAGGTACTGTGCATTGTGGAAATGGGATGGCTCCTTAGCTTGCAAATTGTTGCCCTCACTTATGTGCCAACCAAGCTCTTGGGCACTGGAACTGGTGCCAGCACAAATCCAAACTTTAAGAAGACAAATGTCCCTGATGGGGAATTTTTATGATACTCCTTGAGACAAGTTAAACACACATTTGTGCTTAAATATAAAAGAAAAATTTAATGAACAATGCATTGGGCAGAGCCCTACCACAGTATGCTGTTCAACGTGGAATCTGCAAAGATGTATCACAAGCAGATTCCTTATATACCCTTGCACCAGCACCAGTCTTTCCATCTCTGAGATTCCTGTTTCCAGTTTAACCACTTCTTGTAACTGGGCCTTTTTGCCCTCTGTGCCAAGATCATTCCTTGGTCACAAATCACCACTGCCGAGCAGTTACAGCTAGAACTTCACTTTCATCCCAGACAAGACCTAGGAACCAAAAATTAAGTCCTTGTGAGTGCAAAAGCAAGCAGACTGCAGTTATGTCCTTATCTCCTTAAGACAATGTTGGGCAGGAGATGACCTAAGTGCAGCTCTCACAACAGTGAGAATCTTCAGGAAACTGCCTCATGAGTAATCGTGTCCAGATCCAAGCTGAGACATGATCCATCCAGAAAATCCCTTGGGTTCTGTGTCCCAACTCCTTGGCCATTCATGCTCTAATGTTTAACCAACAGCCCATGGAACTGTGTTTTCATCAGAACAGATCATAGAATCATAGTATTGTCTAGGTTGGAAGGGACCTTTAAGATCGTCTAGTCCAACCATCAACCTAACTTTCATAAAAACCATCACTAACCCCTGTGTACCCGTTTTTTAAATACCTCCAGGGATGGTGCCTCAACCACTTCCCTGGGCAGCCCATTCCAACACTCAATAACCTTTCCCGTGTAAAAATTTTTCCTAATCTCCAATCTGAACCTCCCCTTGTGCAACTTGAGGCCATTTCCCCTTGTCCCATTGCCTGTGGCTTGGGAGAAGAGACCAACCCCCCCCTGGCTACACCCTCCTTTCAGGGAATTGGAGAGAGCGAGATGGTCGCCCCTCAGCCTCCTTTTCTCCAGGCTGAACACCTCCAGCTCCCTCAGCATCTTCTCATAAGGCTTGTGCTCCAGACCCCTCACCAGCTCTGTTGCCCTTCTCTGGACTGGGGACAGGATTACAGTGGCCAGCAAACACCAGAGCTGCTCTCAAGCCAGGTCCCAACAAGAGTGGCAAAGCTATGCCCTGTGAGATCTGCCCCCCATTTCTAATGAGCTGGCCTAACCCTCATCCTGATTGGCAAGAAAAGCTTAGAAATGTGGCTTAAGGCAAGCGTCTTAGGAAGCATGTCCTGGATGCCAGCCAGGCAGGGTTGTCCCTTTGGGAAAGGGAAACTCTACAGCACAATTTCAGCAAGACCTCTTTCAGGAGGTGCTCTCACTGCCCATAATCCACAGGATGCACTGACCAGTGATGTGCTGCTGGTCCCTTTCCTCACACGAGGCACTTGGGGCGATTCTTGAGGTAAAGAGTGTTTGCCCTGCGTGCTCCAGATTAAGGCTGTAGGAGCAGGCTGAGGAGCAGCGTGGAAGCCAGCCAAGCTCCTGGCCACACAGGCGTCATCTTCTGTAAGAATCGGGAGATTCTGGTTGGTGCATTATTGGGTGCAGTGTACCACTGGTGTTTGGGCTGAGAGATAGATGGAAATTAGACCTGGGGAGTAACCTGCAAGCCATGGGAAGACAGTGCATAGGATCTACCAAGGGATCATTGGACAGACAGGATTTCTTCTGAGCCTTGCAGAGCAGCACCCCAGAATGAGCATTTACAGAGCAGATTTTGTGAATAGCCTGAGAGTCCAAATTACAGATCAACAAACACAGCCAGATGGACACTGCTGCCTTCTGGGCATCTGCATCATTTATTGATGCTATCAGGACTCAGCCACACTGCCAAAACTGGAGGCACAGAGTGCCATTTGCCAAGTCTATGCCCAGCACATCCTCCTGCTCTGCCATAAGGGCAGAAAAAACTAACCAGGACTCACATTGCAAACAGGAACCTGGCTCGGCTATCCAGTGTTCCTGTGAAAACCTATCCCAAAAAGCCAAGCTCTAGTAAAACACTGTCCTGCCAGTTGAGCCATCTGTCTTGCTTCAACTTATTAATGAGCCACACTCTTACCTTTGCTTGCAGAGTTTTTCAGCTCTGCTAGTTCTTTTCAAGCAGCTTATCTTTCACTTTTTATTGACAACAACGCTATCCTTGAAATCTGTGAGTGCAAAAGGTAACCACATCCACAATCTTTTCTGGTCTGTGTGAGTGAATTAAACGTTTCCCAAACCATTGTCATAAGATCAAGCGGCCCAGACCCTCCCACAATCTTACTATTAAACTCTGCAAGCCTCCAGAACAGCATGGTCTATCCAGCCTGTCTGACAGGACCGCTATCTGCTCTGCAAGGCATACTGAACCATGCCCAGAAATAATTTGGAAAAGCATCAATTGGCCCAGGGGAGCCATGCCCCAGTGACATGGGGTGTTTCTTGGCATTGTTTACTCAATGTAATGGTGCAGAACAGTTTTTTGATTATTAACAGCAGCTCATCATTTGCTCTGATTTTATTCCACATAAGCGTGCTGCAGCAGCCAGAATACTAGAGCCAGCTGCCTTCAGAAACCTTCTGGACGGTTTGTTGGAGGCACAGTGACCTCCTCTATTTATATATTAGTAGTGAGCTCCAAACCCAAACAATTTTAAGCCTGTAGCACAAGGAAGAAGGCAAATGTAGCCAGAAAATCCTTGGAGGCACTGCAAAAGGTGGCTGAACATAAAAGTTTTGGTTGTCTTCTTCTCCCTTTTCAGCAGTTAGTTTTGTCTGGTCGGGATTAACACAGCACTGAACATGTCAGCTAGGTACAAAATTGTTGTCAGCACCAGGAAAATCACTTGCCCTGTGGACAAGCTTAATGCACAATAAGCTGCTCTGGTGAGGGCACAGATCCAGCACATCCAAAACTGCGAAAAGAAGAGCTGTGCTGCTCGTCCCTGTGATGAATGAAGGGTAATGGATGGACTCCGCCTTCAAACACCACAGAAAACTTCATTTCCCAGTAGCTGCAGAGATCTGATTTGTATAGATAAAGACGTGGCACTGAGTCTGCCCGGAGCCCCTGGAGAGTGTCTCAGCCAGTGTCTCCCAGCCCATGCTCAGCACCGCATCAGGGCCGCACACAGGGATGTGGTAACTGGTGGGAAGGGAGAAGGGTCAGCAGCAAAGAGATGCCATCTGCCAGGGCTGACCCTCAGCCACGCCGTCTCCAAACCCACTCCAGCGTCAGCAGCGAAGATCTGCTTGTGAGGGTGAAACACAGAGCAATTGACCTTTAGGTGGCAGTTTGCAGAGTGCCAGCTCGAATGACACTGTGAGGAGGGGGGGGCTGTTATTAAGCTATATGATATCACCCGCAAGCAGGAAAATAGCAAAGTTCCTCCCGGGGAAAAAAACAAAACAAAACAAAACAAAACAAAACAAAACAAACAAACCTTGTGATTTCTCCCAATGTTAGACCTCTTGGCTCACTGCTTCACAAATCATCTACTGGGGACAAGAGCTTATCACCAGGGTACCTGCATTCCTGTAAAAGGTAAATGGCCTTTTAACTCCTCTCCATTGCTTTATAACCATCCTACTTAGATCTAATGATGTGCAAAAGTTTACAAAGCATTTTCAGCTGACCTGGAATGCTTGCCAGTTTGTGAGTAGAGCAAATAGCTTAGCCAGGATAATAGAGAGGAAATCTGCTGAATAGCTCAAGTCATTAAGCATTTGATGAGACAACCACTACCAAGGGCTAGAGAAAAAGAAATGAGCCAGTGCTGCTCAGGCCAGGTGCTGTGACACATCCATCCCACCTCCCCAGCACCGGATGGCGGCGTGAGTTGTTGGGACCAAGCCTTCTCCCAGTCCACCAACTGGATTGCTTTCTGCCCAAGAACTTGAAAAGCTACAATGCACAACACAGCTATTCCGCACACAAGAAAATAAATAACAAATTAAATCCCATAGTAACCATATCTGCATCACTCCAAAAAGCTACAGGGAGAAGGGCTGAGACAGCAGATGTACCTCACTGGTGATTACTTCAGGAAACATCATCAACTTGGAATTATTAGGTGAAGTTAAAAAACCCTACCGATCATTCTCCATTCTTGCAGCTGTGAACCATATCTTAAAAGTTTAAGGAAACTTTTTTTTCCCCTTTATGGCTAAGTGAAATGCACCCTTCTTCCCAGGAGTAACTGGGTAGCAAACTGCCCACAGAATGAGGAGGACCACTGCAGGAGGACCAAGTGCTGGCCACTGTGAACTCAGGTGTCAGGGAGGAGAAACGGCATGCACACAGGACAGCCTTTGGGCTCCTTTTGGGTATGTCCCTTCTGACCACACCACACCTTGGAAAGGGAAGCTGAGACACTCACAAATACCTTAGGAGCAGCAGATGTAAAGGAGAATTTTATTTTTGTCATTCGTGATTCCATGGTTCAGCCTCGGGGACAAATGCTAAGGAAAGGCAGGAGAGACCAGGACTGAAAACAAATAAAAGAAGCCATTTTGCACTGATAGTTTCTGTGAAGAGGCCAGGAGTCAGACACCTTCAGGCAATGTGTCTCAAGGGCCCAACTGTCAGCTCCACTGTGGGAGATCCTGTGGTGCCATCAGGAATTTTGTCCACTTGCTCCAGGACACTTGACCTTCCTCCTTCTCTGTCTCCTAGTGTTATGCTTTCTCACCCTGGATTCCAGTTCCTGGAGCAAAAAGAAAAGAGGGTTGCTAGTGCTTAGGTGGGAGATACTGCACTGGGGCTTATGTTTTACACAAACTGCCAGAAGATCATTTGAGGACTAATACTGGACAGTTGTATTGGAACAAATCCAAATTAACTCTTTAGTTTTTCTCTCCAACTGGCTGTGGCAACTCAGCACGTCCAAGTGGGTATCTGGAAGAACAAGGGAGAATGCATGCCCTTCCAGAGAGACATTAAAGTCATCCCTAATTGGTCTCATTATGTGCTCACTCCCTATGTGTCACTTCAACAGCTCAAGGGCCCCTTATGAGAAACTAATGGCTTCAGAGCAGTGTACAGTACACAGTTGCATGAAATTCTTCATCAAGCCTCATTTTCCTTTGTAGGAGTCACAACACCACTGGAATTTTTATAACAAGATAAAAATGTGACAGCAGCAATTGTCTGCAGTAAAGAAATCCCAGGGCAGATTAGTTACAGGTACAGTGCTGAAGTCTTCAAAATCCACTCCTGCACCAGCGAAGCTGTGTCCTTTGCAATGCCATTGCTTTCTGATGTGACCCTCTCCTGACACAGTGCAGGTGCTGCCCCAAGGCTACGGAATTCCTCTCCCTGAGACAAGAAGACAAGTTCAGACAGACAATTGCTGGGATCCACTAAAAATTGTGTTAGGAACAGTTTCATGGGTGCTTAGAGGATGCTGGATTTGCACATATCCCCCCTCTTCACCATTCATAAATATATGCACAAGTGTAATTTTATTGCCACAGATTTTGGCAAAAGGCCCGCTGAATTCAGTGGTGAGAAGTCCATTGACTTTGGTAGACTTTGCACATTGTGAGTGAGAACAGATGGATGCTCCATTCACCAGTTGCCACTCCTTATTTAAAGCTTATTATTGTTAAAGAGTTTTGTTAATACATTCACAAACGAAGCGCCATCCAAGTGGTGTAATCCCCACTGAGTGCTGGTGAAGGGCAAAGATGTTTTTCCAACAAGGATGAAAAAAGGACATCCCCATATACACAGGGCTTACAAACAGGAGTTTATTGTCCCACTCGCCTCTCGGCCTTCAGAGGCAGTAGGTCTGCAGCCAGTGCTCTCTGCTCACAAGAAAAAGGCAGGTACCACTTGTTCCAGTGTGAGACACCACAGACCTGACACAGGAGGAGAAAGCAACCATGCATGAGCACAGGCGCTCTCTGTTGCCAACAGGAAGGTTCTGTGGATTTTGGCTTTTTCTATAGCCTTTCCATAAAGCTGTATCTATCCAGCGTGGAAACCCTCTTTGCATCATGGATTCACATTTCCTGAGCACAGCCAGGGGAAGAGAAGTCTTCTAGAGCAAAAGATGTCCCTCTCCTCTCTGGCAGTTTGGCTGCTGCAGCTTCAGTGAAGACCGTTCCTCCAGGGACCCACATCTTTGTGTTTCTGAAAGCTAGATCTCATCTCACTCCACTGGAGCTCCACGACTCCATATGGGAAAGAAAGTAACGCTGGGAGTGCACATGAGCACGCGGTGCCCAGCAACCAGCTTTTGCAGAAGGCAGAACCTTACATCACCTATGGGTTCTAACAGCCTTAATAAATTTGCCAGTAGCTCAGAAATTTCTGGCATTAATTTCACTGAATTTCACTGAATTTTTAGAGTTGGAAGGGACTGTAGAAATCATCTAGTCCAACTCCCTTCCTGAAGCAGGATTGCCCAGAGCTAGAGCATGTTACTCAGGACTGCATCCAGGTGGGTCTTGAAAATCTCCAAAGAAG
>JAOQGH010000009.1:7470864-7509357 GCA_025769975.1 Gallinago jamesoni
CTTATAGGCATTAACAAGGTCTCCCCTCAGCCTTCTCTTCTCCAGACTAAAGAGTCCCAGCTCTCTCAGCCTTTCTTGCCTTTCTTGCTTAATAAAGCAAGAGGGCTAATGGCTTTCAAAAACAATCTAGAAAGAGAAGTAAAAAATTCATGTTGAGTTTAAGGGGTAAGATTAAAAAAAAAAGGACCTGCTGGCTAATCTAGAGGAAGCACTAACAGACATGGGAGTAGCAAGAGAGAGAGGAACTTCTCACTCCAGAGTGAGAATGCAACCAGCAAAAATGGATCCGTAAGGAACAAGAAAATTTTCTCTTTCTGAAACCCTGAGGCCTGAGCCCATCTGACTGCTTTTCCAGAAAGTGGTGTGAGAAACACACTTGGCACACTCAACACAAAAAACATTCCCTGCTGCAGGTTAGCAGCCTGAGCAGGTCTGAGCCATCACTGGGCAAAGCATCCTCTGAGACAGATATAAATAATTAACATTGATCTATGCAAATACCCCAAGAGATAGGACTGCACACATATACGGCAAGAGGAAATTAATTTCAGCTCCCAAATATCTGATAAAGATGGCATCAGTGCTGCCTCGTCAAACAGCAGCACATTCCCAGTTGTTAATTATTGAAGTGCTTTCTGCAATTCAAGCCTGGATGCTGGGCAACCTCACAGCTTTTGGTGTTGCTTCATGTTTTAACTAGAGAGAAGCAAAAGTTAGTGACAGACAAGTTTGAAGACTACTCTTGTCCCAGTTGCATCGCCTACAACTGAAAGCCAAACTTAGGCTTCCTGATTTTGTCTTTTTTTGTGGATTCACAAATGTGGGAGTGGGACTGTGTGAAAGTCTTGAAACTCTGTGGCTCTCACTGTAGGAGGAAAGCACATTCCTGGTCCTGGGAAACAGAAATCATCCCTAGAAACAGAAAAATAACTTATCTGTGTCCTCAGTGGTCTTTCATTTCTTCTGCTGGTTTCTGTGGCTTAGTGTTTCAGAGCTGGGAAGCTCCTTCCGGCATCAAGTATATCACAGGCATTCATAGGGCTATGTCCAGCACTCTGCTTTCCTTCAGAGAAAGTTCTTCTCTATCCTCTCCCCCAGGCTCTACCTCATTGCAAACCCTGTAAATGAAGCTGGGAGATTTCGGGGACATGCTTGGTACAACTCCCATGAGGAGGGGGCCAGCATAAAAGGACATCAGGGAAGCCAAGGGAAGTTTGTTTTTGTTTTGGTGGGATGGCCACTTTGTTTGGCACCACTGGGGCCTGGAAAGGGCCAGGTGAGCCTTGGGATGGGACAGAACAAATGGACCCATTGAGAAATGGGTGTATGGAGAAACGGACCTCTCCCTCCTGCACCATCAAACCATCCCAGTTGAGGCAGCAGCAATATCAAGAGCACAACAAATGTTTCAGGTCCTCCTGTTGCTCCCAAAGACTCTGGATATGGTCTGCACCTCGTCAACTGTCTGTACAGCTTTTCTGTAGGAGCTGCATAGACAGTCCAGCAGTCTGAGCAGCATGCTCAAAAAGGATGCCACATTCCTTCAACAGAGGTCTTTGCGTCCCTGTGGGATTTACTGCCCAGGTGCTGACACCACCTTTGTAATAGGAAATATGGGCCAGAGCTGCTAGAAAAGAGGTTCTGACCACTGGAAATGGACTTTGTACAAGGTGCTCACAAGAGTCACAGGTGACAGTGAAGACCACATGAGAAATTCAAGTGTGTCCCCAGAGGAGACAAGACACCCATGGTTTCCAAGAACACCATTTGAGGGATCGTCTGTTTGCAAACTTCCTCATGATATTTGTCACCATGATGTGGCTGGTCTACACACTCGTCAGGATTTGTGTGGCAGCTGCTTTGAGGGAGTGTCTGTTTAGTCACAACCATTTTCAGCACCACAAAAGAACGCTACAACTTACTCCAAATGAGCTGCAGCCTGTAGGAATCCTCTGCTTGAGAAGAGTTGGTTCCTCCTTTGGTTTTCAGTTACTCTGTGCACCATCACCTAAGCCAAACAGACCAGAAGCTAGCCCTTGTCATACCGCAATACGTCATCAGGAGTAGGAAAACACATTTGTCTGGGTGTGAGCTCACACAATTTACTTACCATCAGAATCAGTTTTCATGTTTATTAGAGCAATTGTAGTCAATGGGAATTTCCACTTGTATGCAAAAGTGGCTTTTTTTTCTGTTTGAAATAAAGATATCTAAATAAAAATATTGTTTCTGAACTTGGAAAAAAGCCCTAGGTTTTTTTTTAGAAGTTTTGCAAAGACACTTTTCTCCATTTTTTCCACCTCCCCCATAAATTTCACATTTTTTCTGTTTTTTAATGAGCAACGGGAGAAAGCACAGAAGCAACAGCAAGGGAAGTTTCTACACTCATGAGAAAATATTTTTCGTATTTAAATTTCCCCAGGAAGCTGAAAATGGACACCTAGTCCAATGGGAAGTCATGCACATTGGTGCACATCTCAGCCAGCGCTGCCTGGGGTTAGGTGGTGTCCCCCTCACAAGGCAGAGCAGCTCTAAAGCCCGTGCAAGGTCACCTGCCCAGGGCCTACCACAGGCTCTGCCAGGCGTCCTGTGGCTGGCATGGCAATGTGGACTCCTGGAGGCTGAGTCATGGATGCTAACATGCTTTGAAAAATGCTCGTTAGCATTTGTCTGGAAAGCAAATATGCTGCCCTCACTATTGAATTTTTCTTCTGCTGCAGATAAGACACAGCTGTATTAAGTGCTTGAGACAAAGCCAGGGCTCAGCACAGGGCTATAAATGATGGCACCAACCAGCAACCGGTGAGGGCAGAGACCTCTCTGGAAACTGCTGTGGAGGTCCCTGTCTGATGAGGTGCTGGAACAAGCAGAAGGAAAGTCTCCAGGCTGTCTTATCCTTAGAGGAGTAAGACAGACCTATACCGTGGTGGTGGTGTCTGCACAGCCATCCTGAGCAGGGAAATGAGGGTGATTAGATCAGCCCCATAGACAGAGGGAAGGGAGATGTGACCCACAGATAACACAGGCCATCTTCAACCAAATGAAAAACTTGGTTAGACCACTCCAGATGGGAACCTCTGGCTGCCTGAATCCTCTCACTCAGAAAAACTGAGGAAGGTTTAAAAACCATTAGAATCCAGCTGAAATGATGCGGTTCACACAGATTACCTGTAAAGAGCTGACTCACTAGATGACTCCTCACAAGGCTTGGATGAGCCAGCAAGAGCTTATTCCAGTGGTCAAGCAATGAGACAGGGGCTCAGATGGACCATGGAGTCTCTGTCCTTTAAGATTTAGAAAACTTGCCTGGACAAGACACTGATCAACCTGTGCCAGCACTGCAGTGTCTGAATTCTGTCTGAATTATGCTGTGATTTTATACTCCATCTCCTGCAGGAGGATTTTACACTCCTCCTGCTCCTGAGCACATCAGGGGTAAAGTCCTTGCACAGAGTAATGCCTGAGTCACGTAAGATGAATAAAGTCAGCTGTTTCTACACTTCTTAAAATGATTCAGGGAAGAAACTGAATGTTTATGAGTTATAGAGGAATTGAGTTCCTCCAGTCTCCGCTTTCTCTGTCTGCTTCAGAGGTTTTTGTCAAGACTATTGGAACAGCAGGGTCTCTTGGGTCAGAAAGTAATCTGAAGGGCTTGTTTAGGGTTTGGGTTTTTTTGTCTCAGACATATCCTTCCAAGGCTGGACTTTGTCTTGTGGCGGTTTCAGCTGCGGTTAATGAGCACGCTACTCGCTACTGTGGAGCTGACATGTGTGCAGTGTCTTCCTTATAATAATAGAGACATGCATCTCTCAGGCAAACTGTAAATAAGCTCATCTTACAACAAGAGCTGTATGTCTCTGGCAGGTTACCTACACCTCAAGTCTCTTCAGAGCTGAGCTATTTTTACAACATCTCTTCTTTAACCATTTGTGTTGACTGTGTACCTGCTGCCTTCCTTTCCTCTTCGTGCTAACCCACACATTACACAGCCCACAGACGCACCTCAGAGCGGCGTCCTGTTTCCCCATAGAGAACCACCCTGGTGGGTTGTGGAAGTCTCTCTTGCTTGTTTGACATCTGCAGGCATGCCCAACAGCTTTACTGAGCAAGCCATTTTTTTCCACCCAGAATTAACTCATAGGCTCAAAAAAAGGCCATTCTTTTGGTCTACAAGGCCATGTTTGGCCCAGGGCAGGACACTCTCCATCATCCGTCCCTGTGCTCTTCTGCACCGTGAAGCTATTTAAGAAACATGGGCGCTTTCCACTCAGTTCGTGGAACAAAAGCAGAGGAAAAAGTGTTTCTTCTGTATGGCAAAGCTTATTCTTCAAAAATAAAGCAAGCAAAAATTCTAACCCCAGCTGCAG
Source organism: Gallinago jamesoni (assembly GCA_025769975.1). Lineage (NCBI taxonomy): Eukaryota > Metazoa > Chordata > Aves > Charadriiformes > Scolopacidae > Gallinago > Gallinago jamesoni. The sequence continues at coordinate 7,475,232 of JAOQGH010000009.1, forward strand.
TAGCAACAATGATGAAACCTGTTCAGACAGAAGAGGGCCACAGGACATTTAACTCCCAGGAGGTACCATTGTGCCAAGCTCAGATTCAAATAGTTCTCAAGTTGTCAGGTTTGGGTGGTTGGATTTACTCAATAAAACTTGAAACTTTCTTGTACAAACATTTACCATAAAAAAAACCACCATGGTAAACTCATACTACTACACTTCCAGGGAAAAATGATGCAAGCCAACCATGGCAGATAATCCCTGTACAGACCTGTCCCTCCTCGCCCATCCACCCTCCTGCTCTGGCTCAGAGGGCATGGTGGGGAGGGATGACTCCCTCGCACAGCCACAGTGGCTATCATCTCACACAGCAGCTGGGCACAGGAGGGTGACATCTCCATCCCCTCCTCCTGCTGCTCCTCTCCACAAAGGTGCCCCTCTGTGCACCCAAGCCCAGACCCAAGGATCAACTCTGCCGGTACCAAGGTTTCACAATGGTAACCAGCTGCTGAGGAGCAGCTTGGGTCTGTGGCTGGTATCAGTTAGTATGTGCAGCGGCTAAAAATAGAGACCCTCCACTCTCATAATGACTCAGAGATGCAGAAGGGAAACCCGCAGACTTTGTGCTTGTCTGTCCCCTGAGCTGACTGAAAAGTTTTCATCTAAAACCTTGTTTTGACACAAAACGGTTTTTTGAAAAACAAACTGACCAAACTACCCCCCCAAAAAACAAAACACAAACCTCATCTTTCACCACCAAAGCTGCTATGAAGCCTTCTCATTTTGTCTAAGTTTGGAAGAGGTTCTGGCCAGAAAAGTATGACATTTTGCACTTTTTTTAATTCTAGTTGGCAAGCCTCCTGCAAGTATTTGCCTGCTAAGCTCCCTCTTGGAGACCTGTAAGAGGTCATTAAATGGAAATGTAAGTGAAAGGTGTGCAAGTCCTCTGAAACTTTCATGGGAAATGTGGTACAGTCTCCAGACAGCTCTAATTCCAGCTCAGGAAGAAAACATATCCACCAACTGCCCTCCTTAAACCCCCACAGGGAGGTGATCCTTTTGTCCTTTAACTCCCTCTGTTCAGCCCCTGCATTGGGGGCAGCAGCCAGTGCTGCCCAGGTTTTGGCCATGCCATGGGTGATGGTGGTCTGGAGACTGAGGGTCCTGATGTGGAATCTGAAAAGAACCGACCAGGGTCCCATGGGGAGGTGCATTGCTGTTCCAGGGCTACCTCGCCCATGAGAAGAGCAGGTCCTTCCACCCTGGCCCTCTGTTTATCTGCCCCATTTTAAAACTGGTCGAGCACTGGGGCAGGTGCCCTCAAGTTCTGGGGTCTCCATCCCCAGAGATTTTCAAAATGACTGGACAAGGCCAGGAGCAGCCTGACCCAGCTTTGACATGAGGAGGTTGGACTAGAGACCTCCAGTGATCCTTCCAATCTTTTTTCCAGGTTCGTAGTGTAGGTGCTCTCGGTCTCTCACGCCTAGCGGAGTCGGGCAGGCACTGAACTCATGAGAGCAGTGACAAGCCCACCAGCAGAGGAGCGGAACGGGCCATGGCAGCCAGGCACCAGCCAGCCTGCTCTCCAGTCCTCCTCTGCTTCCGCTCGAGCCCCAGCTGGACTCATTTTGTCCTTCCCACTTTGGAGGGGAGAGGGGAGAGGAGGAGAGGCAGCACTGGGACACTGCACAGGAGTCAGGCTCCAGGAAAAAAGCGCCTTGTTCATGAGGAAAGCCCCATGTCCGTGCTGCCAGCTCTAACTCCACAGAGGACCTGGTCACCAAGCCAGGCTCTTCATTTCCCTACATGTTCCCCAGAGACGGGACAGGCCAGGCTGGCTCTGTGGTGGTGCCTGTGTTGGATTGTGGCCCCACAAGTGCTTCCTCATTGCTTGTACAGGGCTGTGGAGGTACAACCCAACCGAGTCACGACAGTTGGGATGCTGAACAGTGAGAAAGCCAGGCTTCAGCTGAGAGAAAACAAAACTGCTGCTCAAGTAGGTTCATTCTGTGTTATCAATCAAGCACGCACTGGTGTAGGAGCTCCGTCATGGGTGCCCCATCCTGCACTCAACATTCCCTGAGAGCATCCTCGCTGCCTTCTCTCCACTCTCTTGTAGCTTCATGCCCAAGCTGCAGCATAAACAGCAAGCATGGCCCCAGAGCAGGAGAACAGGAGCAGACAGAGGCCTTCAAACGCTGCATTAAACCCCCACAGCATGGAAGGCCTTAGGAAAGGGTTGAGCCCTAAAGGTGACCACAGCAGGAGCCCAGCTCAGTCCCTGTCTTAGCCCTCTGTGGAGAGGCAGCCCAGAGGCTGCACCAGTGCTGGCCTGACCCTGTGGCTGGAGAGGACCCCAGGACAGCCCTGGTCTCCCACCCTGGGGCTGCTCTGGTGGGAAGCACAGCTGGACCCACAGCTGGAGTACATCCCCAGCTCCCATGGGAACAATGGCACCTCTCTGTGCCTCGGCTGCCCGCTGTACAGGGCAAGGGGAGACAGTGAAAATGGGATCAAGATAGTGACAGGATGCCAGTAATTCCCACTGACAGCTGGGATGAGAAAGACTTCAGGAAGCTACCCCTACTCCCCCTCCTCCCTGCCAGGATCAACCCTACCTACACTAATAGACCATCTGCCTGCTGCCCTGGCCCGTGACCCCAGCAGGCCAGAGCCACACAGTAGCAAGGACTGCAGGTTGAAATGGCTCCTCAAGTCCATCCACAGCTCCTATGCTCATCACTAAGAGCTGAGACACGCCCCCCCCAGCTGTGTGCTGGGCCATTCTCTTTCCAGAAACCCAGCATCACTTCACCCACCCCTTGCTAGTGTCTAAAGGAAGGTCATGAAGACAGTGTGTTGCCCCTTGTCACCACATGCAGGTTACAAGTGTCCCCTCATGGCAGCAGTCACTGCTCCCACAACCTTGACATGGCCTTTGTCATGTCCTGCTGAACAACACCTGGAGCTTCAGCAAGTCCATCAGGAATGACATGGCCTGTCCTGAGCTCATCCTGGAGCTGACACTGCCACAAGCACCTGCCAAAGGGGGCATGTGGAGAAATGGCGTGTGATAGCCTCTGCTCACAGCTCTGCTGGCTGAGGAGCAGGTGCAGGATCCATGCCCACCTTTCAGCACACTTGTGCCAATGCCTTGCAGCCAGTCTCCAGTCAGGACAGGGTCCATCCTGTACTTTTACTGGTTTCTGACTCTGAGAAACCCAGATAATGATTTCTGCTGCAAAAACAACTGAATTTTCAATTAAATCATTGCACCAGTAAATGATTTCATAATTAATTCAGATCGAGCTACTTTCACCTTTCCTCTTTCTCACCAGCAAAGTGTTATGTTTGGGATTAGCCAGGAACATTTTGTTCCAGCTGAAACAAAATGTCTGTGTTCATTATAGGCCTTTGTAACAAGGTCGGGTCCTTGGCCCCTGGGGGTTTGGTTTACTTCTAACTGAGACCCCAGGGCTGAGGCTCTTCTCTGGCACTGGCCAGTTGGTCTGAGTCCTGCCTCCACCCATCAATGTCCTTCAGATTAGGAGGCCTCTCTGGGCCACTCGTGCCTCTCTCCTGGAGAACACCTGAGGACCAACTGTACACGCAAGACTGTGTGGGAAGGACCATAACCGCCAGCTAGCAAGATGTTCTCCCTCTCCGTGGACCCATGAATATTTCATTATTCTTCACTAGGCAGAGAGGACTAGGACAGTCTTCCACCCCCTGGCTCTGCACACCCACAGCCAAACAAAGGCACTCCACAGCTCGGCAGCTGTGGGAGTCCAGCCCTAAACATCTTATTCAGACCAAAAAGTCATGTCCAGTTTCCAACAACCATCACTGGCATTTCCACGAATGCTATATTCACTGTGAGAAAAGCTACTCTCTGTTAATAATGATACTTGAGTTGGTGGAAAACACTGGGAGTTTTTCCCCCATGAGATGAAACAGTATTTTGTTTTGATCTGAATCAAGATTTTCTTTTAATTTCAGTCTGCAAAATTTTGGAATTGATGGCTTTTTCCCTTTCCTCTCCCAACTTCTTGTCTATTTCCTCTGAAGCTGTCAAACCCCAGGGCGTCCTGGTTAGGTTTCTGAAATTTGTCAATAAAAGGCAGGATTTGGATCCCCATGAAATTGCCAGCTGCACTTCAAATGCAGCATGTTTGCTATGTTACAAATAACCAGAATAGATGTGTGAGAGTCTGCTCTGATATAGGGCACTGGCACAAAGAGAGAAGCGTAGTGCACCCAAAAGGCTTGTGATGAATAGCAGCACAGAAATGTCATTGCTCCTACACACCAGCCCATCACTAAATACTTCCACGTTCTTTAGTGAAATGACAAAAAAATAGTTGATGCTTTCAGCACAGCACAAAAAAACTCCATCCACATCTGCCTTAAAGTGTCAGATTCGTGCAGGAAGTAGAAGTGTTCCTGTGAGATTAACATCTCTATCTAAAACATGTTTGTGAAAGGTGAGAACATAATACCAGCACAGTACAATGTTCCTGCTGCCTCTCTGTGTGTTTTATTAATTATAACATTGTTAAAATGAGATTATATGCTTTTTCGTTCACTTTGTTGTTTTTTTTTTTTTAATCATAACTAACTCAAAGGAGTTTCTGGGGACTTTCTTGGAAATATATTCTTCCTGGACCTTAAAATAACCATTCTGACTCAGTCCTTTAAAATTGCAGCAGAGTTCTGCTATGGGATGGTGAAGGCTCTGCCCTTTAGTAGTCCTCAAAGGATTTAACTCTGCCATTGTTTATCTGAATTCCTATGAAGAGACGGTGATTCCCAGCTCGGAGCAGTGCGCAGTGTGAAATGTGAAGAACTGAAAAATCTGCTTATTTTCAGTAGGAGCCAATCCAAATTTCCAGACTGTAAAAAGAGAAATCAAAGTTGCTGCTGAAGAGCAACATCAAACAAGAAGTCCTTCTCTTCCACTGATGAGATGACGGTGGCTATTGTGTCTCTCCCACTTTCTCTGCTGTGTGAGGACAGGACCAGGCCCCCCTGGAGCCGTTGATGTCCCATTGAAGGGTTTATGTCAGCCTCTCACCTTTCTACTATGGCATGAAGAGAACTCTCCTTCATCTAAACTACATGGTTGAGACATCGAGTTGTGACATCCAGAATTTGGGATTATTGTAGAAACATTCATGTCTGACAAGATGCTCCAGCATTTTGGGAAGGTGAGTGCCCTGTGTTTCACAGCTCAAATCTTCCTCATGGTGGTCTCTGTGTCCATACCACAACCAAGAATGTCTTTGATAGATTTAGCTCCATCTATCGTGGTCAGAAAAGTGGCCCCAAGAACAGGTTAGCTGCTCACCCATGTTAGTGATCTGAAGGAGTGCCCTGGGGACTGGCTTCAGGGCTCCTTTCCTTGCATTCCCAGAAGACACAGGTCAGTGCCACCTCAGCCTCTTGCTACCTGGCCTGCCTGTTGTCTTAATCACACCCTTGGAATGATTACGAACCCTTTCCGGATCAACAATCGGACCAGGACCTAACACCTCTCAAACCTAAGCCCAGCTCAGTCTGGGCCCCAGACCTCCAGCACTGTGTATAAGGATGGACCTTGGATTCACAGTCAAGCATGATCGTAGCTCCAGCACAGGAAAAGCCAAAGGAGTTTCTCTGGGCATTCATTACCTCAAGCCATCCTTTGGCTCCTTTCTCAGCAGCCTCATGGGAGATAAAAGAGGAGAACAATGATTAATACCTACAGAAGATATTCTGGGATTAGTTTAGGAGCCATAGATATTTTTATCGACAAGGAACCAATTGGATTTAGGTAGGTATTTTAGTTTTGTAGGCAGCATTCATGGACTGTGCTGCTAGTTACACTCTCCCGCGTTTCACAACAAAGGTTTCACAACTTAGAAGTCATATGGGATTGACAGATTTCTTGGAAAACAGCAAGAAGTCTGAAAAAAAAAAATCCGACATTCTTTATCCAGAAGAAGAAAACATAATTTGAGGTGGTAACCTCTGACTCTCACTGAGCAGCAGATGACCTGTCTCCTTGTAGCTCTTCTTCAGCTCTGCAAGTGACCAGTAGTGCCACACAAGCCAGGAAGGATGGATGGCTCTGAAGTCATTTCTCTGTGTGGCTGCCCTGCTAGCTCGCTTACCTGACAACCCTGGGAAGGATTAGTTTGGGGAGCCTTTGGGTGCTGCTCAGCCAGCACTAAGGCAGTAGCCCTCATCCCTCTGTTCTGCTCTTTCCATCCCAATGCAATAACCAGAGAGGAAATGTGGTTTTATCAATGCAGAGGAGTTGTGATCATGCAGCTTGTGACCATGGAAGCAGGATTGAAACAGCCAAGCAACAGTAGTATTTGGCAACAGCCACATTCTGGCACAGACTGTCACCAGCTCTGCCATTTCCAACCTGTGCTCCCATCCATAGGGGACTCCTATATTTAGTAATTGTGCTGGTAGCAAAGGCCCAGCCTCCAGGATGTTGATTCAGACACCCAGCCACTCAGCCACTTCCTGTTTGGATGCACTAAAATTATTTGCATCATTTAAAAAGTGATGTTGGCTAAGGGAAACAAAGCACTATTGTCAGAGGAGGCTGAGAGCTGGGTTATGTACTCATGCACAATGGAAAAAAAGCAGAACAAATTGTCTCCATCTCCCAACATCAGCACACACATACAGCATGTCCCCAGGAGCCACTTCCACTACTCCTCCCGCACACTGGCACTTCTATTGCCACAACAATGCAATAAAGCACAGTGGTCCCCTGCTAAGCCTCCTCCCAGGGCTGCTCTGCCAGCCCAGGGTGACCCAATATCAACTCTAGCTACAGATTAGGAGCAGAGACATACCCAGGAGTTGTGGTCTGCTGGAACAGGCAATAGGAAGAAATACAGACTCTAGCACCTGCCCCTGCTCTGCCAAACCAGGCAGTTATGGCTGGTGGGCAAGTTTTTCATAGCAAAATGCAGTTTTCCAATGTCACACAGTCTTTGCAACCCCACTGTGGGCATAAAAGTGGCACCTGAGATGTTCACGAATTTTGCAGAGTAGAGGTCTAGGGCATGGATCTCTGCCATGAAGGCATGGTGGGTGTTGTCTGTGTCACTTGAGGAGCTGGACTTGGCTCTTGTCTCATCACCTCTGTTCCTAATGTCTTGCACTTAATCTGCAAAAGCCAGTGCAGCTGCTGAGTGCAAGGGCAGACATGATTTGGTGTGGGGTGACTGCTTCCAGGGAGTTCACCCCTCTGCAGAGTCACAAAGCCTGGCTGTGCCCTAGGACCGTCTGCTGTGGCTAACGTCTGCTGTGGATACTTGGAGACATCATCTGCCCTAGGTGGTGCATGCAGCCAATGCCTCTGTGGCTTCTCCACTTCCAGAAGAGAGGTCAAGAAAAATTTGCAAAATATATTTGGGGAACCTTTGCAAGTGATCCCTTCCCCGCTCTCTGCAGGACCTGGATGTCTGATAATACCCAACTGCTCAGCTCCCCTCTAGCCCCCAGATACACAAAAACCCTTTACTTCAAATGTTCAAAAAGGGAGTTTTGTCCTGGATGCTTCACATCCCACCTCCAAAACATGATCAACTTTTTTTTATTTTTTTTTCTTCTGTTTTTTCAAAGCCTTACTAATCTATTCCCAGTGTCTAGGAAGGGTGATGACTCAATAGGTTTTCCCCCACATAGTCTGGACAAGCAATCTCTTGACAAAGGCTGTTTATGACTTAGCTGCAGACAGATTTACCTATCCTGCCTTCTTTTTGGCTGAGATTCAGTTAGTCATGTGAACCAGGAGCTTCGAAAGTGACTGGGTATCTTAGTGCCTTGACTTTTCATACCTACCTTTAAAAACAAACAACGCAACCATGTTTTACTGTCCCTCTGAAAAGTCTTTGCCAAAGTGCTTTTCCCAAACCCAAATTAGGTGAGTACACTGTTTGAACTAAGGAGTGAAAGGCAAATTACAAATAAAAAAATTACAAGCGGGTTCTGAGTCATCCTCAGTCAATGACAGAGGCTCTGCAATCAGAATTTAGGTCATAACTGCATTTTTATTGTATGTGCAAGAATATTATCTGGCACCCACAGTGGTAGCTGTGTTGAATCAGCAAGGCAAACAAGAGCCAAAAATAGTCAAAATCTTATTTTTGTCACTGCATTTAGCCACTGTTTCTAAATATCTGTCACAACAGAGTAAACCTAGCAAGTCACAGACTAGGATTTCTCAGAATAAAGTTGCAATTTGATTGTTGCAATGTGTTTTAAACCTCAGGTCAGAAGTTCCCAGCTCACGGCATCCTAGAGTTCTTCATGTTTGAATATACTTATTGATTTTAGGATCTGATAGTAATTGTCAGGTAAGCATTAAAGGAGTCACTGGTCTGAGAAGACAGGAATCTCCCTCCAGCAGCCTGTTGGCTGAAGCAGGCAGTGCACACTCGAGCCAGCTTGGAGACCAGGAGCAGGGGGCCATGGTCCTCATCCTTCCCCGTGCACCATCAGCTGGCACCCACCAGAAATGTGATTTAGTAATCCCAAGGAAGTCCTGGGTGATGGTCGAAGGGAGGACACAGGGCCTGCTGCTCACAGAGAGGACCACGCTGCCGGCTCCCTGTGATCAGACGAGCTCTGCCTGCTCTTGCCACAAGGCCCAGCCAGGACCAGACCTCCCCATGCCCCAGCACTCAAAATATCTGGCCTTTACAGCTTGGCAAGATGCAATGTCCAAACTCAGGTTCGAAGATCCACCCTAAACTGCTCACCCTGGGTGCTCCCTGCACATTTCCCTCCGCATTGGTCCACTTCTTTTGAAGAAGGATAAGACTTCATATTTTCAGCTCCATTTACTTTCTCTTCTCCCATCGCACACCAAATCTGAGAGCATGCAAGTTGATCACAGTGCTGTACAAAGCTAACACTTTGATTAGAGAGTTGAAAACAAAGTTTAAAAAATAGAAAAATGAGCATACAATGACACAATGCAGCTGTAGAGGCAAGGTCATTCTGGTTACTGCCCCGACTGCCTTCTGGGGGATACCCCAGGCAGTAGCTCCAGCTGCCACACACCTCCTGGACACTGTCTGCAGGAGCAGGATCCTTGAACATCTCCTCCCTTTCCCCACCACTTCTCTTTCATCCATTTTCTTTCTCTGTTTGGCTCATGTTGGCATTTGATGCAAGTGTGCAAGGGACTTTTTCTTCCCCACTCAAGCCTCCCTGCCGAGGACTTGCAGACCTCCCGACTTCCCTGTTGAGTTCACTCCTTCAAGCTTAGAACAGTTTTTTGGTGCTTGCAGGATGGTCACACTATTTAGTAATTCACAAGGAGCCCGCATTGCTCTCAGCACACCTGCAGTTTTCTTCACAGCTCCATTTGCACCCATGCAACAATTTTGCAGCTACGCAAGCAAAAAGCCTTTCTTCAAACACCTTCCCCCTCCTGTCAGTTTGGGGGCTGCATCATTACCCTGAGTGCTAATACATCACTACCTAACAGGTTCAAAATTGAAGAACTGGAGATATTCCCAGATATTTTAAGCAATTAATCCATGCACTGGCTTTGCAGGACTCCTAAACTCAATGCAGCCCTGCACCCACAGCAGAGAGAAGCCACGCAGTTCCCCATGGGTTGCTGTTGTTGCCATCCACTGTAAAAACTTGCTGGCTTGTACAAGAGTGAAAGGAAATCCAGCGGCCAGGACCAAGGCACAACAGGACTGGAAGCAACAACTCACAAACAGCAAACTCTTCAAAAGGCAGGCAAGGTGTTTTCATCTCTGTTTTAACACATGGGAGCCACTGACACCAGGCAGCCCGCCAGCTCAGGCTGAGAAACATTGGACAAAGAACTTGGGACTGGATGAGGCTGGGGAGGATTGGGAGGTGTGCCTGTGGAGTTGTTTGTCGAAAGAATTTGCAAATGATTGTAATTGATTAAGAAATTGAGTAATTATGCAATTTGCTGATTACAGAGAAAGGGGTTATTTAATCCACCAGACAGATCCAGAAAAGGCCCTGCCAAAGAATCAGGGGCAAGGCTGAGGGGAAGAAGAAGGGTTGCGTGAATGGCTACACTGGTGTCCAGCAAGCCCACTCTCCTCTGGGGCTGAGCAGCTCTGGGACTCACCGGATCCTGTCTCCAGTACCAAGGGCCACATGCAGGAGTGTGCAGTGCATGCCCCGCTAGTCAGAGTACACCTGATTGCTCGCAGTGTTTGCCGTACCAAGGGATTAAACTGATTCAGCCTCTGATTTGATCCAGACATCCCCTGGAGAAACCTGCTGTGAGATTCATCTCACCATTGGAGGAGCATGTAGCTGAGGGTCCCTTTACAAACCATAGGAGAGTCCAACTCATCTGTTGACCTGTTAAAACCAGGGTTCAGTCTGATATTAAGTCACCGGTGAGGTGTCTTCACCAGTCAGTGGAGTTTAGGGGGAGGCTGAAGTTGCCAGCTTTGGGGCGAGCTGTCCTTATATTGTGGTTTGCTGGCTCTGCATTAAAGAGCTCCCCCACAGCCATCTCTGAAGCCTGGACACCAGCTGATGGGAGACACCCACCCTGACCCCTGAATGTAGGTGTCTTGATCACAAACTGAATACAATCCCAGACATTACAGGAGAGGAAAGCCCCTGTGTGCACTGCTGCCCTTCCCTACCTCTGCCTCTACTGGCCTTTCATCTTCCACAGATCCTGACATACACTGTTGACAGCAAAGCTCCTGTTCACACCACAGGGCACAAGCTCAGAGCAGGGGCACAAGTTGTCTGCTGCCTTCCCCCAAGCCTTTTGGCCATTTGACACCCCTCCTTTGGCCAGGCCCTCCAGACAGGACTGGGGATGCTCCATTAGAGCCTCATGTGCCCTGGGCTATCCAGGTGAGACAGGACGGCCTCAATCATCTTCTCTGCCAGAAGGACTTTCTACCCAAGGGTCACACAGCATTGTCCCCTCACAGGGACCAAACGGCACATGAAAATAAAAGGAAAACCCAGACCAACCATGGGGATCTACCGGGTGGCCAACTCATCTCCAAATCTTGGCATGTCTTGGCTGTAAGAAGCGTTGGAGCATTATCTCCCCCTTGGCCAGAGCTGTGCAAGCTGCAGGGCACAGGCAGATTACCTGGTCCCAGGCCTGCCCAGTTAATCTGTGCTCAGTTTCTTTATCCTGTCTGTCTATATATAATCTCCCTCCTGGCCACCTGCAACCACCAGCAGCAGGAGGTGCATGGCAAGAGGGTGTGAGGGCAGGAGAGATGTGCAGGAGCACCTCAAGGGCAGTGAGCCCTGCCAGCACTGGGGTGTGTGGACACACCAAGGGGGCAGGAACAGCCCCACATGCCTGGTCACGCAGGGAGGGAACAAGGTCTCCTCTACACTCGTGCCACCAGGCTGGTTTGAGCGGGGCTGGGCTCGGTGGTCTGGATGGTCTATGCAACCATGGCCAACCTGAAATCGGCATTTAGGACAGTCCTGGAGTAGGCTGGAGATTAAATGAGAGATGCAGAGCACAGGGGAATGGGACCTGGGTTGCTTCCACTCAGGTAGGGTAAAGAATTTACCTTGTGTTGCAAGCAAAGGATTTGCCTTTCTGTGATCAAGTTGGGGGTGACAGACCCAGATAGAAATAGAGAAGGTGAAGAGATGGCATGGAGAAGTGATGGAACCTGTCCCATCATGGGACTGCTAGGTAGGATGAGGGACACAGGGGCCGTGCTGGGAAGACCAGCATGGCTAAGGTGCGATGGAGAAGCTGCTGGCAGGGACAGGCCTCTGGGCTGGTGCAGAGGAGGAATTAGTGTCCCATAAGGGGCTGTGAGCCTTCCTCACATTTGGAGGCACAGTGTCCAGTGCAGGCCAGTTTCTATCTTTCCCACCAACCCAAATCCCTGCATGATGCTACTCACCAGAGACATCATGTCACACACTGCCACTGTGGGGATGTGACAACAGGGAGCTGCTGAGCCTGATGCAGAACAGCTGGAGAAGGACCTCTGTTCATGGGACAGTTTCTGTTGGAGGAAAACAAGGAGAAATTCCAGTTCTCTATGCTGTCAGGATGGTACTTCAGGAAATTCCCTTTCATCTTCCCAGATGTGTTAAATATTGACTTTCTCCTTTGTGTGTGCCCTGTACCCACATGGGATTGACCTTTTTCAGCTTGCCCCTCCAATGGAGCTGAGACAATATGCTCATGGCTCCATCTTGATTTGCTTAAAAAAATATAATACAAAAAAATCCCATAGCGTCACTTCCCCTGGATTTGTCAGGGCAAATAAACACAGAGCAACATCCCACAAACCTCCCGTTGCTGCAGAGCAATGGGAAAGGCACCAAACTGGGATCACAGAATCACAGAATCACATAATGGTTGGGGTTGTCAGAGACTTCTGGAGATCATCTCCTCCAACCCTGCCAGAGCAGGGTCACCTAGAGCAGGTTGCACAGGATTGTGTAATCACTCAAAACACAGAAAACCCACCAAAACTTAAAAATAAAATAAAATAATCAAATCAACAATAAAAAAAAAAAAGAGCATTCACATTCTCTGGAAATCTTAATATTGGAGCTTTCTCTAGAAGAATTATTTCTTGGATTAACTTTCTGGTGTGAGCAGGTATCTCCCCTCAAACAATAAGAAAATTCATGGGTATCAAATTCAAAAGAAAATAACCCATTAAACTGAGCAAAATAAATCAAAATGCTATAACCAAAACCCTGCAGCATTTCCAAACTGTTATCATCTTTCTTTCATTTCTTTTTCTTCTAGCTGTAACTAGAAGAATTGTGACAATCTTGCAAAAAAATCCTGTCTATTCAAATCTACATTTTTGTCTTTGGTTAAATAAAATATTTGACAAGAGGAAACAACACAGGTTTACAAGTGGTTTGTGAAGACTGTGCTTGTTGCAGTGAGTTAATTAAAAGCCATTTCACATGAGGGATTCACACATTCTTTTCACCCTCAGGAATATTTAACTTTTGTTCTTTCTCACTCTTTTCTTCTCTGCTTGCAAAGCCAAGACCATCCAGACTGACGGGATGCAGTTGGTCTTTGTACTATTCCAGGCAAACTGGAACAAAATCCTATTTAGCTTATGCTCAGGGACAATCAGTTCTTCCAGTGCCAAGGGCTTATTTCAGGTGGATTTGTGCCATTTGACACAGATAGGAGTTCAATTTGAGCCACCAGAAGTATAGCCATTAGAGCCAGACAAACAGGGAAGCAGCTGGACATCCTGATTCCTGCCCCCATGCATCTGCTGGGAGACACTCCAGTGTGTGCACAGGACACGCAGACCCTGCTGCTGCAGGATTTCACGTGTCCCAAACTCCTCTGGGGAGAAGGCAGCTGGAAGGAACACGAAGAGCTCTGGCACGAAGGATCAGGAGAGAAAAGTCTACTCCAGAGAGGAGAAATTAGAGGAGGGGATGGGAGAAAACCAGTAGAACAAGAATAACCAGGACTACTGCAGCAGCAGCTGAACCCTGAAAGCGTGCAGCAAGCATGGAGCTTAGGGATTTATTAGAAATACCAAGGGAACCGGTGGCAGTGTGGCTGCTCACTCCACCAGCAGTGTTGGGCATGCTTTGCTGGTGAGTCTGCTCTCAGGAAAGCCTGGCAGAGGAGCCTGCTCCCTGCAAAGCAATGGGTACAGGCTCTGCCCCGAGTCTGAGGGCTCCTATACGTGCATCTCTGAATGCTTCCCACCAGTGTCACAGCCTAGTCAAAGAGGGCTGGATCATGACCTACTCCAAGAGATGAAGGCCTATCCTGGCCATCCCATCTCAAGGCGGGGAACTTGACCTAGTCCTGGTCATGGCTGTAGATTTTGTATGAACTACCAATGATCTTTTAGAGACACAAGTGCGATCCAGTGGAGGTGAATATGGGTCAGCAATGGTTCACCTTATAGAAACCATAGGGCAAATGAGGAAGCCAAACACTCCAGCTCAGATAAACTGGGCAATGATCACTCTGCTACCCAGACTGGTGCTACAAGACATACCTGTGCTGCACGCTAAACCAGGCTGCCCCCAATCTGGACACGGAGACTGGAGTGCACTCTTGGGCTCAAAATACACCACTGGCCTCTGATGGGACTCTACATCAGCTTTTGTCTGTGTTGGGAAGCAAAGTGCAAGTACGTGCCATTAATTTCTTGCTCCCTGCAGCAGGAGGCAATGCTCCAGCTTCATCCCGATGGAAAGAGGCACTGCAGCAGCAGTGGGTGCAGGATGGATCAATGTGTTATGTAGTTCCCAGGGGATGGGAACCAGGTTTCTATCATAGTCAGATTATTGGAGGGGACACCACAGGACCACCTTCGCAGCCAGCACAAGGGAAATCAGAGCAGGGCTTTCAGCATCGATGTAAAAGCACCACACTGTGCAGGTCAGGAGGCAGGCAATTCCTCTCATATTAATAGCTCTGAAAGTGGCTCTGCCCCCTCAGGGAAAGCGACAGGACAACCAGGAAGGAAAATCTGTGTCCAGTTGCTGCACCAGTCCCCCCCTCCAATGCTCTGCACCAGGCCATGTGTGTCCTCCCCACAACCACCCCAACCTCCCTCAGTGGTGGCTGGAGAAAGGGGAGGGATGGTGATTTCTTATCGTGCATGCTCTTCTCTGCCTTTCAAGGAGTTCCCCACCACCAGTGCCTCCACTGATGCAACCAGGCAGAGCTGGACATATGTCACCACCTCTGCTGCTCGTGCCAGGTGACATAAATAGCTTTGATGACCCTAATGCTTTGGAGATTATGGCTCCTGATCCAGGTACTCCCAGGACAGCCGTCCTGCTCGGCTTCCTGCCAGCAAAATTGTTGGAAATGCAACCTGGGAGGTCAGAGAGCAAAATGTGGTCCTGTCCTCCCTCCATGACCAGGGTCAAGCAGGGCCAGCGTGTTACCCTCTCTTGAAAGCACTGGCTCTGCTTCCTCCCTTGCTTCTTGGGAAGCAGGAAAGTCACAGGCTGACCTATGAGTGTGAGGGTTAAGCAGGAGGCACTGATGGCGTCTGTCTGGGAGCCAGCAGGTAAGTCAAGAATTTCCCCAGTAGATGCCTCACACCTTGGAGTGGAGCGAGCCACGGTGTTGCAACACCTCCTACAAGCTCAGAAGACACATTAGAGGAATTCACAGGATGGAAGCACTTCTAGGCCTGTTGCGTAATCCAGATAAGTAGATAAGTCTGCAATATTTGCACAACACTGTGTCCCTTCCTTGGCCTTGTTAGTAGTCTTGTTTCGCAGGGCTTAATTCAGGGGATCTGATGGATTGAGGACACCTTTCAGGTCATCTATTCCTTGGGAGGTGGCTGTGTCCCAGCTCTAGCGTTGTGGTACTGGGAGTGTTAAAGGGACAAGGACACCCTGCTGACAGCTGCACTTTATGCTCTGCAAATCTGTTCCAGCGACATTTTGGAAATGGCACCATGACACCCAAAGAAAGTAGTTGGGCAGCTTCTCGAGGAAGGGCTGTATCAGCGCAAAACCACCATGGGAAGAGAATTGTGACCTACCAGAGGTAAAACCTCTTTGCACAAAGAGACAGATACATACGCCCAATGTATCCTTGGGTCAGGATACATTCCTGACCAACTATTTACTTAATTCAAAGGGCACAGGGGGACTGAGTAGTGGCAGGACTCAGGTGTTAGGGAAAAAGATGGATATGGGTGAATGCATTGGTTGAGTACAGGCATGGTCCAGACTCCGTGAGGAACTGTCCTGCTTCCATAACCCCCCTCTCTGGGATTCACCAGGCAGCCTGAGGGGAGGGCATGGTAGCATCTACCAAGTGAATGGGTAGCATCATCTTGTACTTTCCTTGGGCTGTAGGTGCAGGGAGAATCCAGTCAGCAGGCTCCAGGGACATGCCTCTGAGAGCAAGGACAGGGAATAGAGCAATCAGCACAGCACTCTGAGCTCTTGCAGAGTCCTTCATTAAGCCAACAAACAGGGAACAATGTTGTGCTGAAAACTGGCCTCTCCCCAGCAAAAGGACCTGGGTGGTCAGAGCAGGAGCCTTGAGGCTCGGTGGGATGCTGCTCGTAGCTGCCCTAGACCCTCACATTGTGCATGAGCCTGAACTAACAGGCTGAGAACCTTCTGTCTGAAGGATCCCAGCCTGGTTATAGGTCACACCAGATGGATCTTCGCCTGTTAGGGGAATGGAAACCTCTTTCCCCTTTCTCTGTTTGGAGCATGGGATGCCTTGTCCTTGAGAGAAGATGCCTTCAGGGATCTGCAGCATTTCTAAGTTGCCACAAAGCCCTAGGAGGGACCAGAGCCCCAGGAGTGGGCACATTGCTCCTCACACTCTTCAAAGACATATAGATGCCCCATGCTTGTGGCTATTCAGAGGTCATCAGTCCCCGCCCCACTCTCCCACCACGGGGAAGATCCCAGAGCTTGCTGTATCCCAAGTCCTCTGGGCCAGCCCATGGTATTTTAGAAATAGAGTGTTTCTCTCCCTTCTGCGTTACTTTGACTTGCTCCCAGGCTACAGCCCTTTGGTAACATCCATTCAGAAATCCCACTCCCACCCATCCCCCCACCCCTGGCCACGGGTGCTCACAGCCACTGTGTGGGACTTGTGAGGAAACCATGCATCACTCACGGGAACAGGCGGTCAGGAGGCACAGAACAGGGCGAGCAGAGCCAGCGCAGCTGCAGCTCACAGCTCCCCGGGGGAGTCACCACTGCACTATTTATACCATCATTGAAGGGAGGGCAGGGACACCTGGCCCAAGGGAAAGGTTTTCCATGCTCTGATCCTTGTCCCTGGTAGGGTTGGTGACTGCCCATATGACTGCCCATAAAGCCACCTCTCCTGCCCCTTCCACATCTTAACTATGAACCATCTCTTCTACTTGTCCCATTTCCCACCTTGACCTCACCCACCCACCATGGGCACAGCCCAGACCTCTTCACCCAGCCTGGGGCAGCACCAGCAGGATCCTGCAGAGACAGAGAAAAAAAGCCATGGCAGCCTAAACCCCATTTCTGTTCATAAGGAGAGGAAGCAGAACAGAGCTGCCCCATGGCGTGTACAGATAGCTCCCCCATCTTCCCCAAAATCTCTTACTGGGGGGAGTGACAAGCAGCCAAGCAAAGACTGGCCAAGGAAGAAGGGAAGGAGTTGGCATAAGTGATGGCAAAAGACTTGCCACTCATTGCTTCTCCTTCTTGGTAGGGGTTGCAGTGCAGTTGCAAGATTGCAAAATCCATGCCTGTGATCTTTTTAAAATGCTAATTCTGGCTTCCCAATCTTGAGCTAGCCAGAGGGCCATGCTGAAATAACAAAAGACCATTTGTTTTCTTGAGGGGGGAACTGGAGGCTTGTTTGGTTTTTTCAACATCAGAAAGTCAGATCTTATATGTCTCACTGAACTCACTGAACTCACTCAACTGAACTTTTTGGATGGAAAAGAGCAGGTGGTTTTGTAGCATCAGATGCACCAGGAAAACACAGTCCCATTGCTTGAGCTGTGACAAAATGGTTAAACACGTCAGTTTTCTTGCTTGTTTCACTCAATAACTGAATAAACAGTGGGGAGAAAAGGTTAGTTCTTTAAGCTTCAGTTCTCAGCAGTGAGGACATGATGAAGCTCATTTTCTGCACGTGGGACTTCCAACAAGCCCTACAAGAAAACCAAGAAGTGTCAGACATGACCTTCCTGGCAAATCAAATGTGAAAAACAAGGAAGCCACACTAGGCAGGCTTTTTTAAGGAAGAAAAAAAAAGGGCACAACCCATTTATTTTTGCTCAGTAAATCCTCTCTAAGGTCACTGTACTATTGTAAACTACTACTCAGTTTGGCTGATAACAGAGTTTAGTGCTGGTGCTCTGCAGCATTAGTTTTGTGTGGATCCAAATTCATCCAGAGGAGGAGCAGAGCCTTGGAGAAGAACAATGAACCTGTGGTTGGCTGTGGTCATCTGTGGTGGGGATCTGAGCATTTAATCACAGCCTCCTGTTCCTAGCCTCGTCCAGACTCAAAAGACAGAGTGGCCCTGGCAAACCCTGGGGGCTTGACCCAGAAAAAAGCCCAAATCTGTGCTCAAAGGAGACAGAGGTCTTTTATGGGTCTCTTTCATGGCATTCAGTTCCCAACCAACAAGCACAGAGGGATGCAAAAATATGTATCCTGGTAACCATTCACATCATTTTCCCTTTTAAGTCACCCAAGGAACCAAAAAGCGCAGCCAAGAGAGGATGGGCACAGAGGTCATCCAATAAGTGCAAGAGTCTCCAAGATCAATGTCTGTCTCTCAGGTGTTCCTTGAAGTCCTACAGTCACAAGAGAGCTTTAGGTTTATGCACTGTTTGGCAGACCAAAAAACAGGTATCTGGCTAGGAAGAGATGGACTGTGTCCTGGATATAGTCCAGGACTGTTGAGAAAGATCAGTGTGGGGAGGCTCACAGAAACTCAGAGTGAGCCTCACTTTGCCAGATGAACCTCACACCTGTGTGACCTGCACTCAGCTTTTGCTGCCAAGATGCAGGGTGGCCATGCTCGGACTTTGCTTGCATTGCCACACTTGCTTTCATTTCCCCTCCTGATGGTCTCATTTTCTCCAGTTTTTGCTATTTAGTAAGAACATTTGTGAGGACCAAACATGGGACTCCATCAGTTGAAGAGGCCGTTCTGATGGACAAGCTGTGGCAAAACTCACATCACCATGGCAAGCTTAGCCCAAGGGGACCAGAAAGGTGCAACACAGGCACCATTGGAAGGTTTGGATCCCCAATGGGAAACAGACAACAGCGTCCTGCTTGCTGCTTGGGATGATCAGATGCAATCAATAAATGAGGGAAATAGATGCAACACACAAGACAAGGCAGAAGCGATGGTGCTCTGAGATCCAGCAGCCAACACCAAGGCTTGCTGTCAGACACACAGGGGAGCTGCCTGTCATTCTTCTGGGATCGTGGCCATATATTTCAGCAGGATCCAAGACTGGAGGTGGTATAGTCATAGCCCCCACATGGCCACAGGAGATATTGTGAGCTGCCTGCTGAAGCCCAGCATCATTTTCACTCCTGCCACACTGCAGTGCAAAGAGTTAAATTCTCTCCCTCCGCATCAGCACAGAGGCAGCTCCCAGTCACCGCCATCTGCTCTCATTCACACAGTGAGCACTGCACAGGCACCATTCAGTTCTCCATTTATTTCCTTTGACAAAACCAGAACTGCTGAGATCATGTGTAATGAAGGAGAAGAATGGCTGAGCTGCTCCCAGTGTGCAGGGGAAGCTGGGCTGGCTGGGAGCTGGTGGGGAGGGAAAGCATCTGATGGAGAAGGTCCTTCCCCCTGTGCAGCCAGGAGGGTGCTGTGTCCTGGGAGATGTCCCACTCAGCTGCAAGTGGCTGCTGGCATCATCCGTGTGGTGCAGAGAGAGACCCTGCCTGCCAGCCCAGCTCCTCAGGCAAGCAAGAGGGTTTATACCCAAGGAGGATCCTCCCTCTGGAGCGCATCAGGCTCTCCCTGACAAACTGTTGCTCTGCTCTGGCCCAGCAGCCACGCTCTCCTGCTCAGCAATTAACCTCCTCACAAACGCCAGTAACCCAGGAGCAGCCTCAAGAAGCCCTGAGAGCCTGTCTGCACCCAACCTGCCCAGAAGCTGCCCGGCTGAAATGTGTTGTTGCAAATGGGTGTGAACAGAAATTGCAGTTGCTACAGGGAGATGACCCAAGCCTCATTGAAACAAAAAAGGGAGGGCTATTTTAAAAAAAAATGATCCATTGTCCTAAAAACCTAAACCTTTCTATGTTTAAGAAAGTAACTTTTTATTTAGACATTTCTGGCAATTTGTAATTTGAAAGGGTTTTTTTAAAAGGTTGAAGAGGATAAAGTATTTATAAATTATTCAAATGAAATGTTTAGGTTAATTTGAACCAAACATTTTTTAAATGGCCTCTTCCATGAAATTTTCAACACTTTGTCCTAATTCAATCAGGGAATGGTTTCAGATATTCATAAACTCATGGGATGGGAAGTGAGATCTAGTGAAAATCAGCTGATAATTGCTCTTCTAAATCACTTGGCAAGCACTTGTGAAGAAACAAGTCACGCAAAAAATCAAGATGGGAAAAGTAAGCTAAATGCATACCAATGAATTCAGCTAGCTCTGGGCTGTGGAGGCCAGAGGCTCTAGTGAGTCACAGGCTTTTCTACAAGAGGGTGTTTTCTTCCTTGTCTCCACTTTTTGGCTCATGCAAATACGGTTTGTGCATCTTTCTCCTGCCTAGAGTTTGTTTTCTGGACATCCTGGCTGCGCAAACAGTGGCAGCTCGCGGTGCTGGATCCTGCTCCCCTGTCAGAGGTCTAGCATCCTGCAGACCAGAAAGAGCTCTTCAATGAGGTGGTGGCAACGGGGGAAGGTAGAGTTCTCAACTTTCTCAAAGCTGAGGCTCACAAACAGGAAGCGATGGGGCCAGGGGATGTTCATGCTGCTGCTTCTCCTCTGGTATCTCCCTGGGCAGAGCAGGGAGCTGGTGGGGCAGCGCGAAGCATCAAGGGTCCCATTTGAGCCTGGAGACCCCTCGCTGAAGGGCCACATTGCCCCAGTGGGGCTCATCCTGATGGCTCCACAGGATGCCCCTTACTGACCCCTTCCCACTGCATTTTCCATTTGCCAAAGGCGCTGGCAGCCAGCAATCGTTCCCACACTCATCTAGGCCAGGGGTGAATTGATTCTTAGGAAAAACAGGTCAATGCAACACATTGGGAGCAACATTTCCAAGATATCCCAGAAACCCAGTTAACTTCCCTGCATCCAATGAAGAAAGGCTTCAGAAATTCCCCAGGCAAGGTTAACCGGTTGGTCTGAAATACCATGACTACTGCCCTGTTTTTGATATCCCTTGCCAGGTAGCTCTCTATCCTGGCTGCTGAGACCCCTCCAACTCTGCACTGACTGTGTTTTGCAACCTAGATATTCCAGTAGGAGAGCTGTCCCCACAGAGAGCGTCTGTGCCAGGCAGGCGAAGCAGCTCGCTAGGTGCCCTTGTCTAACTTAATTCAAAACAAGGCGGAAAGGGAGCCACAGTGGGTGTTGGGGTCTGTAACTACAGCCTGTCAGCTCCGGCAGAGCAGGTTTCATTCCCCACCTCCACTCTGGAGCTCCACAGTGGTATTTTAGACAGTCCCAGGTATTAACCCAGAGGAAAGGAGGTACAGGAACCTTTCAGAGGCATTGCCAGGGGAGCTGCTGGCATAGTTTTATGCCATGATGCTAAGCAGTCACAGCTTTGTCACTGACCAAGACCCACGTGTCCCAGATCCTTTCATTCTAAGTAAAATAAACCACAGCAAGAGCTTAAAAGGCAGCTGACAGCATCTCCAGGTAAGAGACCACAGCTGGAATCGGCTGACAGCAATGAACAAGTGCAGAGCCCAGAGGAGTTTGTTCCTCTGCACATCCTGCTTTCAGTATTTTTCAGTTAGCTCTGACAGCAGAGGGTATGAAACTAGAGGCATCTGAGCACCACATTCCACATAAAAATGAAACTAATCAACTGCATGGTTTTAAGAAGAGGGTAATAACAGTGGGTAAAAACAAAATAGTTTGCAATTCCCTTGTGGCTGAAGAGCCTTGCACAACTGACACCCAAGAAGACCAGAGATGCTGTTTGGCATCCAACAACCCCCATTTTGAGGGATGCAGACCTGGATAACAAGCTGTTCAGGCCCCAACACAGTGGCCAGCACCAAGGTAGTTGGTACTCATAAAGTCTTGCAAGGAAAGGCAGCAGGTCCTGCCTTACCCACCACTGGTATCTCACAACAGCCTGCCCTGGTGATCTGCTGCTGACTGGGGCTACAGTGATCCTTTGGAGCACTTCTGGGTGAAGATGTAGTGTTTTCTGTCACCGACAGCCATAGGTGTAAAATAACTGCATTTTTCATCATCCTCTCTGGAATAGACTGTTCCTGCTAATCATAGTCTCCTACACTGCTCTGGCTCGTGGGATGGGTTTGATGCAGTCCCTTCCTTTCTCTGCATTGAGTAGGGAAAATCTGCCATGCTCAGCAAAGTGCTCTCCTGAGCAGGTAAATCTCAGGACTGCTCAGTGAGAAGGAAACAAGGAGACTGAGCCAGAAAGTGGCATGTTATTTTCCTGTATCTCTGCAAGTCACCGATATACAGAGGGAAGCATCACCAGCAAGTGGCCAGCATGGGTGAAACTGCTCAGCCTGCCACTGAAGAGTGTGCATGGCATTGCAGGGGGTCAGGAGCCAGATCAGACAGCTCAGAGCAGAGCACACCAGGCTGTACAGTGTGAGACAAACAAGACAAGATCAAGCCCTGCGTTTGGAAACAGCTGCAGGAACCACAGCAGATGACATTGCTTTTTCAACAGTTTGCAACTGTCAATGGAGCCTGCAGGGCACAAAGAAAATGCCAGCAGCACCCTCAGAGCACTCACAGTCCTGGGAGATGCTGGCCGGGGCACTGCAGAGACCCTCTCCTGTCTGAGGCGGATTTGGATGCTGGAGCCAGGTGGCTCCAGAACCAGTGATGGCAGCACTGGAAGAGGAGCTGGGGCAGTAGAAGGCCATGAGGTCAGACTCAGGGCAAGAGGGGTGAGCTGCCTCCATAGAGAAGGATGTGAACTGAGCTTCTGGCTGTATCACAGAGCTGATTAGAAAATATAAGGCTTGAGTTGGTACCAAGAAAACCTATGTCAACGAAGCCCTCAGTGAGAAGCCAGGGACCAGCATGTACAGAAGGTCAGGATGTTGTCCATGGGATGGAGAAGATTCCAGCAGTTATGGAAGGACAATAAAGGAATCATCCATACCACACTTTGGAAAGAAAGCTGGATTTCAAACAACTCCAAGAACTCATCAGGACTCATGTTGCCACTGCTAGCAGAAAGGGACATCCTGGCTCAGTGCAGCAGCAGTCCTGCTAGTGCTATGTCTCCTGCTGGCCTTGCCCTTTCTCCTACTTCAAGCATTGCATATAACTCAAAAGATTAAATAAATGCATAATAAAGGGAAGATTTTGGTCACAGCAAGAGGACTGTGGGGGCACAGCCTGTACCAAATATTTTTCCATGCTTGGTGCGTCACTGCAAGTTGGGGCAGGTGCAGTTAGAAAAACAGAGTCTATGTTTGTGCAGTTTAAACTGTTAATTGAGCTGTGTTTAGGACCTAGCAGGAAATTGAAACTCCTTTTTAAGATGTGGAGGCTACTAATGTGTAAGTAAATCACGTTTTGTATAGTTAATAACATCAGAACCTGGACAGGGACTCCTGGCAGGGCTGGATTAAACAACCCAAACTGCAATATCCATATAATGACTATAACATTTGCTAATGTCAAGGCAACAAAAGGTGCAGAGGGGTCGCACAGGGATGAGGGCTGCCTCTGGGACTGAAAAGAGCACAGAGGTGTCTTGGACCACAGGGAGGTACAGCCAGTTACCCCATCAGCCTGGGGAGAAATCACAGGGGTGGTTCTCTGCAAGCCCCCAGCCTGCAGCACCCCAACAGCAAGAGCAGACTGGTGCTGCAGGTGGATTGGCTTGGGGAAACTGCCCCCCAGCACACAACAACCCACAGGCTAGTGCCTAACACCAGCCATGTGCTGGCAGAAGAGAGTCAGTGTGCTTGGCTAGGTTCTGGCTTACATATGCATGCATATAATTTTATTACAGGAAGCTATGGGCAGCTGAAACTGGCCACAAACCACTTAATCTATACGCTCACAGGGTCTGTATTAATGCTTCTAACCTGGGAACCCATGGGAAAATGCCTCCACTGGAAACATCCTTTGTAACTTATTATGCTCCCTTGAGCTGCTAGAAGATGTGGTTGTGAGCTGTGGCTGCACAGATCCAGCCCAGCACTAGATGGATGAAGCTGGCACTGGAAGGCTTGCTCAGAGGCCAGACTGATGTGTGCCTCTGTGTATACGTTTAAGCAGTTTTCAAAGCTGTTTGGCTTTAGCTGTATCTCTACTAATCGCTGTTGCACCCTATCTGCATCTGAGATAGGTATCCAAACCTTGTCTGTCTACCAGAAGCAAGAGTCCAGCAGTTTCCACACAGCAGGAGCTGTAATCTTTTAGTGGTTTCATCTATAGAAATAAAAATGCAAACAACAACAGTTAGAAATAGCCATGGAGGTCACTGGGGAATTCAAAAATTACAGTTTCAGCTCAAGGTTCAATGCAAGATCATCTAGGAGGGGAAGGCAGTTTTTATTTTTGACAAACGTGATTCAATTCATACTCAGTCTCTCCCAGGTTTCACTTGCTCTTTCTTTCATGCTCCCATACAGGCAACAAGATGTATGTGCCCAAGTAGCCCAGTCAGGATCACTTGTAGTGACATGGAAAAGAAGAGGCAGTAGCTCTTAGTGCCTCATCATGGTTCCTGGATTCTCCATGGATGGGTGGCTGTGCACTGGGCCTTGTGTATGCCCCTCATACCCTTTAGGAACAGAAGATGACTGTGATTCTTCTGTCTCTTCATCCTGTCCTGCCTCTGTGAGTCATTAGGAAGGATGCTGATTTACTCATGCTGGATGGGCTACTTTTTGGGTGTTTTAGGCTGTCCTTTATTTTACTGCTCCAGATGTCTTGAGAAGTTGCATGCCTATTGCTCTGCTCTTGATGACCTGCTGATCTAGCCGATCAGCACATGCCATTCTTTTAACCCTTCTTCTTGCTGTTTCTCCTGCTGCTTTCACATCCAGACATCCCCATTCAGGTCAATTTTAAGTTTCTGTTACAGATCTCCACAGTCTGAGCTGAACTCCAAATTGCTGACGCCACATTACAAAAAACCCTAAGAGCACAGTGGGCCTGGGCTTGTCATTGCATTGCTGAGCACACGAACAACCACAACATCCTTCCCTCTTACCAGCTCCTTGGAAAGCTTCAGCATCATCATTAAAAGCTGAATTTAGACATTCATTCTCTCTGCAGAATCAGGGGGGCAGGGGGCATAAAGAGAGTATAGCACACAACCACCTTGTTTGCCATGGTATCTCTTTTGGAATCACTCCTTTCACCAGTCCAGCAGATTCCTGAAAAAATCCCACACTCACTGTGTTATACTGTGCTGTGGCCCTGTGGCTTTTAAACCGGATCTTCTTCGTGTTTAGTTGGATTCATGCATAGACAGAGAAGATCTGGTTTGTCTAAAACAGATGAGATTTGGCACCAATCCTATGACCATAAAAGGATCTGCAAGTCCATAAACAGTCCATTGATTAGCTGGGGTCTCTTCTATGTGACATTTCCTCTCCCACCTGATATCCACATTTGGGATCATTCCAGCCTCTCCCAACCAAGCTCCTAAGGGTTTCTACACACAAGGCCAAAATTAGAAGACCCAGGTGGACCAAGGACCATCAAGCTGTTTGTCAGGGTGTATAGCTTCAGGTAACCACCCAGCCATGTGGGGAAGAACTTCCAAAAATAAGCAACAGAATATGAAGCTGGAAAGACAGGAGAGAGAGACAAGAACAGGCTGGTAGAAACCACCAAGATTTCCAGTGCACCACAGAGGAATCTGAAGGAATTTCCACAGACCCTACTGGAAAAGGTTTCCAGCAGTGCAAAGTGACAGTCACTCATAGCTCGTCTCTCAGCAGCACCTTGGACAGATGAGCTGCTTGGACAGTGCGAGCCCCTGAGCCCTTTGGTCCTCCCTCTTGGTCTGGACCCTACAAGGCCCCAGATCCCACACAAAGCCAGGCTATTCCAGGCTAGGAGGTAAAAGGGGGACACACTGGGGACTGCACACATGGGAGCCCACAGCCTGTCCCAGTCCTGCAGAAGAAGGAATGCAGTGCAGGACAAAGCAGAGCAGTTTTATTGTCTCTCCTGTGACAAGGTGCTAGAAGAGGATGGGTCGGAATATTATCAGAGAAAGGGTGCTCACTGGAGGAGAGACGGGAAGGGCCATGAGGAAGGAGCCATCTCACAGGATGCACCAGGGGAACAAGGCTCATGGAGGCACAGTGTGCCCTTCTCCAGCTTTCTAAGGGCAGAAGAGCAACAAAAGTCAGTGGCACAGCTCAGGGTACCCCACGCAGAAGAACAGAGAGCAGCTCTGAGCTGCAGAGGAGGCACTCTCCATCCACTGTGCCTGTGGGACTGGCATGTATGTCAGGGGGGCTTTGACCTTCCTTCCTCCTTGCAAGTGGAGACATGGTACTCCCAACCCCAGAGGAAGCTGGTGGGTGGCCAGGGCTGGTGTCCCCAAACTAGCAAAGGAGTTATTTAAGCCAAGTGCCCCTTTGGACCTGAGCTGGCACAGTGCTCTTGTAGCACAGCCAAGGCAACCAACATTGTCCCCATCTGGGCCACCACAGGGACCATGTCTGTGACCACAGGATCTCCCTGCCATCAGTATCTGCTGCTCACAAAGCCACCAAGTGCCTGAGTAGCTCCCACACCTACAGACTGAGACCAAGCTGCCAGAGCTGGCCCAGCAGGCCAGCCCAGGTTGCAAATTCACAGCTGATGGGACAAGCCCTGAGTGGATGGGACAGCATTCCCAGGCAGCAAGCAGAGCCTCTGGCACCCTTCATGAGCTGTTCTCAGAAGGATTATGCTTGCAAATAAATTCAGACAGCAAGGACTCCTGAAACAGCCACTGTGCAGTCAAGGGACCATGCCCTGCTCCACTCCCACCACTTGCAGTCTCTGAATCGGGCTGTCAGGGTCAGGAAAATCCCACCCTGGCTGCTGGTCCCCCAGCCACAACCCCTGTGAAGGGTCTCACGGATACAGCTCTCCTTCTCTACCAAAGAGCTTTGCTCTTTGCTTCATGCCAGATGATCATAGAATCATAGAACCATGCCAGATGATCATGCAGCTCTTTGCAAGGGCAATCATCTTTTTTCTTTTTTTTTTTTTTTTAGGTATTTTCCACTTAGAAGTTCTCCTGCTCCTACAGAGCTCAGAGAAATGGGTCTCATTCTTATCTGCAACCATGAGCTGATAGCAGATGAACTCTGGCAGCTCTTCCAGGAGGGTGTGTACAACGTGATTTCAGCCATAAAGCCATCGTGGGTGGGGTGGCAGGATTTTTTTTTACCCTGCTCATTCTTCACTTAGATAGTTGCACTGATTTACAGATTCCCTGTGCCCCTGTGGATTTACATCTCCTGAGAGAGGAATGGCTTTAGATGTGACTGCCCAACTGCGTGTGCAGGAACGATGTCTTCTGCTGGGTGGAACCAGTGACTTGCTCTAACCCCCAGCAGACAGTCCGGGTGATATTGCAATTTTTCTCACCCTACCCAGGCGCTGTGCCTGATCCTGCGGTCTGATGAGGGGACAAGGGCTGGGAATCCACAGTGTCAGAAAGGTGGGACACCCTTGCTGGAGGTGTGTGGCAAGCTGGGCATTTCACAGTGCTGTCAGTGAGCAGAGCAGGACAAGGGGAGGGATAGAATTCACCTAACAGCCCTTTTGGGGAAAAAGGGGTTAAGGGATGGCTGTGCTGAGTGGCAGGAGGGAGCTGTGGCTGTTTTCAGCAGAGCTGAAGTTAGAACAGAGTTGTGGTGCCTGGACACCCCCTCTCCTCTGGCAGGGGGATGCCTTTGTGCGCACTCGATGCATAATAGATCCTCCGAGGAAAGAGATACTGTCGCTTTGCTCCAAATACAATTTCAATTAGATGAATAGAAGCATAATCCCATAGAGGCACTCAGCTGGGAACTGACCATGTGAGAGACAAGTGAGCCCTCCCCCAGCCAAGCAGTGAAAGGGTACACCCCCCCACCCCCCCAACCTGCCAGCGAGGAGGCCCCCAAACCCTCCAAGAGGGACCATCTGCTCCCATACCAGCCCCTCCTCCCGCAGCCCCCAGCAAAGAAAGAGCAAGGGCTGTCAGTGCCTTCTGCAAACAAAGGCAGCGCTTCAAGGCTGGTTCTTTGAGCACGCGCACACACACACACACACACACACACGGGACAGGGACAGAGGAAGAGGAGGGAGCAAGAGCCCCAGAGGCTCCTGGGGAATGCCCTGCATTCCCATCCTTGGGGCAGGTGATGTTCTGCAGGAGCACTCCTGGGGATGGGGCAGTGAACCAGGGAGAGCTCATTGTCCCCCCTGCACCAGGTGGTGCCACCACGGGGTAAGAGGAGAAAGGAAGGAGGAGACATGTCACAGAACTCACTCCAAACTCTGCTCCCTTCTCCTCCTGCTCTGCCCCCGGTATATCCCAGGGCAAGGACTTGCTTCTCCTGCCATCCTGGGCAAAGGGCAGAGCCGCTCCACCATCTGCCAGGAATAGACACAGCAGCAGGGCAAGCAGCGGAGCTGAGCGCTCCCTTCCCTCTGAACCTCGCTGGGCTCTCGGAGGGAATTTCCTCTCACATTGAAATTCTCAGACTTGTGCCTACTGCTGGAGAGGCAATTTGGGGAAAGTCTTGAGAAATGCAGGTTGTGCAACTGGGAGTTTGAAGTGATTTTCAACCCACAAGGCAACTGACAACACTTTTGTCAACAGCTGTTACCAAAACCCTCCAGGTCCACTGTTAGAGCAACCCCTTCCCAAGCAGGAGTGCACCACATTTGTAGGACATCACTCTGCTCCACAATGGATGTCCTCAGCTCACAGGTAAAAAACCGCCAGACCCTCGTCTTTGTGATGCCTTCCTCCATCCCTCCAGGCATCTCAACATCCTTCAGAACAAGGATGGGACAAGGGGGACCCTCCATCCAGGTACAGGTGAGTACCTCTGGAGTTATGGTGCTGCAGCACATGGAGAAACATCACTCAGTCCAAGGGGCAGCTTGGACCGCAGAGCAACAAGTCCTTTTCTTGCTAAAGTCAACAGCTTGGAGCCTGAATACACACAGCTGGGCACAAAGTGACTGGAGATCACATCTGCTTAATAAGAAGGGGTCATTGTTATGTTTTGTCACCCATTTCAGAGCAGATAGCACTTTAAAGCCATTTGGTTTTGCACTCTGAATAGTTAAAAAGGTCAGGCACTGAGCATGAGTAGTGGGGTGTTTTCCCAGCACTGGAGCACGATGTGAATATTCCCAGGTGTGAATTTTTGTCTGAACATCCACCGCCTTCCCAGTCCCACAGTACAGGAGGGCAGAGCTTTGATCTCCTCCTCAGCCAAGCCCCGCTGCGGGTTGTGCTTTCCCTGTCCCCCTCACTCTCCAGCTCCCCACTTGTTGCTGTGCAGGGGGCTCGGGTCCATGACACGGCGGGGGGTCCGGGGGCTTGGAGGCAGGGCACAGCCTGACCCTGCCTTTGATTTGCTGTTCATCTGAAACGCAGCCAGAACATACGAATGAGATGCCGGTTGTTGGTTGCCAGTCAAAGGGGCGCTCTTTTCCTCCTGCTTTTTGTGTGCTGGGCTGCGTGCTGGCCGTGCTGTGCACCCCCAGCCTGGCCTGCTCCCCACCATGCTGCTCCCACAGCACAGTCACAGACCCAGACATAAATCATGGCTAACCTTTGCTCTCTCTCATATGTTTGTCCAGAGGCTACAGAAATATTGCCCAAGCCATGTGATAGCCAGTGAAACAAAAATAACTTTTATTAAACTGTCCCACAGTGGGAGGGAAGGGGGAAGTTTTGGAAAGTCAGTACTTTTCACAGTAAGGGAAGGCATTTGGGA
This sequence comes from Gallinago jamesoni, assembly GCA_025769975.1. Taxonomy (NCBI): domain Eukaryota; kingdom Metazoa; phylum Chordata; class Aves; order Charadriiformes; family Scolopacidae; genus Gallinago; species Gallinago jamesoni. The sequence continues at coordinate 7,504,852 of JAOQGH010000009.1, forward strand.
AAGTAATGCAGACCAGGTATTCTTTTATCAGCAGGTAAAGGTATGTGTTAGGATCTCAAAAGGGCCAGATACACACCCTCATGATTCACATACAGTAGGGCTTTGCGCTCTGACTCTTGACGTCTTGTTTGCTCTTTTCAAAACCAAAACAACACACTTTCCCATCAACTCAGCTCTTTCCAACTATGCTGACTTTAAAAATCCTAATTCCTTTTCTCTCCTCTCCCTCTATCACTGCTGCAAAACAAAGACGAACATGTCCCAATGCCTTGTTACTTCTGAATGACACAGGATTAACCAGAAGGAGAAACCTGATTTTGCAAAACCAGTTGAGGTTTGAATTGCAAGAAAAATAAACACCTTGCTTTGCCCAATGCAGAACTGATTACAAGATGTTTGCATCTACCTGCAGATAAAGATACCACCCAGCTGTACGTGTATTTGTGATGCTAAAACTGGAGTCACAAAGGCTGATAATATTGGGAAAGAAAATTCCTGTTGGCTGAAGCCCATGAAAGCAGGCACCAGAAACCGTGGCAGAAAAGCCCAGTGAATATCCAGTCTGAGTTTCTGAAGAGGAATCATCTACACTAGAGCATGCAAATACAGTGCCATACATCTTTTGTATTCACTTTCCACAAACCTGCAACTGAATGAGTTTTACTAGCACAAATGTTGGAGGAAAGTGAAGTTCAAAGCTGCATGCATGAGTAACCATGGAAACTGAATTTTAAATTTGCACATGCGAGTATTTGTATCCAAAGTACTTTGTACACTCGGCCAATGCGGGAAGAGGGACACCATCATGTCACAACAGGCCAATCGCAACTTAGAATCACAGCTTGAATTTCAAATATCACCTACTTACAGCAAACCTCCGTCCATGGAGCAGAGAAAAGAGAAATGTGAAAAAACCTGCCTCAAATTGCCATCTGCTCGTGAATATTCCACAATTAGCAGAGACGGATTCTTTGGATACATTATTCATTGTGGATTATTCGCCCAGATCTAACAGCAATAGCGCAATGGGCATTTAAATATTGTGATGAGGAACAGTTTCAGACATAGAAGGTGTATGTGTCCCTTTGTATGAATATGGATGTGCTCCTGTCCTGCAGGAATCTCTGGGAATAATAGCTGTCTGGTAAATACCTTGTTCTTTGCACCAACAGAAAACCTAGAACTCCATGATAAACTTCATCTTATTTTAATCCCTTTTTCTGTTCATTTGTCCTCTGCCCCAACCCCTCCTCCCTTAGCTGGGCTACTAAGACACCAAAATCAGCTGCCATTTCGGCACTGTGCTGTTTCCGTTGCTGCAGCTTAGGTTATGGAAGAGGTTTGGTGAGACAACATTTTTCCACCACCCCAGCCTTCCAGTATGACCCACGTTAGACAGTGAAAATAATAAAAACAAAACAAAGCCCTCTAAGTGCAACACTGTGTTTGCAAGCATGGATTTTGAGGGGAATCTGCCCAAGTTGCCTTGCAGCTCGGTGTGGCCACAGCGCAGACGGCCTTCGGGCCCTTTTGCAGGTTCAGCTGTTGTGGCACGGAGCCAACTGCTCCATGGCCACCAGTGGCCGACCCACCCAGGCAAGCCTGTGTGCCAGGGTCACGGCGAAACAGAGAACACCCCAAAAAAACTTAAACTAAAAGCGATGACCAACAGGCATGGAAAGAAACAGCCTTGGGAAGGGAGCAGGCTTGGAGGCGCGCAGGAGGGAGCTGTGAGGGAGCCAATGCAACTGGGCCGTGCCAGGATTGCTTAAGGAGAAACAGCACAGAGAAAGGAAAGGGGAAAACCGATAAGAAAAAAGGAAAAAAAAAACAAAAAACCAACAAATCTAATGAAAGAGTCCAAAGTAGCACAGGATGGGGTTATGCAACTTCAGTTTCTCCAGTGCTGTTTGCAGACAAATACTCCCCTGAAGCAGCATGGACTTGTGCAAGGGGAGGTTGTGAAATCCCTGAGCTGCTGCCAGACATGTCCCAACCCTGCCAGGCAGCAACGCTGCACTGCAGAGGACAAGCCAGGATCCTACAAACACTGCAGCAAGGCTCTGGGGTGATGTGCACGCAGACCTTCACCATGGAGTCTGGGCTGAGGTCCCTTCTCAGTGCCATGGCGGCCTGCAGCTCATCAGTCATCTGTCAGGCAACCTCTCCTGAGGTCTCATCAAAACAGTGCCACCATCTCACACTAAGAGGTGGCCAAGGATAGACAGGACAGCTTCTCTGCTATAGTAGCTCCCAGGCTACTACTGATGCAGAAGATGGTGGTCTGGCCTGTGATAGGCCAGGGTGTCCCATGCAGTGTCATACACCGGCACAGAGGTGACTCTCCAGGTGCTTATTTCCTTCCCCACTGGCAAAAAAATAGCTCCTGCTGAAACAGATGAACATGAGAAACTACCATCCAGAAATGCCTGCAGTGTCCAGTGCTATGTGTGCTCAAAGCTCACAAGGAAACTGATCTTCCTTGGGGTGCTTAGACACACTGAACCTAATTTCTTGGTCCCAAAGGTTTTAGGCAGGAGGAGAACCTTGGGTCTATCCCCAGGCACCCAGCTTTAGGACCTTGGGCAGCTTTGGGCAGGATCTGCTGAACTCACACAGGCCCAACAAGGATCTTGAGAAGTTGTCCTGAAGGCAAGCTTGTAAAACCCACCAATGTGGGGCTTCAGGAGCCAATGTGCTCTCTGGGAGATCCCATGGAAGGACTGTTGGGGTTTATTTAGACCTTCCTACATGGATTCTCATGATTGTTGGCTAGCTGGTTAATTCCCAGCTGGAAGAGCACCCTTGATAGTGGGATGATTGTCCCATGTTTGGGTTAGTAAACCTGGAGGGGTGTCTTCCCTCAGCTCTGCTCTGTAGGGCTTGATTCAGTGCAAGGTGCACAGAGGCACTCCCCTGTCACACTCTGCAAGGATGGGATTGGGTAATTCAATGGTGATTTGCTTAATAGTGTAAAAAATGCATTTTTCATCCCTTTTAAGTTCAATACCGAAGTTTAACTTGCAGCATAAAGTTGGTTGAAAAATATTTTGCTATCTGGATTTGCAGTGCCAGAGGGCAAGGGACAGTCCTCTTTCACGAAAACATCTAGAAATGCAGAGAGCCAAGGTCAGGGAAATTGAGCCCCATTTCACTGGCGCTTTCCTTCATTCTTCAACTACAAAACCCACACAGCAGGGATCATCCATTCCACACAAGCAAAGACAATAGCTACTGCATTAGTGAATTTCAAATACAGACCAGGACCTACCCCATCTCCCACCCTAGGAGGTATTTCTGCTCTTGCTCAGATCTGGAAAAAGAACAGCAGTTGTATCTCAGACTTCCAGATGTTGCTTCAGTTGTCCCAGGCTTGCAATGCTCCAGAGACCCTTTGGAAGGAGGCAGGACCAGAGAAGGATATGATTTCAGTGCCAGTGCAGCATCAGACCCACCCCAATGAGCCTTGGAGCATCTCCAAGCCATATCATGCTGCACAAGCTGGTGCTCCTCATTTCCTACAGTAGTCACTCAGTTCCTCGACAAGCCTGGAAAAAGCAGTTACCAAAGACAACTTGCCTGGCCAAAGCAACAACTGGCCAGACGAGGAGCACAGGCTGAGCCTGGAATCAAAACAAAGAGCCCTGAAGAGGGAAGATGAATGTGCAGTGGATGGAGGGAAGCATCAATTCCCTAAGTGGAACAAAGCAGCTCCATGTCTTGTCTGGTTCTTTTTCTCTTTCCTTTCCATTGTTCAAAGCCTTTTTCCCAGGTGCAGCTGTGACCATGCACCCTTTTGCCTCTCTTTCCTGGCCAGACAGACAAAACACTGGAAGAATTAAAAACTGCTGTAACATTACTGTAGTCCAGGATAACATCTCCTCCAACCAGCAAGAGCAAAACCTATCATCTTTGACCACCATCCTGCTCTGGACAAGGGCTCTGGGTGACAGCTACCGAATTGTAGCTCAACATGTTTGAAGCTGGGAGGAGAGTCACTCCATCTTTTTGTCCATCTCTTAGACAAAAACTTCAAGCCCACCTGGGATGGGAAAAGGCTGGGGTAAAACTAGAAAGAATGAGGAGAAAACCAACCAATTCCAGAGGACAAGAAGGGAAATGAGGAAACGATGTGAGGGTGGCAGTGATGAGTTTTACTAAGTGCTACCTGAACTGAAGCCACTTTCAGAGCAAATTTAGGCCATGCCAGAAGGTGGTCAGTAGTGACTTCCCATCTGTAAATCAAGACCAGTTCATCTTGATAAGTTTCCAGTGGAAATACAGTTAGGCCAAAATAGAAATTTGCTATTGGAATGTGTCAATTTAGATCACATTTTCTATGGAAAAAAGTCAAAATTAATCATTTCATTTTTCCATTCTCATTTCCGTGAGGTAGAAAGTTTCATTTGACCATGATTCATTTAATTTAAGCTAAATAACTTTTTGAACCAGAATAATATATGTGCATCCACAATAGATATTTACCATGTAAATCTTGCTGAAATG
>JAOQGH010000009.1:7514078-7528615 GCA_025769975.1 Gallinago jamesoni
AGGCAGAAAATGTTTGTGTCATGGCAACACAGGAAAAAAATGCCACGCAGACACTGTGTCCATCAGCCAGCACAGCCCATGCTCAAGCTGGTTGATGCCACTGGCTTTTCTAACAGTGACACCAGACCCTACTCCCACTATGCTCCCACTAACCCACCAGCTCAGAAGCCAAACCAGCAGGGGCTACATGATCCTAGAGCTGTCCTCACCTGGAGACAGCAGTTTCGGTTACACATGAGGCATTTTTCACTTGGATAGGGATCCTTGTGCTCATCCCCACAAAAGTGCCCCAAATCAGAGCTAATCCTCTCTGTGCCTCCAAAATGAGGATGCACTAGGCGACTTCACAGGGAAGAGCTACTTTGCAAAGTCCACTGAGGGGTTATTCATCCAACGCACACAGGCATCCCTCCAGCTCCTGGCACATCTTCCAGCCTGAGTGCTGGAGGTGGTTGTGTCCCATCCTGTTCAGGCCTTGCACAGGTCATGATGTCCACAAGTAAAGTCCATCCAACGGGAGGGTGGAAGACTCGGCACTGCTGGACACCAGCACACAGGCATGTCACTCCCTGCACACCCGCATTTCCAACCTGCTCTGCTCCCCTTTCTCCTCACTCTTGCCCACCCTTTTGCACAGCTCAGTCATGGTTGATGACACTTCCTTCCAAATTACCATTAAAAAGACCCAATAAAAATGGTCATATCTGTACTGAGGCCAGGGAAAGAAAACTTCAGCTTCACGGGACAGTGATTCAGCAGTGCATAACCAAGGTTATAATTGAAGCTGCACTTACTCATGCAGTTTGGGTGCTGGTATCTGCCTGAGAACACCAAACCACACTGTGTCAATTACAAGCCAAGGAGAGGGCCAGTCTGGCGTGTTCTTGCCCCAAACACCTGCCTCCTGTCCTCAGCTGCCCGCCACACTACATGAGACATCTCTGACGGGGGGGTCAGGCTGCCTTCCTCCCCCTTCTCCACCAGCAGCACCTTTGCCCTGCTCCAGGTGCAATTAGACCTGTGCAGTCAGCTAAAGATGAGCGAGCTGGATTCTTGTCGCCAAGGGCATGCTCTGAAGACAAGGATGTTGTGTAAGAATAAACAGATGGCATGATGTGACCTACAGCATCTTTACTGCCACAACGATGCACGAGAAGCAGAACAGCACAGGTTGGCTCTAAGATCCCATGCTGACAGGTAGAAAATATTGTGTTCCCTGTCTTGTTTGAACTCCAGAGTCACAGACACCAAATATTTTCATTTTACTCCATTTTCTGTTTGATTTGTAAAAAGTTGGACAAGGAGCTCTGCACCCTGCTGCTGTTCACCCACACTAACTCTTGATGCCCTGGGGAGTTTCCAAAGAGCAGGTGAAGTTAACACTGGGCCAAATGTTTAGAAAGGGAAAGAATAATGACTCAGATGCATTTGCAGGCTCATCTGTCTGGGCTCTAATGCCAGCTGAAGGAGCAATTGATACACTATTCTGTTAGCAAGGAATTAAAATAGAACAATATAATTAAGACGAATTACATGGTTTTATGGAAACAGATTTTGTCAGACTAGCATGGTGCTTCTTGAGGAGATTAAAATGTGATAATGCAAAAATGCTTCTAGGTGAATTTCTGACAGAGGTGTCTGAGTTGGTGCCGCAGATTAGCTCTCAGGGATCAAGTGCACAAGCCACTCTGCTCACAGGGTCATCTCAAAACCATCAGTAACCACCTCTCTGTGTTCCTGGCCAGGACTCAGCCTTTCACATTTGCTACCTATTTCATGGGAAAAAAAATAAATAATCAAATCTGTAGCACTTTCCAGGAGAAGCGTAGTGCTCTGCATGTGGTCTTGGTGTCCAGTCTCCCCAGAAGTCAGGATGAAAAGTCCCACTCACACCCCCCGGGATGCAGGGAGAAAAGCCATTGCCTGGGCTAGCAGAGGTACAGAACAGCAAGTCTTTTATTGGGACACACAACAGATTCTTGTTGTGGCGACTGGGAGAAGACCACTGAGCCCTGAGTGGGGAGCATGGCTGGGTGTCTGGGAGAAAAACCCCAAATACTCAGGATGAAATACTGCTTGGACCCTGGCCTATGTTAGTCTGGGCTGCAGCCACGGTACTGTAACCTTTTTGGGTGACAGAGGGATGGACCCCACTGAGAAATTGGGGCCATACATGAAGAGTTCAGAGGCAGTCTAGTGACTCTGGGGTGGCCCCTGGTCAAATCTCAGGCTCCCCCCAGGCAGAACTCAGCAAGGCTCGGAGACTGCCGGAGGGGATGGAGTGGAAGGCTCTAGTGTTTCTCAGTTTGTTTTGATGTCAGATCCTGCATATAATGTTTTTTCTCATTGTCCTGGGGTCTCTCCAATAATGAAGATACAGTATAATATTTGCAGACAGGGCAACAAGTAACTGGCAGCAGCACATACTGGTTGAATACTTTCAGGAGAAACCAACAGCAAGAGGAACGTGGAGCAGCAGAAGTGTGGCACACAGCTTGGTGTCCATCTACATACATTCAGTGCATCCAGCAGCCACCACCAGCCCAGATGCAACAATGTCCAGTTGGGATCCATGCAGGGGCCATGGCAGGGGACCCCTGAATGGGTGCTGAGAAGCCAGGCTCATTCCAAGAGGTTGTTTATCATCCAAGCACACTCTCCTGTTGCACAGGTGTCCCTTGGCCTGTCTGACCCACAGACAGTGAAAGGTTGGCTCCATGGCTCCTCGTGTGGCTGACCCCAAACCTCCATCACTGTCTGGCCCAGTGTACTCACCACAGCTGTGCCTGAAACTTCCTGGATGAAAGACCTCTGAGGCTACATGGAAGAGATGGGCCATGTCCCACAGTGAAGGTATACATGGCACAGTGCGCAGGTCACCAAGGAACAGAAGTGTTAGCTGGGAGGAATCTCTGGAGGTCCCTAGTCCAGCCACCCGTTTGAGGTACTGCCAGTGACAGAGAATGTCACCCATGGCTTTGTCTAGCAAAACATTTGGAAGCCTTTGAAAATCTGCTGCAGCAAGAGTCCAGAGATAAAGCAGTAAATGGCAAGAGAGAAGACATCAGCCAACTCTCCTGCAGAGATGATGATTAAAGGAACAGTTTCTGGAGCAGCTCCTTCTTCACTCCTGGGCTGTTGCACCCTGTTACAGACTGGAGATGGGAACAGTACCTCAGGATGCTGGCAGTGTCTCTGGGCAGTAAGGCAGAGCTTTTCTGTGTTAGGAGCTGTACAGTCACTGCGGACACTCTGGAGAGCCCATGGTCTGGCTCCTTGATGAAGTACACATGTATCTGGACAGATGAAGAGCCCACAGAAACCACAGGACAGTCCTGATGTACTGATAAGTGGTGAGCTCAACCTTAGGCATGCTCAAAGTTTTCACTGGCAGCAGAATAAAGCAGAGAATGAAAGGAAGGTTTGGTTTTTCTGTTGTTTATCTCCCAGCATGGAGAATAGCACAGCAGAAAGACCAAAGCGTGAGAGGCAACAGAAGGAAACCAGTGCCTGAATGAACAGTGGTGGGAGTGGACTCTGTGGTAAGCAGGTGCACAGGAGACAGTCCATGGAAGGGCTTGAAAGTGAAGGCAAGTACCTTGTACTTGGCAGGGCAGGGCTGGAGGTGTGGGGGAAGACAGATTACATGGGAAAGCAGCAGGACAGCATGGTCCTTCAAGCAGTGATATGGGTGGCTGGGGTTTGATGCTGAGCAGATGAAGAGAAATGGCTGCTGTAGTCACCCAGGCGCGACAGGGAAGACACAGGCCAGTGTGCTCTCGGTATGTGGACAAGAGCAGAAAGGCTACACCACTGAGATATTAGACACAAAAAACCTACAAATAAGGTATTGCCTGGGCACAGGAGCTCAGGAGGTAGACTGGGACAATCCTGGTTTCTAGGGTAAAACAGGAAAGGCAGAGCTGGCCCTGGTGACTGAAGGTACCCAAGATGGTGGAGATTAAGAACTCTGGGCAAGCGATGTTCTGCTTGAGCTGGCAGCTGATCATTCTGTGATCCTAAGTCCCCGGTCATGGCCATTAGGACATCCAATTTGCTCCCAGTGACAGCCCTGCATCCTCAGCACATTGCACCCCCAATAAATAAATAAAATAATCCTCTCCCATCCAGGTCTGGAGCATCAAGGGAGCATTATGGAAGAGAAGAGGAGCAAGAGGAGGCTGAGGCCAGCTGGTGTCCCTTAGCCCCTTGGCCAGCCAGCAAGAATTGGTGCAAGAAAAGCACTGTTCCAGGGCATGCGTCTTGAGCCCACCTGAACCCCCTTAGGGCAGTCCCTTGGCACCCATGGCTGCTGTGTGCAGGTGCCAGCCACACTGAGGCAGGGAGGACTGCATCCTCCTGCATCCTCACCACCTTTCCCTCTTCATGGTCCAGACGCTGCTCAGGTGTAGCCACCTGCACCCGCCCCTCATGAAGAAGGCTGCAGGGCTCCTGTGCTCCTGTGCTGGGGAAGGTGTCTCCTGCCACTTGTCTGTGCCACCCAGCAGCTCTGGGACACAGAGGGCCAGTCTGTGGCATCCAAGGTGCTGACAAAATCTGGGCTGAGCAGGGAGAGGGGCTCTGTGCCCAGACACCTCTGGAGCTGGAGAGTGATGCTTCCTTTCTGGCAGGATCCAGCATGTCCCTGACCCCAAAAAAAAAGAGAAGAGACAATGCCAGGAGAGAAGGCAGCTAGAGGGGCTGGAGAAACCCTTACTCCACTCCCAAATTTTTTCTGCACATCGTCAGCTGAGCAGGAAACATTGCTAAAATGCCAGAGAACCCCAAACACCTTTGGGGTTTTCCCTTGCCAGGAGTTAGAAGCAATTCCCAGGGCAGGAACTGTGTCACAAAGGCTGGCAGCCCAGAGGCTGAATGGTGCCGTCACTTCCGGATCTCACTATGTGCCACATCCTTCAGTAATGTAGGCTCTGCACAGCAGACCCTTCCTCCTGGGATTTCCAGCCAGCAAAGGCAGGAGGGGACAGACCAGGCATGTAGAATTTCTCATATTACACCCTGTGCCATGTGGATGGTAATCAGAGTCTCTTCTTACACTGACAAAAGGAAAGAGATGTTACTCACAGTAGGATTTTCAGCAGAGCTCAGCAGCCATGTGTAGCTCACGGCATGTGATCATGCCCCTTGGCGTTATGGCTGTAGCCCTAACTCTGGGCTGATGCACATTCCTGCATTCACCTTATCTTGCTGGGGGAAGGGGCTGCTCCACGACCCCACCTCCTGCAGCATCCTGAAGAGGCAGCACCCAGCTTTCTGCCTCTAGCACCCAGAGTGGCTTTTACCTGCTCCCCAGTCCCCAGAGGAAGGAGGGCAGGAGGCTTGTTTAGTGGGAGGTGTTACACAGGAGTCTTCATAGTCCATTTAAGTCACTTCTTATTACAGTATATGTTTATATATACTTATATGCTCAGCACATAGATTTTTATAGATCTCTGTGCTCCAAAGGCACTGCAGAAATAGCACATGGCTACTCCACTAGCCACGGTAGTGTCTGACCCCAAGGCATCCTTGCCATGGTACCCAAGAGAGCGTGCTCCAGTGAGGAGCTGCAGCAACTCATGGGGGAGCAGCGAGATGTGTGGCGGCACCTTCTCTGTGACACCTCCCAGGATTTCACATGGCCGTGCTGTACGCAAAAGCACTGGGGAGATGTGAACAACACTGCCACAAGGATCCAGGTTTGGTTTTTCTGCTCATTCTGCCTTGAGCGTGAGACAGTGGTACCAGGAGCCCCCAACAGCAGCGCAACTGGAGGCTGCAAGGCACAGCCCTTGCTGTGGGAACTGAGTTGTCAGCCTTTCACTTTGCCCTAAGTTTGGCAGATGAACAGGCACCACCCCACAGATCCCCTCCATCCTCCATGGACCTCTCACAACACAGCACTGCTAACCCCACATACACAGCAGCCCAGGAGGACGCAAAAACTGGGATCACCATGAGCAGACCCCTCCCCACCTTGATGTCTCCAGCACCTTCTGGAAATGCTTCTTTTTCTGGGCCTTCCCCGAGAGCTTTGCTCTTGGGGCACAGCTCCAGAGTGATCTCCAGGTCATGATCTTTCGCAGCAACGAGCTGGTTGCTCACTCCTGTGAGCAGGTCCCTAGCCCAGGGTGCCTGTGCAGACCGCGTTACGCACACACACGTGCATATACACACAGCTGTTTGTACCCAGCCAGCAAAAACCCAGGCCAGGAATCTACCAGCTGAAACACCAGCAAAGCAGAGCTGTGAATCACTGCTGGGCTGCAGGGCCGTGTTGACTCTCAGAGAGCAACTTTTAGTACCGACAACCATATAACGAGTAAAAGCCTTGAACTGGAAATGCAAATAGACATATAATTTATATTTAATAAGGCAGTTAATGTACTGTGTGTCCAGTAAAGTACCACCCAGCTCATATCACCCATTTATTGAGGTTACTCTACATAATAAATTCCAAATGAGTGATAATGGCTATATTTGGAATTATATTAATAACTGTGCATATATATCTGAAGCCAGAGAGATGAGGGTATGGCAAGTGCTGCACTTGCCGTGCAAGCACAGCAGCAGGCAGTCCCGTGAGTATTTTGGAAATTTTATGTAATTTCTATCAGCTCCAAATGAAAGAATTAATCAAATCCCCTTGCACCCTGGCAGAGGGGACCTGCTGACAGGTACTGAAGCAACCCATATCATGTACAAGTGATTGATGTAAAGGAAATATTTAAAGGGAAACAATTTCTGCAGTGTTTCAAAGTCTCCTACCCAGATTTGAGTGGGACACTTGCATACGAATACAGCTGTGCAGGCTGGGGGAGAAAACCTGTAATTTCAGATACCCTGGAAGCAAAAATGTTTAAGAACACCTCAGTTAAATTAAGTCCTCAGGGGAACCAGGAAATATCAAATTCAAATGGAAAAGAAAAGTTTATTTTGAGCACCACCAAAAAGCAGAGAAATAAATGGATATTCATTACAAAAGAAAGCACAATACTGTAAATGTAATTTATTGAACCATTTGTTTCAATAATACGTTTAGTTTTCAGTATTTAAGTAATTTATTTTCAGTAATTTACATTTTGGGGAGATGTGCCAGTTGAAAAGTCTCAATTCCTTTTAAGATCTTTGTGTTTCTTGGGCTCAGTGATTTGCTGTCATAGACACGGATTGAAACGGGATTTTTTCCTGACTATTTTTGTTTTGGCCAATGCCCCTTGTTGTATCACTTGGCACAACCAAGAGGAGATCAGGACCTTCTTTATAGTAAGAGATGTGGTTCAGAGAGAGGTGTGCAATCTGGCCTCTTAGCAGACTGTGTTGTAAATGTTAGGGCAAAACAAACAGGGTTGAGCCCAGAGGAAGAACGTGACCCAGGAGGACCGCAGACAGAAGCCCAGCCGGGCTTTTCGTTCTGCCCAGTCACTTCTCAGGATGGTGGGGTTTCCCAGCCTCACACTGTCCCCCCTCACATGTGCTTTCAGCCAAGACATGCATGCTATTGCACAAGGACCAAGTCTTATTAGGCATTTCTGAGCTCTTCTTGCCCCAAAGCAGCAAGCTGAAGAAGAGATAAGCTGTCCTAGTGTCATCAGTCTCTTGGAAAGGGAAAGACTTTCAGACTTTGTCTTGAAGATCAAGTGTTATCAGACAGACAAAGTACGGCCCACAGCAAGCACTCCAGCCTGGTGGCTGCACTATTCTCTGCTCCATGAATGGGTAACAGGAGTGAAAACTGTGGCTGAGATGGTTTTGCTTGCAAGGCAGTGGTTGCTCAAGTATGTGGAACTCAATGCAAGGCCAGGAGCTTGCAAGCCTTTTCACGTTTTACTGCCCCATCACATTGAATTGTACATGTGTGTTGCCACTGGAGAAGACGGACTCTGCAGGATCTCTTGGCTTAAGGGTTTTTTCCCGACTTACCACTCAGTGTCTGGAGGACTTGGGCATGCTTTGAAGGCCCAGACCCATTTTCATACCCCTGAATCTTCAGCATCATCCTTGCAATCACCATTCAGATGTTAGCTGCCTGGTTGTCACATCTTTCCTCCTGACCAGCTCCATGCTGCTCAAAGCCTCCAAGTGAGTTTCCAAAAGCTTCTTCCCTAGAAGCCTTCCTGAGGCAGAAGCCCATGAAATTCACAGGCAGGACTTATGGTATATGTGGATCTTTATCCTACAGCATGGAGCTCTCCAGGACCACTGCACACTGGAGTCACATCTCTGCTCTTCAGGAGGGTCCCAAAACCATCACTGACATCCAAGGGACCCTCAGCCTGAGGCATGGCTGGCAGCAAGGGCTGCTCAGAAATTATCCAGGCACCATGGGACTGCCTGTCTTAGGGGCTGGGTTTCAACCCTGAATTTAAGGTGTAGTCTGTCACTGTTGAGTGTCCAGTACCTGGTGAAAGGGTGCCCAGTGCCCTCACTTTGGTGGCACATGCCCAGCACCTGGACAAGGCCAGGAACCCAGCCTGAAAATGTCCTCACCCTGCAACCCAGCTCACTTCTGTTCCCACACTGTCCCATATAGGACAGACCGCACAGCCAGGATTCAGCTGGCATTCACCAGCTGTAGATAGACTGTAGGAAAAGGACAGGACAGGGTTAAACCCTGCAGTTTCTAAGGGTTAATAAAGCAGGGCCAGCCCTGCCTGCTTACCCTCCAGTGCTTGCACTGGATCCTCACTTCATCCCTGCAGAATCAGGAGCCAACAGGGCTACAGCCACCAAGTGTGTGTTTGCTCTTCCTACCCTGTGCATCCCCCCCTGCATCCCCCTCACATCCCGCCTACATCCCCCCCTGCATCTCCCCCGTACCCCTCTCCTCAGCCCGTGCCATCCTGGCACAGCCCAGGGCTGCAGCCCCACTTGTAGCTGAGCCCTGCAAGGGCTGCTGGGCAGGCAGCTAGAAATGCAAAAGCCAAGCCAAGATCATCTCTGCGAGCATCAGATAACAGTTCAAAAGGCAAGCATCTTTTCTCCTTGCTCTCAGCCTCCCTCCCTCTGTTTCTTTTAAGCACAAAAACAGCACCAAAAAAGAAAAAGAAAGGGAGGGGGGAGGAAAGAAAAGAAAGGGGTGAATTCCAGCCAGACAGTAAAATGCCATCTGTCTCCTGACGGCTCATGTGACACTAACAGACATCCACTGTGAGCTGGAGCCAAAGGCACGGCAGCCATGATCCCTGTCACAGCGGGCGAGGGAGCACCCTTTCCCCAGCCTCCACTCTCTCCTGAACACATCAAAAGTTTTTGAGCTGGGAGGAAAAAATAAACCATGCCCATCCTTGCTGCCCTTCCCACAGAGAAACTTGCCTAGGGCGGTGGTGGAGATGGCAGTGTCAGGCTTTGGAGCGGGGCTGTTTGTGTCGTGTGACTTTTCACCAGGCTGGGATCCCCTCAGATCCACCTGTTTCCCTCTCAAAAGCAGCTCCTGGAAAACAAAGAACGTGAACAGCAGGCAGCCCACCACCCCCACGCAACCCAACTGCTTCATTGCCTCTAGGGAAAGAGCCTCACTGACCCTGGGACCCTCCTGGGCTAGGAGAGCAGAGACGAAAAGGGACTTGTACAAGACAGATGTGTGGCTGTGGCCGCCAGTGACCGGTCATGGTCTCGCCCTGCAGACGCTGCCACAAAGAGGGAAGCTGCAACTCACGTTGCCTGGGAGCACAGATGTCTCTAGATGACATCATCACTTCCCAGAAAGAGATATGGCCCAATTCAATCCCAGAGGAGATGGCAGGGAAGTCCCTGTGCAGTCGGTGGAAGAGGAAAAGCCCCAAATGTTCCTGATTTCCCTGGATTCCCAGCAGTGATGGTTTCAGGAGAGCAGGACTTAGCGGGGTGTTGGAAGGTGAAACCTTATTGCCCTACATCCCAGGCTCAGCACCCTGTGAGGAGATTGCCCTGCAAGGGGGAAAGAACTCCACTCATGGCATCCGCTGAGTGGTCTTGGGTGGGCTGGGTACAAGGCCAAGCACCTGGACAGAGGCATGACCACCCTCGTGACAGCTGGGGCTGCAGGGACGGCACAGCAGTCAGGTGTCCACACAGCCCTTCTCTGGAGCACCAAGCCAACCATCAGGAGCCAGCAGTGATGGCCAGCACACACCTCATTCCCTACGAACCTCTTCTCTTTCCCAGCCTCACCATCCAGGCCACTGCTCATGGAAGTGGAAGGATCTCACCAGCTTGGTCAACTTGGAGCTGAATTGCTCATCTCCTGAACCTGTCTCCTAGGAAGAGAGGTGCTGAAGGAGCTGGGGGCATGATGTGAGGAGGTGCAGGAGATGGGCTTTCCCTGCCTGACAAGGGACCAGCAGGATGATGCTACAAGGTTCCACAACACCCTTGAGGCCTTCCCCACAACCATACCAACCATACCACCTGCCAGTACTCGGGCATGGTTGGGCACCCTGTCAGGTTCTGGGCACCTTCCCTAAGAGGAGGTGGAAGTCCAGGGCAGCAGGAGGTAGGCAGCTCCCACCATCCCAGCTGCAAAACATCAAGTCCCTTTTGCACCCAAGAAGGTGCTGGCACCTTCTAGAACAGCCTGGGAGTCACTCATGGCTCAGCACTGTCCAGGGGGGAGATGCTGCTGCCAGCATTGAGCACCACCATAACCCCTGCTCCATCTCTGGGTCTGACAACATACGGTGTCTTTCTAAGCCTCTGAGCCCAAAGGCAGGTGCAGGCCTTGACCTGCAAGTATTCATTTTACATTTTTTATTAGAAGACGTGGAGTTACAGTGTTTGCAAACGCAATTTCCCAAGGGCAACCCCAGACAAAGGAAGGCAGAGGAAGAGCCCAGCGCTCAGCAGGTTTGCTCCCACCAGATCCCCAGCGTGGGCTGGGATCCTGCCTCATGACAAGCGCAGCACAAAGCTCACCTGGCTCCTGTCCCACCTCCACCACCAAGACTGAAGCAGCCTGAGAGTGGCTGCCAACAGCCTAGTCCTGCCAGAAGAAGCCACCAGAGAAACGACACCACATTTCACACTATGTCCTCCCTGCTGCCTTCAGGGACAGCCCCGGTCTTTGGCATTGCCAGAGGGATGAGAGAAGGGCTGGACACACAGCCACCTCTTAAGGGTGGGCAAAGAAAAGGCAAGATTGGCCTAGGGCAACCCAGGAGAGTGCCAGATCATGGGGCACAGCGCCAGGGCAGGACCTCTCTTGTTCACTGGATGGAGGGAGACGTTGCCATTCAGAGCTGCTGGAGTACTCCCTGGAGCACACCATGAACTTGGGCTGTGAATCCTGGAGCACTCCAACATATCGCACATGATTTGCCAAGCAGACCCCCAGCACCACCTCCCCCAGCTCCTGGTCACAGGTTTGGTGCCCACCAGCATCTTTCCACCCGTTCCTACACCATTTGACCTCAGAGGTGGTCCATTTGACCTCTGCAGCTATCCCTGACCATGCAGTTGTCTCTGGTGACACCTTTAATGAGTCCTAGCCACATCCTCCTTCCCTCTGTGCCTGCGCTGGCTGTGCCTCCAGGGCTTTTTCAGGAGGATGGGGTGTGTGTCACACCATGGGGACCAGGGCTCAGGGCTGTCTGGATGACAAAGAGTGTCAGTACGTGACACAGAAGGGCTTTGAGCCAAGACAAAAATGGTCCCAGGGTGCAAAAGGCCCTAGAGAGACCCTGAAGAGTTTATTATCATAGCAGAGAAAAAAGCTCTGATAATGTTGTGAAATGATGGTTTAGGATGGATTGCTTGGCCTGAGCTTATGGGAGGGATGGAGACAGGCGTTACTGCAGGTGGGGCTGCATTCACTCCAGCCCCACGGGAGCCACCGTCCAGTCCTGGGTAGGGAGAAACGCTCTGAAGCAGCCTGGCCCTGCTGTGTTTAACCTGGCTAATGATTAGCTAGATAGGATGTGGTCTTTCAAGGGCACAGGGTGAAAACAGCCCTTCTGCCTTTGCTTACACAGCACACACAGCTGGGCCATTCCCACAGCCAACACCCAGAGAGAGCCACGGCAACGGGTGCAACACCAGCTCCAGAGCAGCATCCAAGGGCTGGGGCTGGGAGAGCAACCAAGACGATGCTGCCCAACCCAGCTCTGCTCAAAACTTCCCCTAAGCAAGAGCTGACCCCAACATACACAGTTAAGTCTCTCTGCAGAGATGGTTTTGCATCCAAAGGCAAATCCAGGGAACTGGGATCTTGCTCTTTGTCCTTGCGGCATCGATGAGAATCAGGAGTTAATGGGAAGCTCTGGGATCACAAAAAAGGCCCTCTTGTGTGTCTCATACTTGGATACCCCATGAGGCATGCTACAACACCCTCTTACCTGCCCAGAAAGCAGTTTCTTTCTCATCCAGAGCGAGCTGCAGCAGTTTCACAGCAAACTCCTCACCTTCACTACCTAGATCAGCCTCCCACATTCCCAGGATCCTGCCTGAAGTCTGCACATGACTGCCATGATGAAGAACAGGTCTTTGATCAGGGTATAATCCCATCTCTGTAATGAGAGAGTGTCAAAACTGAGAAAACAGAGAGCATGGCCATGGATGAAGGGATCCCTGCCTACCTGAGAAACCGCCTTGCTAAAATCTCATCCAAAGCCACCATCTTATCAAAAGCTGAAGGCATCAAGTTCTGTGCTTCTCCCAACCTGGCAACAAAATGTCAGGACCAAGAGGCTGAAGGAGTGGAAAGACTGCTTTCCCTGAATGTTCACATGCTGCACATTGTGGGATCAAAGGGCCAGAGAACGCTAGTGTGAACCCTGCACACACAAGCACAAAAGACCACCAGCCTGTCCCATCTGGGCCCCAGCACCAGGCTGGGCGGCTCCTGAAGCCTGGCTCTTGGCTCAGCCCACCACAGGTCCAGCACTGTGAACATTCTGGGTTGGCACAGTGCCTGCCTGGAGCTCTGCTCTGCGCTGATTTGTCTGTGGGCCCCATCAGCCAGTGGGAAGGAGCAGTGCATGGCTCCTCCACGGCACTGGAGAAGGGGGGGATGTCTCGCAGTTTTGGAGACTAAAGATAGGATGTGTTCTCTGACAGATACTCATCTCTCTTGACATGAATGTTTTAACTCTGGGACTGGCACCCAGGGATGGGGTAGAATCTTCATCTTTGGAGAACTTCCAAACTTGAATGGACTGGCCCTGAGAAACCTGTTGCAGATTTTAAGCCAGCTCTGCACAGAGCAGGAGGTTGGACCAGAGATGTCCAGAGGTCCCCCCCAAACTAATTCTTTCAGCCCCCTGAAATTTTGCTCTTTGCTGGCCAGTGAAAAGAAATGGGACCATCCATAGCTTCCTGTCTAAGGCAAGTTTGGAAGAATCCAAGGACAGGATTTGACTGGCTGTAAGTACAGCTGGGTTTATAGTGTGGGTTTTGCTTTTCATGGCTCTGGGAAAGGCAAGGCTTTACATGTCTCTCATATATCCCTCCCACTAAAGTTAATGTTATTCTTCTTATGAAGAGGAAACAATTTTAACTGTCTCTCAGAAGTGCTTCTCATCAGCTTGAGGGAACAGAAAAGTGAATATGACCTGATCTTAGCTAAATGAAGTCCGGTTCAGTTGTCAATTAGGGGTTCAAAACCACTTAATTAATACACTTCAGCTTTACATCCCTGTACACAGATCCAAAGTGACATCTTCCATCTACTTTCACTGCTCAGCAATTGAACAACACTACTTAATCAACATGGTATTTGAAGACCTTGGTGAACCTCACTTAAGCCCATACCCAAAATGACCTTCTAATTCAGCAGACTCAGAACAATCTACAGCATTGCATTAGTCCTTCACTCCACACCCAGCAGCCAGCATCTGCTGAAATGGCTTAGAAGCAGAAGCAATCCCCAGTTCTAGAGGTCTCATAAATTTTCACATGTTCTTGAGTTTCCAAAGCTCTCTGTTTTCTCCTCTCTCAGATCACAGAGACCTGAATCTGCTGGAGACACATGCCCCAAATCACCACACAACACTAACAACTGGTGTTTCTGATTAATTTTTTGCATTGTTTTGGCAATAACTACTCATTCCACACTTGCCCCCTTGAAGGATAATATTGGTCCTATTTCAAGCAAGAGATCACATTCAAGACTTCCAAGGTCCATTCCAGCTGACATTTGTAGGCCAACAAGTTCTATATCACAGGAGTCCCTGCCTTCCCAGAGGTAAGAAATGCTTCTCTACCATGTTCCTCTTGACAGTTCTTGGTGGTCTCTCCCAGAAATTATCCAGCACCATTTCTTTCCTTTGCAAGTAGCAATAGCAGAGCACAAGCAAGATGTGCTTTCTTTGGCTGTGAATAAGCACAGGTCTGACTTGGATGTGCAAGAGTCTGGCTGCACCTGAGATCTATACAGGCTCTTGCGTCTCCCTGTGCAATGCTCAGTCTGTGCACAAATGGCTTTCTCTCTCTGTCCCTTTGTCTCTTTTTCACTTTCTTTCCTTCCTTCCTATAAACTATTTCTTCCTCCTTTCCCTTTCCTTTCCTTTCCTTTCCTTTCCTTTCCTTTCCTTTCCTTTCCTTTCCTTTCCTTTCCTTTCCTT